>BSBK01007149.1:0-181711 GCA_027943335.1 Chamaecyparis obtusa | reverse complement strand
AAATCTTTGAGAATGCTTAATCGGTTTTACTGTTCTTTTTTCTTTTTTCAAACCATGATTTCTTTGGAGGTTTGTTTTGATTTTTTGTTCTAAGATTTCTCCATAAATTTACTTTCTTTAAAAAAAGAAAGAAAAATGGTCATACATGGCTTTGAAATAGAAACAATGGAGGAATTTAAGATCAAAATTGTAGCATAGGAATGAATGTTAACCACTAAATTTGATTCTTTAACTTTTTTCATTTGGTTTGTGGTTTTCATTTGTTGTTACAAAGAATGATTTTTAGCAATGTGTGAGGTTTTGTAGCAGACATTATTTGTGCTGTGGTTCATTACACGAGTATGTTTTACAAAGAGACACCATTATTTCTTGTCTAGGTTGGATGTTTCATTTTTGTGCTCTTGTTTCGTTTTGTTGGTTAGGGATTGCACAAAATATTGTTTATTTGGTACATATGTGTTTGAAATTACTACAATTTCTTGGTTGGTTTTTTTTGGTAGATATAGAATTAACTAAAATGCATATGTGTTCGAACTCATAGGATTTTGTTGGTTTCTTTTTTGTTACAATTTAGAGATGCATATGTTTTCAAATTACATATATTGATTACTTTTTGTTCCATTATATTTTATGTTAAAACCCTAAACTAAAATGTATGTGTATTAGAGCTCCTGATATTTTGTTGGTTTATTTTCTCTTGTAAATTATGAATGCATATGCATAGTTTCAAACTACACACATTTCTTGGGTTTTCTTCTGTTATAATGTATCTATAAAATATTTCTGTGATTTACATTTGTTAAAAGGGCTAGGTTTCACATGTAGTACAAGAAAATAAATAATATTCCATCAAACTGAATGTGCAAGTCCACATTATGGCTTCCTCATATTATTTACACACACACACACACATAGAATTATATTTGTTTTTCTTCTATTATAATTTGAGACAAAACTTTGTTTCCATTTACATTTGTTATGGTGGATATGGTTTAAAATAATATTATTTATATGTGAGAATAGTTAACTTAGATTCAACTCCCCTATGCTGCACAAGTTACAATCTACACAAGATATTATTTGTTTGGAGCTATTCTATAAATGGTATCCACCATAGAAAATGTATATCACAACAATGTTTTTTCCCAACCAAGATATTTCTGTAATTACAAACACATAGGAAGGAAACAAACAATTTTGAGATATATACCCAAAAATAAGCTACTGACTTGCATGAAAAATGCATTAATAACTAGTTAATTCCCCATAGAGCCATCTACATAAGGAAATTATGTCAAAAAACCATGTATTCCATTGAAAGTATACCATCCAACCTTGCTATAGACTTGGATATTGGAAAATATACAAACAATATTATTTACATATGAAAATAGTTGATATATATAATGAAAAGTAAAATGTTAAAGCATAATGAAAGCATCCACAACTCCATAACACCAAGATTTTTATCATGGAAATTTGGTCAAGGGAAAAACACTACCTAGAGATCACTACTCAAATACAATAAATGCTTCTTTCCTATATGGGAAATACAATGTCATAGTAAATATTGATCTGAGAAACAAAATTTACAAATGCCAAAGTAAAACTCCAATTAAGTATGGCATCTTGATTTCATACATTTCATAACTTACTACCCTATAACTTTGATTTAGAACTCAAATCATCACCTTACACAAGTGAAACTGAGCACAATCACTATAATCACCTTCTACACACAAACTACCATTCCATAATAACCAAAAATATTGTTCTTATATATCTGCAACAAGAAACTATATCACTTATAAGTTAGCCTCTATAAACACTTATCAAAATAATGAACTAATCGTAAACACTAATGCAAACCAAAATAATCCAACATAGGCTATCCCACAAGTTGGATAATTATCCTTGAACATAAAAATCAATCGCCAAAAATGATTCAAAAGATCCACATAAGGCTACTACACCATGCTGTTGTTCTCCACTAGTAATCCAAAAATTGATACATATGAGCTTCTATCTTGCACACAAGATAACATCAGACCTCTCAATTCAAGAATATGGTATAATAGACAATCCTAAAAATATTGAACAAATAATATGTATCGGACCAAATATTAAATACTCTCGAATGCTCTCTTCTTCACCAAATTTAAAATAAATCTATAATTTGCCTACCTGTTTTATTGAATACTTTCATGAGGATGGGTGCAGTAAGATGAGTTGGCATCAATGAAAACATCTAAGCATTTGAACAATGTCTCTTGCCAACAATACACCCATGGTATTATTTCTTCCTAAGGGGGGGAATTTTATTCGACATTCATGGACCAACTTCTACATTCATCTTTCAGCATCTATCACAAATGGACATTCTACATTGAGGGGGTACAACTTTGTTTCTCTTTTTCTCTTTTATGGGGGGACTTTTCCATCATATGGGTTTTTTTCCTTCTCATACTTATTTGATATTTATTTTATGTATTTCATCTCTCTTTTTGGGGGTGGGGAGTTTTGTCTTAAGTTTTCTCTCTTTCCCCACTTTATGAGAAATTTCATTGAATTAGAATTTGCATATGGTACACATGGATATTAAGATGGTGTAGTAGCCAAGATCCGTCATGTATTATCATTTAGCATTGTGATTTTAAGTGCATTCCCCTAAGTTACATTTAACCTTGGCAGGTGTTGGTGTAATTAAATATTCCTAATTATAATTTACTTAAGCTTACTTAGGATAATGCATTACATATTAGACACCTTGGATTTTGCATTTTATTCTTGCACGTGGTGTAGGAGAAGTTCCACTTTAGGTGGTTATAGTTGTTGTCACATTTCCACTTTATGTGTGAGATCCACTTTTAGTGCACTTATCAATTATTATCCTCACATTGTTGCACATGTTGGACATACTTCATTACACAATGGAGGATAATGCACCTTTGGTGGACATGTGATTCCACATAGTGTGGGTGATAGGTTATATCTTGCTTATCTCCTAGTTATCATGCCTTGCATGTATATTCAGGCATATCTATATTGTACATATGGATTATGAGCATTATATTCATTATTGATCATACCATTTTGTCTCCTTTGTTTGTGCTATTCATTGGGCTTCTATATCTTGGAAAATTACCTTAGGCAAATACTTACAAAGCCCATGCATAGATTACACATTGACAATGAAATTGTCAAGATGAATCAGAATGCCCTTGACACTATGATTCATATGAAATCTAGAAAAACAAAATGGAGATAACATTTACAATATTTTCTTCATTATGCTTCTAAATTGTACATATGGATTATGAGCATTATATTTATTATTGATTGTAATGTCCCCTTGTCCAGAACAGAATTTGATGATAATAAGAATTGAATATAAGATTAAATAATTAAATAAATAATAATAATTCTAATTAAATCACGATAATAAATCATAATATATTATAATAACGAAAAAACATATTATTAATCATATTATATATAATATTATTAATAAATAAATATAATAATTATGAAATAAATAAATAATATGATAACTCCCAAATAAATAATAATAGATATAAATTGATAAATAATAATATAATTAGACTACTAATAATAATCTATGATAAAATATGATATATTATAATATGATAAATAATTACTTATCATATTAATATATATAAATAATATATAATAATATATCTAAATGACAAATAGCAAATAGATCAATATAATCTATTAAATAAAATAGATAACAAATAAATACTTAATAATATTATACAAACTTTAATACGTATATCATAATATTATATTTACTTATTTAGCTACTATAGAAGAGACACGCCGGTCTATGTGGAGGCAGCGACCTCTACAAAATGGAGGTACACTGAGCGATAGCGGGGGAGAAAAATAAATAGAAAAGAGACAAGAAGACCAGTCAGCAGTAGACTGTCAGGAACAGAGGATACAAGGGGATGATTCAACTCATTTTACATTCAGACTTAAGTGGAATCAATCCACTATCAAACCAGCGATGAATGATAAGATTGGGTGAAAATATCATAAATAAAAATCATTGAAATGAAATTAGTATTGAGGATCAATGATGAATATTATAAACGACAAAAGTCATTGCGTAAGGTAATATAATACTATAGGAGTCGGGAGTCTGCGGTGTTTGATTTATGAAAGACCTTACACTGTCAGGAGAAGTATGAGTACCTCAGCATCATTATAAACATCAATAAAGAAGACGGTGGGGCTAATGTGAGGGACGTCCAATCCTTATTTGGTTGGGGATTATTGACAGACTCAACAAACCACAATTATAGGCCATGTATAAAAACATTTCAACAACCTTCTTATAATACCTATGATTCACCTTTATGTATTGGTGACTAATTTGTGAATTGAATTCAAATATTAATATTAACGGTAGAGGACAAAACACCAAGTTTAATTGCTATAGTTGGAAAAATATTATTAACGGAGGAACTAGCTGACGCGATGGGGATTACCTCTATATTTTATTTTTATACTTATCGAATCAGACTATGGAGAAATGATCTGATGTCAAACCGATAACATATACATTTCCAATTCCAATGTAGTAAGAGTTCCATTGTTGAATGATATATATACCATATATATATTTTCATATTCATCAAGATAATATAGCAGCAGCGAATCTACTTTGAGCAGAGATAGTGGCATCATCGATAACCAAGGAAATGAATATCGTTGAACATAGATTAATGCTCACGTACCATCTTGCCACCAATAAGATCTGTCAAACCGATCTATTATGATGATATATATATATATATATATATATATATATATATATATATATAGCAGTGTTTCCGAATAGCTTCAGCAGTGGTATGATGGAAAGAATAAAGTCAGCGACAATTAAATTAGACAAGGTAGCTTGATAGCACGCAAACAATCAACCAAAGTATTGTGGGTAAATATTGATTATATTGGAGGAGGCGTTGTCTATAAGGACAAAAGAACAAATATAAGTTGATACAAGTTAAGTGATTAAGATACAATAGTTGTAAGATGGTCAATAAAGACACAATAGTTGTGAAGAAATGTCAGTTCGAAATGATTTGTCCTTTTCTTATTCAAAAAATTACAACTCTTTCATTGGGGAAGGACAAGTGATAGGAAGGGGACATTACATTGATCATTATTGAATTTAGTCAATTAATTGATCATACTATTTTGTCTTTCTTGTTTGTGCTATTTATTGGGTTTCTATATCTTGACATATTGCCTTAGGCAAATACTAACAAAGCCTATACATAGATTACACATTGACAATGAAATTGTCAAGATAAATCAGAATGCCCTTGACACTATGATTCATATAAAATTTGAAAACACAAAATGGAAACAACATTTACAATATTTTCTTCATTATGCTTCAGCTAGTCAATACTATTAATAAATTTACAAACCTACTTTCTACAAACCAAATCTTAGCCCTAAGCTACACATTTCTCTACTCTACTTGCCTAAAGAAACTAAAGATTCAAAACCCTTGACCATGAGAAAGAAGAGAAAGATATAGAAGCGAAACAAATTTCAAATCATATATGTTGTAGACACTTGTCCTTTGCCAAATCTGAATTTTCTCCCCCTTTTTCGACACTTGGAACAATTACTCTCCCATCTTTTAAACAAAAAGAATATGATCTGCACTCCTTTGAACTATATTTTTGCCACTTGTCCATTATTGGAAAATACCTGATTTGTTGAACTCATTTGAAAACATTTCCTCTCTCATTTTGTTTCAAACTACCTTCAACAAAATAGTATTTCCCCTTTGATTTGAAAATATCTACCTGATTACCTTTTCTCTTTTGAACTACATTTTATTAATTCTGATCTGCACACATGTTTGTCACAATTGAAAATATTTTCCCTCCTTCATGCTTCACATATAAAACTCCTTGATTTCATTTGTTATATTAGGAATAATCATCTCTTATGAAAATCAAATCCTCAAGGAAAAAGACAATGCACATTATTGTCAGATTATAATGTTTTCTCTTTATGGTAACAAATTCCACACATGGCCTTTAAACTTTCATTTTCTTATGAAAATGAAATCACTTCATCTTTACTCCGTCCACTTTTTTCCTCTAAAAATCTTTACCCAGTCGTTAGAATAATTTTCTGTGTTAACCAACTCACCCTGAAGTAAAAATGAGTATCGTATTAATGAATAACACTTCACCTTGTTGCTGCACTTTATAGTTGATGATTAAAATAACTTTCCATTATTAATGAAAACTCTTATTCCTTCAAATGTCCTTTTTTCTCACCAAAATGTTCTATAAATATGTTTTTTCACTAGTGGAGAAACCTACCAGGCTGCTGCATTTTCACTTTCTTTTAAACATTTCCATCGTGAAAGACAAGTTTAAACCACCTTTCGGCTTTGTAAAAATATTTCATCCTCCATGCATAAGCATTTAGATGCATCTTTAAACTCTATTTTTACAATCTGCAAATCCTTAACTGAAATCATTCTCACCCGGACGCAAATATTGCATTATGTTGTTCTTTTACCCCAATGGTAAAGTAGTTGCTCTGATGATTTTCACCTCTGACTGCACACAAAAATATTTCACACCATTTTATGAACATTTTCATAGATATAATTTTCACCTTGGTGAAAATCCATAATCAGCGATTGCAATTTTGTGCCTTTGTGCCAAATAATCACCCCTAATTTTCACTGAGTTTTTTTTACTAGATCACCTTTTCAATTTTCATGAGAATAATCGTCTTGGTAAAGTAAGTTTCCTGCTGATAAAATACCCTTGCTAATAACATGTGTGAGTTACATTATTTATCCCTTTTACAACATTGACTCGCTGTATTCTTTGTAAAGGGTATGCAATTCACTGAAGAAATCAAAGCTTTCAAATATAGCAGCTCAACAAACAAGTTTCTGTTTCTTTCTTTTCTAATACTCCTTCAAAACTTCATGTAACGTGCCTGTACATGAATTGAAAATGCACGCCGATTTGCTTTTCATCAATTCATGCCACCGTTGTTTTCAATGCAGCAATTCAGTGTTGCATTCTATGTCATATAAGTTGGTGTTTATATTCTCTTAAGAAGAAAATGAAACCATTTGTTTTTCAACGTGTTGTCATACACTATAGCAGCTCTGGGCTCAATCTTAATCTCCAATACTTGTGTATTGGAAGTACAAACAAAACCCACAATGGAAACAGAGCGCATGTCACTACAATACAGTCCACAATGCACAATTTTAAATAGATTTTGAGATTTTACTTGTAAAATTAATGCTGAGCGCAATGTCTGGGATCATTGCATTGGACGAGACCACATTTCTAAGAGATTCTCTGTTAAAAGAGTTAATGCACCCTGTCATTTTTGTCATTACAGTGTTTGAGACGACATCTCTGAAACCACCATTCCTTGAGGCAATCTACTGAACAGTTCGACATGCCCTATTTTTGGATCCACAGCCTGCAAACATATCTACTAGGCATTTGAAAACAAAACTCCCTTTGTCTGTGGTGCTTTGATGGCTGTGCAAACCCTACGCCAAAGATTCCATCCTCACGCGGACATGAGGACAGCGGCAAAGATTAAGGAATTTGGCGTTTCACCTGCCAATTCCATGTCCTTGAAAGATTTTTAAAAACTTTTAAACACATCACACTTTTTGCTCATCCTGCGGTCATATCATGGCAGTCCATGAGACCAGATTTCTTTGGGGATTACTGTCAAAATAGTTCGCATGCCATGTTTCGAGTCTTCCCAGATTGGCCTAGGCATGAGGATGTTGGCAAAGGCTGGGAGTTTGGCTTTACACCTCCAATCTGCATTTACAAGAAAGTTTACAACAATTTCATTTGTCCATATCTAGCCTGTAACGGCAGCAATGCAAGGTTACATTGTGCGCCTGTGAGGATGCGAGCAAGGGGCAGTGAATAAAACATTACAGTTCCTTAGCTTTTCACAATAACATTAAATGTTCATCTCATTGTCGCCAGTTTCATTGCTGCTAAGCCCGGGGAGGTGGGGATAGCCACCAGTAGCAGGGAAGAAAATTAAATGTTTCAATAGTTTATGAAATGCACAATCGCAGTTCATTCGGACATATATTTTCAAGTCTTGCGAACATGTGAGGGAATAACACGTAGCATGAGGACAAATATTTTATTAATTGCTGGCCTTTCTTTTTCCCTCCTCATTTGCACAGGCCCAACATGCTTTGTTTGAGGGGCAAATATGGAAAGTGAGTCTTAAATTTTACCCTTCTGAAATTAACTTATGAAAAAATAAATAAAATATTTCAAATGTTTTTCCTTTCATCCCCAAAGCTCTCTTATTATTATTTTAAGATCATATCAAGTTGCAAAATGGATTTTGTTGACAATACCAGGGTTATGAGATTTTAACAATCAAAGTAGGCCACTTTATTTATCCTTGAAGTGCACATATAAAACTTGAAAGTCTTTCAAAATGCAACTTGAAAAAATATTATACTTCACCTTGAGATCTTTCTTTCGCATGCTGATTCTTTCAAGTATCATGTGTTTGTGTGCAAATAATTTTTGCCTCAATCCAATCTGAGCGCAAGATACTAAGAGTAAAAAATGATCATTCTGTAACTTTTTGAAACTGCACATGTAAAAACACAATGAACTACACTCGAAATTAACCCATAAAAAATATCAAATCTTGTCAGGAGGCTCTGTCACTAATTGTAGAGGTAATGTATTTCGATGTAGAGAATATAAAGAACCAATTTACTCACCATGAAAGTCATTTGGCACCAAAATATTAATATGCAAAGTTGGCCTCTTGGATAACTTTGTCACTGTGCACACTGAAATCTGAACAAATCCCATTCGGATTTGGCGTTGAAAATGGGGTGATCGGATTCTTAAAATAGAAATGGGGGTCTTTGATACGCCTAATACACAACAGAAAATTACTTATATCATAACAATCAACAAGGTGTGAAATGTGAAACCTCAAAGTGGATTACTTCGAATAACCTGAAAAAAATAAAAAATCTAGATGTGTGTTGAGACCTTAGATCAGGTACTTGAAAAATCAATCAAAAATAATCATAGGAGGCTGAAAGTGGACCGACACACTTAATGATAGGTATCCACATGATTCGAAGGGCATTTTACATGATAATCAACATAAATCAAGTTATTGAATCTCAAACTAGGCCACTTAGAAAAGTTTTCATAAGAGTGTGCCTAGCTGTCACAATCAAATTTCTTATCAAGTCACTTTGAATTCCTTCAAACTTTCAAAGTGCTAATATTATGGATGTGTGTTTAGTTGGTTTAAAGTTGTAGGGTAGGGGATGTGGATATGTTTTCTACATCAGAATATAGCGCTTTTCAACCTCTTTAAATTTTTTTTTCTTTACATATTTTCCAATTGAGTTTGTTGTAAAAAAATTATCCCAAGGTATTTGTACTCACCCACCATCTCTAATAGATTGTCTAAAGAAAGAAAAATATTTTGTGTCTTATATCTTTTCAAAGAGAAGACCATCTCTTTGGTTTTGTGAGTACTCACTTCCTTTCCAACCTCATGACAAAAGGTTTCAAGCACATTCAAGTTTTCTTCAAGCCATGAGTCATTTTACCAATTAAGATGAGATCATTTATGTATAGACGTAAATTTACTACATAATTAGTCAGGCGAAATTCCTCTCCTCTAGACATGTTTAGCCATTCTTATAACTTATCGATATATAGCCCAAGAAGAGTTTGGGAAAGAAGACACCTTTTTTTCACACTAATATCACTACCAAAATGATTTAACGTCCCACCTATAGTTATGGTTTTACCCTTAGCCTACTCAAAATGTCTATGGAATGCTACTCTAAGCTCATTTGGAACTCTCGGGTCTTTTATTCTATCAAAAACTTTGTGACATGGTAGGGGAAGGGTACTGGTAATTGGACATGTTTCAATAACCATACACTCCACAAATATTTGCCCCCAAACAATTTCATTTAGCTAGACAGTAATTACTACACAAACAACCCAATACATAATTGTATCATACACCAATAACCCTTTACTATATTATGTATAGTCTAACAATACAAGTCAACAACTACTAATACATTTGTGTTTATAATACACACCAAGTTGGACAAAATTACTTAAATTTTTATTTAAAAAATAATTTTAATATTTATAAATAGCACCACAAAGAAGTGGCCCAAAAATAATAATATATTCTTGGTAGGATTAGAAGACAAATATCTAATAGTTACATGAAAATTTAACTAATTTAAGAAAATGAATAAAGCACATAGAAATAGAACAAGAAGACATAAATATTTAACGTGGTTTACCCAATCCTGAACTACATCCACCAAACTTAGAGTCCAATATTATTATCTAGTAAATCAAACTGATTACGATCTGCAATCCCTCACAACTCAATACCACTAGAAGAAGTTATCAAATTCTCATATGATAAGCCCTAACCCTAATCCATTTTAAAAAGGTTTATGTTAGTGAAAAAATAGGGTTAGAATATGTTGGCGAATGGAAAAATAACTCCTTACACCTTTGTACAATAATAAAGTCACTTTTAGCTCTATGTGGTGCTGCTATCTCTCGACCTCACCTTGTATCATAATAGGGAGCATGCCAAGGGCATTGCTCTTGGACCTTGGAAGGGGTGTTTCCTCTTGACCCACTACTACATTTGGGGCCAAATTTTGATAGACACTTTTGACGGGTAATTTTTTTTTAATGAATTTGTTATGTTTTTAAAAAAATAAGCCCCGATGGTGTTGGTATTCCAATGGGTTTTAAATTGACCATTAGAATTCTGACAATTTCGGGTATACATAAAAAGAAATTTATACACTAAATCATTTTTATTTCGATTGGCATAGAAAAGAAGTGGGAGAGAACAAGTGAAAGCTGGGCGTGAGAGAATGTATGTGATTTCTTCATCTTTTGAGCCTCTGGCATCATATTTGACTGCAAATTTTAAATGCATTGCATTTTATTTGATCATGAATGCTCTCTGAAATGACCACATTCTACTGGTATCGTGCCCTAGCTAGTGCTTTATCTCTATTATTTGATGTTATTGGTGCTTGTGCTCAAGGATATCGATTCACTGTTATGAAATGTCTGGATTCACATTTGTTGATATTACTGGCATGTTTAATGATGTCATTGTATATTTCTAAGATGTTCACTTAAATGACCATATTGTACTGGTGTCATGTCGTAGCCCATGCTTTAACTCCATTATTTGATGTTATTATTACTTGTGATCAAGGATATCTATTTTTTTGAAATGTTGACTATGGTTATCAAATGGACAGCCTGTGAGCTTCTAGCTAGGTGCCATTTGTATTTATAGCTTAGGGCATCAAATGTATTATATCATTGATAGTTGAGACTTTGTTAAAAGGAAATAGGACAAAGAACGATTTTGATTTAGTGCTTTAACTCCATTATTTGATGTTATTGGTGCTTGTGCTCAAGAATATGTATTTTTTTGAAATGTTGACTATGGTTATCAAATGGATAGCCCGTGAGCTTCCAGCTAGGCACCATTTGTATTGATAGCTTAGGGCATCAAATGTATTGTTATATCATTGACAGTTGAGACTTTGTTAAAAGGAAATAGGACAAACAATGATTTTGATTTAGTTTCTCTGTTTTGATCCCTAAGTGGCTTACAACCCTAGAGAAGTATATGCAGATTTACAAATGTAGTTGCAGGATACATAGCAGCCAATAATTCACAATAAATCCATGCATCCAATTTGAATAGAAATTAATACAAAGAAATAGGGTCCTCGAATGGCCCAGACATCTAGACCTTGACTGTCCCCTCAACCACCGACCCTTCAAAATGAGGTTATCATGCAATGAGTGAGTGATCCTTCATTCTCATGGTCTGCCCTGCATCCAAACATATTGGAAATATAGAATACAATGATAACAAGCCTTTCAAAATCTTCCTTCCCTCAAGGAACACTATCAACATACCTTGACTATCCCCTCAACCAATGACCCTTCAAAACTGGGTTATTATGAAATCAATGAGTGATCCTTCATTCTCCTGGTCTTCCCTACATCTAAACATATTGGAAATACATAATAAAATGATAAAAAGTCTTTCACAATCCCCCTTCCCTCAAGGAACACTATCAACATCTGGACCTTGACTGTCCCCTCAACTAGTGACCCTTCAAAACTAGTTTATCATGCAATCAGTGAGTGATCCTTCATTCTCTTGGTTTTCCCTGTATCCAAACATATTGGAAATACACAATACAATGATAACAAGTCTTTCACAATCCCGCTTCCCTCAAGGAACCCTATCAACATCCAAACCTTGACTATCCCTTCAACCAGTGACCCTTCAAAATTGGGTTATCATGCAATCAGTGAGTGATCCTTCATTCTCCTGGTCTGCCCTACATCCAAACATATTGGAAATACATAATACAATGATAACAAGTCTTTCACAATCCCTCAAGGAACACTATCAACATCCAGACCTTGACTATCCCATCAACCAGTGACCTTTCAAATGTGGGTTATCATGCAATTAGTGAGTGATCCTTCATTCTCTTGTTCTTCCCTACATCCAAACATATTAGAAATACACAATACAATGATAACAAGTCTTTTACAATCCCCCTTCCCTCAACGGACAATATCAACATCCGAACCTTGACTATCCCCTCAACCAGTGACAGTCAATAAGTGAATATGAATGTTTGAAAACTTTCCCCAACCACTCCTAATCAGTTAAAGGGATATTTCTAGAATCTCCACTATTCCTATCCTTACCAACAATTCTTAAACATACTTTATCTAATATGATAATAACATGCTAAACTGAACCAATGGCATGTTCTTCATGTGGTACAAGGAAGATTTGGCTATCAAATCTTCCTCTGTGCAAGTTGAGCACGAGAGAAGATATGTGATTTCTTCATCTTTGATTGGTATCTTTGATGGGCAACATCTTTTGAGCCTATGTCATCATATTCAACCACAAATTTCAAATGCATTGCATTTTATTTGATCATAAATGCTCACTGAAATGACCGTATTCTACTGGTTTCGTGCCCTAGCCCATGTTTTATCTCCATTATTTGATGTTATTGGTGCTTGTGCTCAAGGATATCAATTCATTGTTTTGAAATGTTTGGATTCACGTTTCTTGATATTACAATTCATCATATCAAATGAAGTATGTTTAAGAAGTTTTAGTGTCTAAACACTCAACTAATTGCTCTAACTGATTAGGAGTGGTTGGGGAAGTTGAGAGGAAAGTTTTCAAACATTTGAATATTCACTTAATGAATGCTTTGGAGACTACTAGTTTGACTGTCCATGTGTTAATGTTTAGAAGAGATCAATGAAGTATTTTTAAAAAGACACTTTTACATGTTTGGAGAGGTTTGAGAGACACTTATCATGATTGTACCCTCACAAATAATGGCATAGATTGGTTTTACTAAGTTTCTTTTCTCTATTTTGAGGTTTCCTTTCTCTGCCACAGGGCTACAGTCAGAGGGTTCATTGAAAAAATGATCCTTTGAATGGTTACTATAAATATGAATGATTTGATATAGCATATTTCTCACTTACTTGAAGTTTGGAATAGCTTGTGCAAGGGTGAAAGTACTTTTGATCATTTTGGTCGTGACTATTCCTCTAGACAGTCAGGAGATGTAACTATCTAATGATTATATGTAATGTTGAATGGATTAAATGCTTTATTCTTGGTAGAAGTGAATGGAAGGAATAGTGTTGGTGTTAGGTTTTATTTATTATTGAATTCAATGGTTTCCAAGATGTGTTGAGGAGTTTGCTCCTTTTTTAATGTTAACTGTTCCTGCACAATCCACTCATACAATAGTGTAATGCTATGTGATTGATAGTTTCATACAACTTTTCCTTTGGCATGTATTGAACAGAATAGAATTTTCAACATATTATTATCATTCTATTTATTTTTTGTAAACATGCCATTGGTTCAATTTTGTAAAAAAAAATTCATGTTAATTTTTTTTTTTTCTATTTTTTCCATTAGATAACCACATTCAACATTTAAAAATAGTGAATAACATCAAATAATGGAGATAAAGCATGGGCTAGGGCATGACACTAGTAGATTAAAAGAAATAGAATGATAATAATATGCTGAAAATTTTATTATGTTTAATACATGCCAAAGGACCAGTCCCAACAATTCTTAAACATACTTTATTTTGTTTAAGAATTGTTGGGAGTAGTTTTCAAAAATTCATATTCACTTATTGAATGCTTTGGAGACTAGTGGTTTGACTTATTCACTTATTCACTTATTCACTTATTCACTTATTAAAATGTAGTTTTGATTTGGTTAATGTTTAGAAGAGATCAATAAAGTATTTAAAGATAATCTTACATTTTTGGAGAGGTTTGAGAGGCACTTATAATGACTTTTTAGACCATTAGTATACCAATATATGACTATCCAAATCATAAAAATGCCTCCCCCTTAGGGCCAAACTCTCATTGTTGCTCCCTAGCTATCAATTCTCTTAAGGAACACACTGTTCTAGCCATTGTTCTCTTTACTTTCTCAAATCTTTGCAAGTCAAGAAATTAGAGTTTTATAATACATTTTTAGTATCCTCTTTCCATGGGTCCTAGGCCTTTGGGTCCATGGAAAGGAAATAGATTATGAAATACTTTTCAAAAGAAAGGAAAAACTTAGCAAATTCAGTCTAACTCGTTGTAGATGAAGGAATGGTCATGCTAATAGTTCCTCTAAGTCTTCCAAAATATTTATTGAACTCCCCTAAAGTCCTATTGGATCCCCAAATTGCTTAATCCAATAAAATTACATCAGGATCATGATAAACTTCAAAGGATTAAAAATATTACTTGGAAGAGTCATGGGTTTTACCAGTCAAAATGTAAGGAATATAATTTTAAAGTGCTCAAAATACATTCAATGATGAAATGAATGCTTGGAGATTGCTTACTATTCCATCCTTGAATTTAGAAACCAAAACAATAAGTAAAGAATCCTTTCAACAATGCATAACACAATGGACTTGCAGATTTAAACTTCTATTTTTATTGAATCTATGTTCCTGTCATACACTCTAGGCTTAAGTCTATCGTACAATAACTTCCAAAGGTTACATATAACTCCATCACAACTTCCCCAACCATGAAGAACATAGGTGAAGAACTTGATGGTTTCATGTTTTAATCTTTATGAACTTGATCAAGAACATAGGTTTTAATGAAATATCAATTTGATTTGCAAAGTTTGTGTTCTTTAAAAATTTGAAAGGCTCTAATACTTACTAGGGTGGATGTGGATGTTCAACCTTATGCTTTACTACTAAGTATCTTTTTGTTGGGCATACTGATTATAAGTACTTGACATATATCACAAATGTTGTTAATTAAGGTTGGCGGGATGATTACACCTATCCTGAAAAAAATTATCAAATCATCATGATTTCAAATCAATTACCTATCTGTGTATCCCTTGCAAGGGAGAGAAGCCAAATACATAAAGCACATGAACATAAACACGATAGCTAAAAAACTTAAATGGAATACGCCAAGAAGTACCAAATGATGAATGCTCAATTGTTGTAATTGCAAAGCATCATAACCGTGCATTTCTAGAACTTGATTTTCTAGTTTAAATGATTTTTCTATAGTCGTAATGATTTTTCTATAGTCCTAATGATTTTTCTATAGTCTTAATGTTTTTTCTTTCATCCTAATGTTTGTTTCTCTTTCTAAATTAGGCCTTGTATTTGAATTTTTGTTCAATATTTTATTTTAGCTTGATATTTCATTCATTTTTCATATACACAGAGACTACACATGTTGATAAAAAAATAAGTGATTTGATTTAGGTTAACCATTCATGATTATAAATAGTCAATATTTCTAATGGTACTCCTTGGTGTATTCCATTTTAAAATAATCATGTTTCTATGGCTATGATAAATGTCCCTTTGTGTTGACAAAATGAGAGTTGAAAAAATGGTTGCAAATAAATAATCCTTCTTCCACCAACATTCTAGTCAATATACAAGTAATGAGTCATTCCATTCAAGAAAGACCATGTTTGACAATAGCAACCTAAAACAAAATAAGGAGTATGTAGAATTTAGTGATTGTATCTTCCATTAGAGCCACTTCATATGCACAGGTGATGAACATGCATATTTTCATGAGCGCTAAATTGGGAGCTTACCCAACAAAACATGTACTATTGTAAAAATCACCACAAATCTATTTGTTGTTGGGTCTAGCTCCCAATATTTCTTGGTCAAATATGCATGCTTTTCACCTGTGCATATACCTTCTATGATCAACACTTATATGCACAGGTGATGAGCATTCAGATTTGTGTAAGAAGTACTTTGAGCTTTCCTCCAACACATGTACTATCGTAAAAATCATCACAAGTCCATTTGTTGGAGGAAGTCTCATAGTACACATGTTTGGAGGTTTGAAGGAAACAAGATAATTCGAAGAGTCACAAGTCTTAAAATTGTAATTAATATAGCCAAGCTTCATTCAATGGTACATTCAAACATGAAACAAACCATTCTTAAACTAGATAAAACTAGTAAACCAAGGGACATGCTTTTACTACTAAGTCTCTATTTGTTGGGCATACTGATTATAAGTACTTGACATATATCACAAATGTTTCTAATTTAGGTTGGCGAGATGATTACGCCTATCTTGAAAAAAGACTGTCAAATCATTGTGCTTTCAAATCAATTACCTATCGACATATCCCTTGTGAGGGAGAGAAGCCAAACACATAAGGAACATGCACATAAACACGACAGATGAAAAAATTAAATGGAATACGCCAAGAAGTACCAATGATGAATGCTCAATTGTTGTAAAGGAAAAGCATCAAAACCGTCCATTTCTAGCACTCGATTTTCTAGTCTAAATGATTTTTCTATAGTCGCAATGATTTTTCTAGAACTTGATTTTCTAGTCTTAATGATTTTTCTATAGTCTTAGTGATTTTTCTTTCATCCTAATGTTTGTTTCTCTTGATAAATTAGGCCTTGAATTTGAATTTTTGTTCACTGTTTTATTTCATCTTGATATTTCATTCATTTTTCATATACACAGACTACACATGCTGATAAAAAAATGAGCTATTTGATTATTCACCATTCATGATTGTAAATGGTCAATATTTTTGATGGTACTCCTTGGTGTATTCCATTTTAAAATAATCATAGTTCCATGTTTTCTTTCATTCTTGCATTTGAAATGTTAAATATGGCCGGCTGCATATAGAGGTATTATGTGTATCATTGTTGGTGATTATTTAATTGCAATATTTTTTATTTTATTTTTTTTCTTTGTTTTCTTGTTGTTTCTTTTCCATTTCTACAATATGGACATGTACTTTGCTTTGAGGAGGGTGCTTTATGTTGTGACAGTCTGAAGCTATTTAGCCTATTGATACCCTTGGTATTTTGGACCACCCCTAGGAGGATAGGAACACCATAGAAATGCTCAATATTATTACCTTTTCTCATTTGAAGGTGGTTGTTTTATTTTTCCTTGATGTTTTGGGGTCATGTGGTTATAGTATTATGCAATAGGTAGCTCTATTTCACAACATAAAACCTCTATTTGCCAATAAGTCTCTTATTTTAGTTTGTAATAAGATTGATTTGCAACCATTAGAGACTACTCTACAAGCTTGAAGAAGCAGTATATTTTGGCAAATGAAGAGTGGAAAGAAGATGATATTCCTGAGATCATGGATGGACACAATGTTGTAGACTTTATTGATCCAGATATCTTGCAGAGGCTTGAAGAACTGGAGAGGGAAGAAGGGCTTAGGATGGCAACTAAGGATGATGAGGATGATGAGATGAGGGAAGTGGAGTTGAATCTTGATGAAAAGGAAGCTCTGGCTGCAATTAGGAAGAAGAAGATGCTTATCATGGAACACAAATTGAAGAAGAGTATTGCAAAGAGAAAGCCTATTGTACCAAAATAGTTTGAAAAGAACAAGAAATATGGCTTAAATAGAACGGGAAGACATCTTTCTAGCCTTGGATTTGGATCCTTCAATAATTACCTTGATAATAAATGAAGTAGATGAGAGCTAAGAAATTAGCTTCCAAGAAAAATCTCGTAAATGAACTATGTGTACCCCCAATTCCTGTGCCCTTTGTGCATACCTGAAGGATATATTTGAAACAACAAGTGTAAGGCTTAAAGAAGTTAATTTTTCATCACTAGACAGATCTTTAAGCCTTACCCTTGTATTTCAAATTTATCCTTTGGGTATGCATAGTTGCCATAGGAATTGGGGTATGCATAGTTCATTTATAAGATTTTTCTTAGGAAGCTAATTGCCCATCTATCATCTACTTCATTGTTATGAAGCTAACTGTCATAGGATCCAGGCCCAGGCTAGAAATATGTCTTCCCAAACACATAAAAAACATGCACATAAACATGTACGACAGCTAAGAAATATAAATGCAAATATCACAACTAAGAAACATAAATGTAGGCATCATGCTCACAATTTTTTAGAGACAACATAATTTAGTGGTATACCTAGACGATGCAAAGAAACTATTGCTCCTTTGGTTCCATAGGAGTAGTGGTTGCTTTGCATCATCTGGGTATACCACTCAATTATGTTGTCTCCAAAAACTTGTGACCATGATGCCTACATTTATGTTTCTCATTTGTTGTGTCCCAAGACCCCTTATGACCCTTTACAACCCTTTACGACCCCTAAGAAAGGGTCATAATAGGCTCCTAGGAGGGGCCATATGAGCTTCCTCCTTCATGTGGTTGGCCTTGTTAATTAGAGAATGTTAAACTATTCTCAAAACAAAGAGAAGCTCAATAATTTAAGGTCTCAGTCCATGGAGATGGTGAAAAATGACAGGAATCAATGATGGAGAGTTTTTGGATATTGAGAAGATGTATATGCCATGGAGGCCAGAAGGGATTTTGTGGAGATTTTCTAAAGAGGGTTTCCAAATTGAGTGCCAGTGTAGGGATGATGATTCAGTACTACATCTATCAAACCTTCACAAATATCCCTTTCTTGGCCTCCACTCATACCTCTTCTTTGAATCTAGAAACTTTGGATATTGTTGTTTCTCATCCATGCACAAAATGTGCTAGTGATCATATAAAATTACTTTTACAAGACTAGGATCAATTATGAGAAGGTAAACAACAAGATAATTTTATTGTATTCTTCATTTCTTTTATCCATTCATATTTTTTGCCTTCTCTTATATTGGATACTGTGTAGTGTACATAAAGGCAAGGTAGTGAATATTCTCAACGATCAATAGGTATAAGTCTTCTAGCCCTTACCTAGTAGCTAGGACTAAAGATAGGAGAGCTCAAGAGATCATCATATTTGGTCTCCATCTTTGGTCCATATACTAACAAAACATTTTACATTTTGTTAGCTCATCAAATGTGAGATTTGAAAGAATTTACTAGATGATATTTTCATGTATAACGTATATTATTTTAATTTGACAGCGAATGAATTTATCTACTTCATGCACTTGTATACATCAAGCATAGCCATAAAGAAGCATCCCCTCACATGGTTTGACTAATGTAGGCCATGGGAGGAGATGCTTCTTTATGGTTGTGCTCGATATGTACAAGTGTGTGAAGTAGATAAATTGTTCACTGTCAAATATAAAATAATATACATTATACATGAAAAAATCATCCATTAAATTCTTTCAGATGACCACATTTGATGAGCTAACAAAATGTAAAATGTTTTTTTAGTATATGGACCAAAGACAGAGACCAAATATGATGGTCTCTTGAGCTTTCTTTTCAACAAATAGTAAATAATTTTTGACAGAAGTTCTATGCATCCGATGAATTTTTGTGTCGATAGTTTATTTCATCCCGTCAGATCTCCAACATTTTATTACTGATATCCGACAGGAATTCTATACATCCGATGGGATGTTCTGTCAAACCATCCATCGCCTTTCTGACTGACCAAATGTCAAAAGTACCTTTTTTTTATGGGATCAGCCCCATACAAAAATTCCTATTTGTGTGGCATGTTCCAATGAGACATGATGTTATAATACCGATGGATGTCACTTTCATCACCATTTCCAACATAAAAATAGTGACAGACACATATGTCACAAGTGCAACAAATAGGAGTCGCAAGTCTAACAAATGGCTGTCAGAAATTGGCCTCAAATGTACTAGTGACCCCAACTTGGGGATGCTACCCCCAAACCCTCACTAAAAAATATAGGAGGGAAATTACATCGATAAAAGGGGAAAAACTA
Organism: Chamaecyparis obtusa; assembly: GCA_027943335.1. Lineage (NCBI taxonomy): Eukaryota > Viridiplantae > Streptophyta > Pinopsida > Cupressales > Cupressaceae > Chamaecyparis > Chamaecyparis obtusa. The sequence continues at coordinate 161,316 of BSBK01007149.1, read as the reverse complement.
ACCTTCAAGTCTGATTAGGCTCCATATAACTATAATCTCCCACTTGAGATTGATCAAGCTCCACAACAATAATCTCCCACTTGGAGACTGGTCATAACTCCAATGATCCTATAACTCCCACTGGGATAAAACACCCTAGATTTTTCTATTCTATTTTTATTGTTTTGAGTCTTGAAGACCAACCAAAGATGAAGATGAGTTCAACTTCTCTAGTATCACTACATTTGTAAACATATGTACTAGATTTTCATATGTATGCATCTTTTCTAGCTTTACCTTGCCATCCTCCAACACTAACAAAATAAAATTATACCTTAATTGGATGTGTTTAGTTTTAGAGTGAAAGGCAAAAAATCCAACAATATTTATAGCATTTTGGCTATTTGAAAAAAAAAACTGATTTCCAGTCTATGATTTTTCCAACTCTTCCATGAAAAGTTACATCGATATCATCTCCTTATATGCCTCTATAGCAACAACATACTCTATCTTTGTGATGGATAATACAACCACCTTTTGCAACCAAGAAATCCAACTCATTGTTTCTCCACCAATAGTAAAGACATAACCTATAGTACTCCACCTTGTATTTATATCCCCTGCCAATTATTAGTCAACATAGGCTTTTAAATTAATAGTAGATCCCACAAAAAATAACATTTTTCTAGATGTACCTCTAAAGCATCTGTGAATTCATTTTAAATATTCCAATGCTCAACTCTAGGATGAGTCATATACCTGCTAACAACTCATACACCATGTGAAATATCTAGTCTAGTGCATACCATGGCATACATAAAACTACCTACAACTGAAGAATATGGGACCTTGTAAACCTTTTCTTCCTCCTCTCATTTCTTTTGACACGTATCCTTAGTCAATTTCAAATGAATACACAAAGGTGTGCTGACAACTTTTGCATTTTCATATGGAATCATTACAAAACCTTTTCAACATAATCAACTTGAGATATAGTCAATTTTTTGTACATTCTTTCATTACAAATTTTCATACCAAGTATTTGTTTTTTTGCTGCCAAATCCTTCATAGAAAAATAATGGGTTAATTGTAGTTTCAACCCCTTAATGTGATCCATGTTAGAATCCACTACAAGCATATCATCAACATATAGACATGAAATAATGTAGTTGTCATCATCCAACCTCTTAAAATAAATAAAATGGTTTGAATTACAATGACTGTAACCATACACAATCATAAAGCTATCAAATTAAATTTACCATTGGCAAGGTGCTTGCTTCAAGCCATATAAATTGTGCTTCAATCCACATACTAATTTATCCTTACCTTGTTAGAAAGTAAAGATCCCTTCGTATAAATGAGAGGGGGGGGTGAATCAGTTATATAGCTTAAACAACTTTCTTCCCAGCTATGGATATCATTTACTAATTTTATACATCCATACAGTAAAGTACTAGAAAGTAAAATCAAGCTTAACATAATGAAACACATAGCACTATATTTTATTAAATCTAGGTAAACCTTGGCTAGGGGAAAAGCCCAGAGGGGATGGTACCCACAAAATGATCCACTAATCAAAAGTATCTTGTGAAAGCTATTGATTTTCTGAGGAGTCTATTACAATCATATAGTGTATCTACCCTTGTGAGAGGACTAGGCTCTATTAATATCCTTTAACACTGTGAGGAGTCAAATATAGAATATACAAATTGGATCTCACTACTTATACAAGATGCTCAGTGCACATATAGTACATATACAACTTCACAAGTTATATATCTAAATACACAACTTTGACTGCTATTGATATTTTCAATATCTAATCAGTCTTTTCTCTTCCCTACCATTAACGTCAATGATTTTGTTAGGAAGAACAAGTTTGATAAATTGTATGGATACATACACTCTCTACTAGATGATCTGATGAGAGCTATTGATGTGATGACTGAAATGTTCTTGTATATGGTGAAATCATTTGATAAACTTAACGATTGGCATGATGAATTCTTGAATTCAAGAAAAGCCCATTTGATCCAGAAAAGTTTTATTTGTGGTGCTTGTAAATAAAGTTGATGTGGATGGTGGAAAAAATAGAGCGGTTTATGAGAAAAAGAAAAGCTAGGGTATGGTGGTGCTTCTAAAGGAAATGTGTTCAAGAAGGGTGCTCATCAAATCCATAATAGGACATTCAGGTGAGGAGAAGATTGCAATAGACCAGTTAAAGTTCCTCAAAGCTTATGTGAAGATATTCAATTTGGCCCTGATTTTGAAAGGTATTATAAGATGATTGTAGTTTCAATTATATAATAATTTTTGTTTTCATGAGATGGTTCCCTCCATGTGATTGGAGATTTTTGTAATTGTGCTATGGTTGGCTCTTGACTCTAGATTAGAGCGTTGGCATGGTATAGGTTCTCTTGAGAGGTTGTATTATTTGGAGCATGAGGTTTTCATATGTAGAAATCAAGTTGTCATGTTGTGCTCCCAGGTAATGTAGACATGCAGTGGGAGTTTTAACAATTGGTCTAGTTAGTGCTCTTGGTATCGAGTACTTTGGCAGATTGAACATGAAGGCTCTCTTGAAAACTAAGAGGCTTGGGTGAGGCTATAGTTCTCTTGGGTTTAGAGAACATTTGTTGAAATGGTTTCTCTTTGGAGGTTTCAGCAAGAAGATCGAGGAGCCTACACTTGTGGATGGACATGAGATTATTATGGATCTTGAGGATATTTTTCTTACAGAATATTCATTGTGACTTGCTTTATCCTAAAGGAGCATTCTCACTCCCCACTCTTGGTCTACTTGAAATATTTATCTCCTTGTACTTTTGGGTTTAGGATATGGTTGAGATTGTTCCTAGTTTTTGGAATGTTTTTGAGTTCGGTATTCTTGTTTAGAAGATCTTTCATTCATGTGGTGATTGGGTGTTGTAAATTCTCTTATTTGGGGAGGTAAAGGAAATTATATTTGGCACAACTGAGCACTCGGTGGTGTTGGTAGAAGGATGAGTTATGATTTGCATGGGTTTTCCTTCCAAGAGTTTTTTTGGGGTCATATGTTGTTGTTCTACTTCATTGTTTATTTAACTATAATATGTGGTCTTTTCATGAGGACTCGGAAGATGTCATGTGAGTTTTTCTAGTAGGTTGGTTGTAGTTTGCAAATCCTCTCAAGTTATTGCCACACTTTTTATATATTGATTGGTAGGTTTGAGTCAACTTTTGGTTGACATTGCTCATGCAACATATAGATTTCTCTATTTATATGGTCTTCTATTTTTTGCACATCAATAGTTTTTTGTGTGTTTTGTTGGAAGTATTTGTTACATGGTGAGTTATTTTATGGGCTTGTTATGTGGTTATAAATCAACTAATGTTGTATGGTTAGTTGGATGTGATTAGTAATTGGTTTTGGTTGCTATTCCAGCTATGGTGATTATTTATTGGCAATTTATTACCATGTGATTGGTAAGGGAAAGAAGAGTTTAAGTGGCACGTTGTTCAGATGTGAGGTTGAAAAATGAGTCAAAATTCAAGTGGGAGAATTGGATATGAAGTGTGACTCTTTGTTTCATCTTTGTGTCTTTGTCTCTTCATCTTTTGTGGAAGACAATTGTATATATATGAGGAAAAAGCTCTATATTTGTAAGCTGCAATAATAATAAGATTCCTGCTCTACTTTTTGGTGAATGTAACCACATTAATCATGTGTCTTTCTATATTCTTTTGGTTCTCAATTTTATTTAATGAATTTTATACAAATCACCTTCGATAAATTACATCTTACTAGTCAAATTCAAATTTAAAGTTGTAACTAAATATAAGGAACATGACATTCCAAAAATACAACTAGTTTATAGTGTTTAAGAGTTAAAAATATTTTGTGAATTTATTACACAAAATTAAAAAAACTTATTAATATTTCAAGATGCTTACAGCATAATATTGACCATTGGAAATTATCAGTGTCACCATTAAACTAAAAAAATGTACAAGAGATAATTAGAGATGTTTCATATAGATTAAGGACAATCGAGTTATTTGAAGGGCAGACTTATCTTTAAACAGTTTATGTGGTTGAAACCGCAATAGAGTTTGAATCTCTTTTGAATAAAAAGATGAACCTCTATTTAATAAAAAAAGAGACATAATAATGATCAAAGTCTAACAACTATTTGATATTTTAAACAGGAGAAAATCTGATCATCAATAATCTATAGATTGATGTTAATTAGACTTATGTTTACTCCAAACCCACATTAGGATATAATTGAGTACAACAATTTCTGAAGAAGGTATTCAGACTCTTAGTTCTATATTTACTATTTAAGGACTAATGCTTTACATATAATTGATCACTAATGTGTTCAGGGATAAACTAAGTGTATACTTCACCAGATTTAAATGATGACTAGTGATAGCACATTCATAGTTTGGTGGAGCAGGGGAAAAAGGTAAGAAACATAACTACATCCAAAATTTGGAGAAAATTTGTGTCTGAAAAAGAGCAAAAAAAATTCCCATAGGATCCCAAATTAAAGAAACATGACCTTCACAACTCAAATTCCATATCTTGGAATGATATGATTGCATACCCTTGAACAATGACATGAGAAAGTTTCATGAGCAACGTAAATGAACAAATAAGAGGTGAACTAATTTGATGCAGGTAGAAATTGGATGGCTAGATAATTTGAGGGATGACAACAATTTCATGGCCAAAAAGAGATCTAAAGAAAATCTCAAAGAAATTAAATAGATCTGAGGAGGAGCCCATATTTTATCATAAGTATCATGATAGAAATAGGGTAAAAAGTTGAAGATGTAGACCCTTCTTCCTCATCTTCCTATTCTATACCCATCCCTTGATTATCTTCTAGTTCATCCTCTTCTTGATCTTCTTCCATTGCCTCTTCCTCCTCAGCCTCGTCAATCTCTGTTGCTGCCTCTTCTTCTTGACCACTATTTTCCTCTTCCTCTTCATCTATTCCAACATCTTCATCCTCCACTGGCTCGTCATCTTCCTCATTCTCCTTAGAGGAGTGCTCACTACCCAAACCTTCCAATATTTCATCGTATTTATATTGGTAAAATCATCATGCATTCTCATCGAGATTATCTCCATATGAGGTCTCTCTACCATCCAACAAACCTAGGAATTTTTTTCAAAATACCAACCCGCTGTATATCATGCTTCTCCTCAAATCTTGATATTCCCATTCCCAACCCCATACTATGAAAAACCTACCTGGAGAACTCCATACACATTCCTTCTTGGTATGTTCCCTACACCTAGAAAGGGATCCCCCACCTTCATAATGATTGCAAAGTCAAAGGGGAAAGGAATGGTTAGATCCTCACCAATATTGATGATTTATTTGTGGAGACCCACCAAATATTTTTCTTTTAAAAACTTTAAACAAATTTCCTCTGCTACTAATTTATCCTCCCCTGAAATAAGAATAGAGGCCAATAACCCTGCACAAATGTCTGAGTTGAGTATGTTGTGATGATTGGTGTGGAGGAAATTATAACCAAAGAAGCTTTTCATCACATGCATCACCAAATAATGCTTAAAGTTTAATATTTTTTTAGCCTCTTTTCTGAGATTGGGGTGTCAAAGGCTGATTGTCTCACTTTTGATTTGAGTTTTATGGGATTATCATTGACTATGTATGCTAAGTGTGGCTGCTACTCTCCTATTTGCAATAAAACCCCAAAGTGTTAAAGAAAAACTAGACTTAGAGATTTAATGAGTTTGAAGAATTCAAAGACTTTTCTTCTCAACAATGTGATACTCTTTGAAATGTTGGATGATTAAAATTGCTTTACTGTCCATCTACCAGAGAGGCATCTTTTTTGTACTTTAGAATGCAAAATATTTTGGATTTTCAATTAAAAAATGTTATGCCTTTTGGCATCCATCTCTTCAAACTTTCCATCCTTCATAAAGGCCTATTTCCTCAAGCTTGCTAAATGGAAATTGCTAAATTTGGTGATATTCATTCTTGATTGGATCAACTTTATCTAATTTGGAAGTACATATAGATTACATGTCCCATCAAGGCTAGCTTGAACCTGCCTAGATCTAGTCTTGTCAAAACATTTTCTACAAATTTTCCAACCAATTAATTGAATGTTGATGTCATAAATCGTCTAAGACTAATATTTTTAATCACATCAAATATCTAGCGAGTTTTTGTTTGTGTACTTATCCATGAATCCTTGGATTTTTTGGCCTGAAAAACTCTTGTTTAAGCATTGGTGTTAAATATGCCATCTCACCAAATCCCTCAATAAATTTTTTTAACTGTTACCTCTTTCTTACCATTTTGAATATAATTTTTTTCTATCATTGCCTTTTTATTTTAATGAGAGAAAATTCTACTATTTATGGACCCCCTATGAAAAAATCTTAGATATCATGCAATCTACTATCATTCATCTCTTTCTAATAGCATACACTTAAGATATATGCCTTTCACACTTTGCTTAGCCAAACCAGCTGCCAAACTATTTCCTTCTTTGTAAATATGATTTATTTTGACCTTAATTTTTTTGATCAAAGATAATATCACTTCTAGAGTAAAGAATGTAATCACTAGTTTGGGGTTCTCTTAGATGTTACCACATTCACCACTAGTGTTGAGTCCCCTTAAATTTATATCTTGGCGAATTCAAATTCTAAGCATAGAGATAATCGTACTAATAGTTCTTTTAATTCTACCAAATTATTTGTGTCTTCTTCCAAGGGTACTGATAGTCTAGCTAAAATCTCATCGTAGCTAGAGTGTATCATACATCTAGCACCTGAAGGTCTAGGATTTCCTCTTGAAGCACCATAAAATTTTAATTTGTGTCAACCAATGTCGGGCTGAAATAAGGATTAAAATATCATTCGATAATTCAGAGAACCATCCTAATTTTTTACACAAACACTTCCAACATTCTAATAAGAAGAGGTAAGTGAAGAGGAGATGGTTGCAAACCTCCTCATTTTTTTGGCATAAAGGAAAGATTGATGGATTTTGATATCCAAACTTTAAAAACCTATCTTCTATCAAATTTTTCTCATGTAAAGCTACCCATGTGAAAACAACTTCTTTTGGTAGACACATTTTATTCCAGTACAGTATCGTTGGCAGTTGGGAAATGGTCTCATTCTATTGTTTTGAAGCTATCTTATAACCTTCCTTCACACTATATTTCCCATACTTGGCCTCATTCCAGATGATTACATCACTACCCAGTTTGAGTAGGAAATACCTATCCTTCAAGATTACTTTGAGATTTTCTATATCTCCCTGGGGTAAATCTAGACTCTCAAATTATTTCCATTGCCACTTACAATCTAGATTAGGATCTTGAGCTTTAATGTAATCATTAACATAAATTCCCCAGCTTTCTAAACAAATTCTCTTAGTCCTTTCTAAATTCATGAATTGACTAATCATATGATAGCCTCCCCATGATTCATTCCAAAATAAAGCTTTACTAGACCATGTCCTTTATATTCCAAGTGGTGTGATCTAGTATTATGCTACTTGATTTAGATATGAGGTTCCATATCTAGGATCCTCTTGGAAATTATTTAACTCTTAAGACCACCTCCCCATTTAGATTGGAAAGATATTTACCCAATAAGATCCTCAGCATTTTCAGGTGCATCTCATGATTAATTTTTGAAAATAATTTTTCCCCTAAGTCTTGATTTTGATCTAGCGAATCCTTAATGCCCATCTACCCATGTCAAATTGGTTTGCATATTTTGTCTCGGCCTACTAAAACCAATTTCTTTTTGGTATAAGTTCCTTACTAGAAGAATCTCCTCATTTTGTTAACTAGGTCTATATAACTACCTACTAGTAACAAAATTTAGGGCATCAGATAAATAAAGATTTCTAGAAGAGTGGATTTTAATGTAATAATTATGTCAGCTCAATATATCCATTTAGATTTCTAAGACTCCATCCTCCATGATATTGTGAATATCAAGGGTATGTGTAGGATCATGGTATGCCAAAAAGTGGCGATGTGAAAAAGAAGTCCTGATTAATAGACTCTTTGAAAAACAACTATAACTTTCAAAAAATATAACATTTTTGAAATATGAAATATACATCACATTCTATGCTTCACCTAATACAATAATAATAAACAATTCTTTCAATTTTATGAAGTTTAGACTAAGTTAAGGTGGTTAGACATGAGAGTATTTATATTTAGGAAAATTTGTAGTAGAAAATTCATAATTAATTATTTACTTAGAAAAAAAATACAAAAGAATATAAATCACATCCAGACATGAGTCTACTACTTTTATCTAGAATCTTATAAAAAAATATTATCATTTGATTTTGTTTAATGTGGTCAGACATACACCTACTTGTTATCTTTCTAGTCCTAATTGATAGAATTATTGAAAAATAGTTATAACTTTCAAATTGTATAATAGTTTTTAAATCCAAAATATGTGTCACATTCTATGCTTTTCCTACTAGAAGAAAAATAAATAAAAAATTCAATTTGATAAAGTTTAGAATAAGTTAACATGGTCAAACACGAGAGTTTTTGAGTTCTGGAAAAGTTGTAGAAGAAAAATCATAATTAATTATTTACTTGTAAAAAATTACAAAAAATATGTGTCACATCTGGAAATGAGTCTACTACTTATATCTAGAATCTTGTAAAAAAAATATATCATTTGATTGTGTTTAAGGTGGTCAGACATACACCTACTTCTTCTTTTTTTCTTGAAATTTTCATACTACTACATTGGAATTTGAAATTTTCAACATATAGAATAATTGTATTTCAAAAAATGCCTAGTATCTTAGAAACTAAATTAAATTTTCTACAAATTCTCTTCTTACATATTTTTGATATAATATTTATAACTTGTTCAAATTTTTATGTCTACTTGCCTAAAATTGATTTTCTGAATTTTCATTGCCACTTAAGGGCCTAGTTTGGTATACCATGATCCTGCACATACCCTCAATGTTTTATCTTCCAGGACACCTAAGTATGTGCATGAGAGCTTACCTTCCTTAAATCCTAGAGTGATTAAGATTCATTGTTGTATCCTTTTTTGGACAAAGAAAAATTAAATATGTGACTTGTTTGTATTCATAGCTTGACCTGAGGCCTTAGCATAGTTTGGAAGTAACCTTTTCAACTACAAGGCTTGACAAATGGTTTCTTTTCAAAATAACATTGTGCCATCTATGAATTTTTGGTGTGTCAGTTGTCTAACTATGGAGGTGAGTTCCACACCTTTTAGTATTCCTCGATTCTAAGGACTACTCAATTTCTTACTAAGGGATTTTTCCATAATGATGAAGAAGAAGGGATATAATAGATCTCCTTGTCAAATTCATTTTGAAATTTCAAAGTATCCATGATGCTAGCCATTAATCATTATTAATAATATTCATATTGATATGAAATAGAAAATTAGATTTATGCATGATTTAGAAAAGCCTAATTATTCCATACACTTAGCTAAGAATCTCCAACCCACCTTGTCATAAGCCTTTTTCATGTCTAATTTTATTATTGTTGTCAGTTTTTTATTTTTTGATTTGAATGAATAGATTCTTGGGCTATCATAATTGAACCAAATATGAATCTTCCTACTATGAAACCTATCTTCTCTTCACCAATTATTTTCCCTAGAATCTTTTTCAATTTGATGGCAAGAGTTTTTGTGAGATGTTTGTAAAATGGTTTTGAAAAGTGAAATAGGTTTGAGTTCATCCAAGAAAGTGGCATTATCCTTCTTTGGATTGAGGGGGATGAATTTATTATTGATTCATCTTAAGAACCTACCTAAATATTTGGCATCTTCTAATGCTTTTGTTAATTTTGCACCTAGGATTTGCTAGCACATTTGAAAGAAACTCAATGGAAATTACCTAAAAATTTATCAGATGACATTTGAGAAAGTGATTTGTGTACTTATTTCTCTTAAAATCTTACTATTACAATCTAATTATCCTCAAGGGTGATTATTCTTGGAATATCTTCCAACATCACCTGTTGGGAGTTGAGATGTGAACCTTAATAGTTGTTTAAGCATTTAGTATAATATTTATTAAATTCTTCTTGAATCTCCTTATGGTCTTTTAATGTGTGACCCCCTTCATTTATATTTTTTATATTTTTTTGGTGCTTTTCCTTTGTTTAGTGCTATTGTGGAAGAATTTAGCATTTTTATCCCTTGCATCTGATCATGTTTTCCTTTATTTTTGTATCCGATATATCTCCTCCTTAGCCACAATATCTTCATAATCTATGAGGAGCTCTTTTTCTTGAATGAAAAGCTCCTCATTTATCCCCTGTAATAATACATTCTCATTGAGTTATTTTATGCTTTGTTCAATTTCTTCTTTGGTTGTCAAGATGTTTTTAAAATAGTCTTAGTTCCATTCAATGAGGTTATATTTAATATCTTTTAGTTTGGATACGAAGCAAAATATTTGTGAGCCTTTTGCAGTCCTTTCATTCAATCATTGATCAATTAGTTTGGTAAAATCTTTGTCGTTCATCCATATGTTTTCAAATTTGAATAGACAATGTAATGGTTTGTCTTCTCCCAATATGGCTAGCTGGATGGGAAAGTGGTTTGACCCTGATATGGGAGAAATTGAAGCTTTGAAGTTGAATGAGAATGTTGTCAATTCTCCTTTGGAAAATTAGGTTTATAGAATTAATTAGTAAAAAAAAATGATGTGAGATAAACCATAAAAGAGATAAACTAGTAATCTTGTTAATTAATTTGGAACCTATTAAATTTATGAAACCTTAATTCATGAAACAAATTAATTAAAAATGTTGTTCACTGAATTTCTCTATTGAATTAAAAATTATTTTTTCTCTATAAAATAAATCCAAATTAGAATTAATTAATGAAGCACCATTGGTGTGATATAAACAAAATGAATAAATAATATCATAAAATAACATAGTAATTTTATCAATAGATATTGAAATATTTTAGTGTGATAAAGCATTTTATATAGAATTTGTGAAAATTTCATTAAAATTTGACATTTCTATGAATATTTACAATATACGTTGAATAGTAACTATAAGACCTTAGACCTATAGAATAATGAATTCCCAAAAAATTCTAATGACACTTTGAAGTGGGCATAAAAAAAAAGGAAAGTTAAAGTCCTTCATTTCAAAAAATGAGGGTGCTACTTCTCTTCTTCCCTTGATTCTATGTTGAATGCATCAAAGATGACAAGCTGTGAAAATTCCTGTAGCCACACATAGTCTCATGGTTCATCAAGGAGAAACCATTTATGGAGGAAATACTTCCTAATAAATGCCCATTTTCTAAGCAATCCTTTAATGAAGAGTTCATATTAAGAAAAAATATCAATCATTAACTAAGTCCTTGTAAGCCAAATTATTAAGCTACAAACTGTCCACATCATCCTAACTAACTTTTTGAATTGAGAAAAACACATTACTAGATTGGCTTCTTAGTCACCATTTCTGGAAAGAAAAAAAATGTACAAAAATGTTCCTCAATGTGTGTCTTATGGTTTAGCTTTATTATGAAAATTGAATTGGGCAATGGTTAGAACCTTGTTCAAACTAAAAAGTCCCCCAAAACATAGAAAATTAAAATGGGATTGATCATTGTGTACTCTAAATAGTGCACTTCTATGAATCATTACAATCAAGAACACTCAAGAATGAGGTTTCAAAAATTGATCTATAGCTCCCTAGGCATGGAGTGCAAGGGTTTTTAAGAATGCTCTCAGCTAGAGCTATTAAGCCAATAACCTTGCTAGTAAACCATGCAATGGGAGATTGAAATGAAGACAAGGGCAAGAATGCCAATATCCTCAAGAATCAAATGAAATGCAATGCAAGCTAGATTAAGATGAATATGAAAGCTAAACTATGATAACATGTAGATGAAAAAGCCAAGAATGCTCCAAATCTTCAAAAAGCTCCAAAGTGACCTAGAAAACCTACAACATAACATTGGTATAAAAAGTTGGGGATCTAGAATGAAGAAGAGAGCTCTCCTTTTATAAGAAATGAGAAAGAATAGACCATGGAGATTAAGAGGCAAAAGATTTAATCAACGGTGGAGCATCAAATAGGAGCAATCCATGTGCACAAGTATCCTCCAATGAGAAAATAAGAGTTGACTTTTGTGCCCCATATGAGACAAAAAATGCCTTTTCCCTTTTTATAACATAAGAATAATGCTTTATTTGTGCAACTTAGGATAAGAGGAAAAGTGGGGGCTTTATATTTATTAAAAGGGGAGGGAATTCCTTTTAATAAATAAAGACTTAGGAATAAGATGGTTAGCCCATAGAAAATAATTGAATAAATGATAGAACTAGGATTTGATCAAGAATAAGCAATTGATGATTTAGCAAAAGGGGCTAATAGTCTAAATGACCATATTTAGGTGTATACATTTGCCCCTCTTTGACTAATGTGAGATCGATTTGGGATCACATGTAGTCAAAGAATAGATCAGCCAAGAAAGCAAGCAATAGCAATCTGACTCAAAAGTATGAAGTGCAGAGAGATAGAAAATCTTGCATGGTCAGCCTGGTAGCGATAGTACTGAACACTTAGGAAAGAGATGGACAATATCAGGACTCAAGATGAGCACTAACATGTCAAGCGCAAAGATAGATTGATTAGATAAAATGGAATGGTCAAGAATATCCTCTGGAGAATATCCAATAGGATATGATGAGTCTGCCCCCTCGGGAACGAAAGCAAAATTAGGTAGAGGGAAGGCAAAAGAAAGAGCAACATGATCAAATCACTAGAAATCATAATCAAAGATGAGAGATAAGAGAATAACCATCAAGCAGTGAAGATATGCCCCAGTTTGACTATAGGATAAAGATGAAGTGAAAAATGAAATGGAAGACTACAAGTTTGAAAGAGATGGAGATGAAGAAGGAAAGGGTGCCCTAGCGAAGATCTAAGGATCAGGCCTCAAAAGGTTAGCCAATTGCACGGAAGAAGGAGAAACATGATTTGGACGGTCAAGGTGAACTCGAATTTCAGTTTCGATCCCGAAATGAAGAGAAAATGGTGTTATATGAAAGACAAGAAGCAAAAGACATGATTAGGAAGAAGCGAAAGGTGAGCGCAGTTTGACTAATAAGTTCATGAAAGATGAAAGGAGAGCCCTCTCTATATCCAAGATGCAAAACTAACTAACATGAACCTAAAAATGCAAGCTACTATGAAAAGTGGTTTACATGCAAGGTTACAAAGCTTTTAGACTCTAATATTCATCATCGGGCATTATTGGTAGTGTCGCAAGATCATACAATACACACTAGCATAACTATGTGAATCTGAATATGATCTATATCAGATAGAAATGTGGAAATCTCACCTAGGCATCAAAGACATGTAGGTCAAGATGACTAGTGCAGTGAGATTACCTAAGTTTGATATAGCAAGATTATGCTCGAATCGAGACACAAGAAAGTCAAGATGGCTAGAAGTATGCACTTGTGAAAAATAATCAAGGATAATACCTTATAGATCCCAATGTCAAGTGGAAAAAGCATAAATGCTAATGATAGTGAGGACCAACAAAAATATAACCACAAGAAGAAAGCAAATAAAATATGTTCTCATGCCCCAGTCTTCTAGCTCGACATAATCGAAAACTATTAGGGAGAGAACACTTAGCAAAGAAATCATCATAGACAGCACACAAAGAAATAAAGTCAAGAAAGTCTCAGTGAGTCATGTGTTTAAGTGCATGTGTGTAGGTTATAGAGTCAATCTTTGAGTATCGCATCTACCAGTGAGAAATATTGCATCATTCTAGATTGCGGGTAGGATATCTGATAAGTGTTAAGAAACACTTGATGCTAGGGAAGTGTTGAAAAACACCATTGGAACCAAGAGGCCCAAGAAAACCCAATGCACAAAAAGACCCAAGATGAGCTAGAACAACATATGCCTCCTAGACTAAGACCAGAGTCAATTCCAGGCTAGGAGAGGCAAAGCGAAAAGTGGAGTGAAGGAGCGCCATGCAAGATTGATAGACATAGGTGCAAGGGTCTCAAGCAACACCTATTTCTCGGTTTTCACCACTTGATAGATTTTTTAGGACTTTTTTAAAAAAAAAATTGTATTTTTTCCACCAAGGTGCCTGTTTCCCAGTTTTCACCAAGGCACTTTTTCTATTTTTATGAATTTTTTGCATTTTGGATTTTTTTTGTGAGACATCAAAGTGCTTATTGCTAGGTTTTCACTAGGATGCTCAATTTTTTAAGACATTTTCCAATTTTTAAAATTTTTAACAATATATCATTTTTTTGGGTTTTTTTAGGATTAATAAGTATGTACAAAAGAATGCCCCTAGACAAAATGGGCATCAAACTCTCAAGCAAGATCAAATCGTGTAGTCCCAATGTCTAGCAAGGTGGAGAACAAGAGGGATTAGCAAGTTGGTGAAAGAGATGAAATACAAGAGAATGAAGGGAAGAAATCCTCGAAGGTAAACTCCTCAAGAGTACCCAAGCTAGGGAAAATTTATCATGTAAAGCACATTTGGACAAGCAGTGAAAGGCCAGCATAGGATAAGTCACAAAGGCATAATGAAAAAGAAGGAAAGGATGCAGTCCAAAGGAGTAGACATGTCAAGAGGCTTCATAGCATAATTTTTTACTCTTTTTTATTAGATCAAGACCAAAGGGGAAAAGGATAGAGAAAGGCTAGAATGAATGGAGGAAAATAAATATGAAGGCCAAACATGAATCGAATGAAAGCAAGATCATCATAAGATAGCTCACAAGATAGCCAAATGTTTTTGTATAGATCAACATTGTCAAGATCAAAGAGAGAAGATGGAATGGATGAAATATGTAGAAGAACTACGCATGATGCTTGATTGCCAGGTTTTCACCATGGTACTTATCTAGGGCACCAAAAGGGAGTGGTTTTCACCATAAGATGAATTTATTTCTCTTTACTTTTGCTACCAAGGCACCTGTTTCCAAGTTTTCACCAAGGCACATTTTCAATTTTTTCATTCTTTTTTATTTTTTATTTTTTATTTTTTTGAAAGAAGGCAAGCTTTTTAGATAATGCTCGTTGAAAGTATAAACCACGATATGCCAAGGATCCAAAATGATATGCTCAAAGATGTTGATAGGGAAAGGAAGATGGAAGAGAAAAATGGAGAATAAGGTTTTTTGTAAAGCGAGTGAGGTTGGAAGATAGGAGGAATAGGCAAATGAGGAAAAAAGATAGAAGGTAGAAGGATAATGAATGGAAGGATTGTGAAAGGGTAGATGTAAAGGAAGCAAAGATCAACATCAACATACACCTTGAAGGGTGGTGAGAGGATGGAGAAAATGTGAATGAAGGAATACAAGAAGGAATATGGTGAATGTTTAGCAGAGGTTGTGGTTTAGGTGCATGGAATGGAAGAATGTTTTTGGAAGAAGATGAAGTGGAAGCCTTTGGAAGCTTGAATGTCAACTTCACTTTTTGTTCAATATTAGACTCTTTCAAGAGAGACTTTGGAATCCATATAGCCTTAGGCTTTTCATTTCTTTTTGATGATTTAGAGAGAATATCTTCAATGATGGATTTTGGAACCCATACTTGTCTTGTAGTTTTCTTCTTAGATATCTCTTTTGACTTTATGCCCCCATGTCGATTAGAGTAGACATGGTGATCTTTTTTTTTTATGGATTCTTGTATTGCTTCTTTTTCTTATATTGAACATTTAAGTTACTTCCAAAAGACTTGGGACTTGTGGAAGGAGTATATGACTGGTTTAGATGGGTGGATGGATAAAAAGGATTCAAGGGTATGCATCTATGTTGATCTTGAGGAAAGATAGGAGATGGAGGGACATAAGAACCCAAGATGGATGAAGAATTAGGAGATTTAGGAGGGGAAAGTGAAGGGACATAAGGGTCCAAGATGGAAGGAAGACGTGAAGCCCTTAGTACAGGTGGAGGAGGTCCAAGGATAGATGTGGAAGGTACAAAAGGATAATCAATAAGCTCATCATCATCTATATAACAACCAAGGACATTAGCATCTTTAGAGTGAGCATTAGGATTTTTAATAGAATCATGAACATCTTGAATAGGAGAAACTTCTTTGATAGGATTATTCAGAGCTTGCAAAGACTCAGGAAGAGTAGAAAGTGGAAGTGAACATGGAGTGGTAGAATAAGAAGATGAAAGACTTTGATCTTGACAAGGAGCTTCTTGATCTTCAATAAGCTTAACATTGGAAGTAACAAAACTATTTTTAATAACCTTAATGGAAGCATCATCTTTAGAAAGCGCAAGTGTAGTAAGGTTATTTTGATTGTCAATAAGCTCAATGGTGTAAGTAGTAGCTTGATCTTGCTTAGGAGAAGACTTAAGACATGGTGGAATGAATGAGGAAGGGAATAGAGGATCGAAAGAACCATGAAACGGATTAGAGACATCATGAAAATAATTGGATGACATGGAGGGTTCTTGATCTTGATCTTTCTTTATGTTCTTTTCTTTATTTTTAGAGTCCTCTTGACATGAAGCCACTTCTAAGGATAAGGAAGCATGTTGGAATTGTATAGAAGATTTTGGCAGAGATAGTGAAGGACTAGCTAAAGTAGGCATTGTAGCACATAAAGGCTTAGGCTCTTTTGGTTTAGCATTATTGAAAGTATTTGTAGCCAAGTGAAGGTTAGCTTGAGTTTCTTTAAAAGGTATCCCTTGAGGATAACTATAGGGAACCGCATGAAAAGTATTAGGATCTTTGTTGGATGAAGGATTTGCGAAAGAGTTGAAAGACTTGGAAGCTTTAGGAGATATATGGGTATTGGAGGAAGTAGGGGATGGAAGGGAACCATCACAAGACAAAGGTACATCATCAACATGATCTTGCTCGAGAATGTCATCTTTATTTTCAGCATGAGAGTCCTCAAAGGAAGGATTCTTATAATATTGATGTTTCATATCAGTGCGATGCATTTTATAGTCCTCAGTAGTGGTAGATGGGTCATAATTGAGGTATTGTTTATAGAACTCATCAAAATCTATTTCAAAATCTGAATCATATGGATCACCATCATGATCTATCCAATGTGGTGACCCATTTCTAGTAAGCATGAGCCTACGACTAGGAGGACTCTTAGGAATAGAGGTGTCATAGGTATCATAGGGTCTACCATATTGCTCATAGTGAGGAGTAAGACTCTTGGGAGAAGTAGAAGAGGAATGAGATTGTGAAGAAGAAAAAGGTGAGGACCTAGTAGAGGAATAAGACTTGGATAATGAAGGATGCAAATAATGTCTAGAAGAGCTATGGTGAGACTTGGAAGATGAGGAAGAATGAGAAGACTTAGATGATGAAGAATGTTTAGAAGAGGGAGGTTGTGATATGATCATGTCTATGATCCTAGAAAAGGTGTCTGATTCAATCATCTTTTCTTTTATTTTTTCCTTAAGTGTATCACTATTTCCATATCTAAAAAGACTATTGGAGGAATTAAACTCTTCAAATTGAGCAATGAGTTCGAGATCATCTATTTTCAAGAGAGGTTCCATAACAAGGTAGTTGAAATTCATGGTTGTAGAAGAGAAGGAATCAAGCATGAAAGAAATGAATAGAAGAGATCAATAGAAGAAAGTAGAGTAGAAAATAAGAGGAAAAGAATCAAGAAGACATGAAGAGTTTAGGAAGAAGAGGAAGAATCATGAAGGAAGAAGAGATCAGATGAAAATGGGAGACTAGAACACATTGAATAAGGAAGACCAAGAGTCATTTTATGCAATTTTGATAGCATTGGAGTTCATTTTGATGTTGAGCAATATGTCATAGCACCTAAGATCTAAGATCTAGACTGACCAAGGAGGACTAGAAGTGACACAAATTAGTAGAACAGTCAAAAGGCTCTGGGCAATAGTTACCAGGTAGACAGGGCAATCGTTTAAGACCAGGTGAGCCTTCACCTTAGGCAGGGCAATAGACTCTAGGCAAGTCGAGCGATAGAGTCTAGGCTAGCCGAATGATAGTCCAGCAGGTACGAACTATTATAGGATATTTCTCAGCAAAGCACATAATACTGTTGTAGATTTGGGCAATTCTTTGACCAGTGAACATAAAAATCTTAGTTTTGAAGCATTTTGATCAAGTTCAAAGGTTGGATAGTGCAATTTCTCAGTTTGACAAGTAGTAACAACAGATAAAAGATAGGTTTGCAAATAGTATAGGATCAAACATGTCATAGAACACTTGAAACAAGGGCAAAAGCAACCTTGCCAAGATAAGCACTTGTGATATCAAAATAGAAAACCTTATGAATGCTACCATTTTGTTTGAATGTTGAGAATGTTTACACTGGTATAGCACAATGAAAACACTTCAAGCACTTACTACCTAGAAAGTCAAGGCTCATTACTTAGCAACTTGGCCCACAACTTGATGCTCCCTTGCCTCACACAAAGTGGTTTCCCATAATAGATATTGGCATTGTCATGGAAGTGTCAAAAACACAACCAAAAGAACACATATGGTGAGTGTTTTGGGGTGATTTAGGTAAGTCCACTTGGATCAATCCTTGCACCAAGAAGCTAAGCGACAAAATAGGGTAGCTTCTATCTAATGGCTCTTAGTAAAGGCTTCTGTTCATAACACTCCTCTTGCTCCTCATAAAGGACAAGGACCTCACGGCCTCAAGAGTACCTTAAGCATTCTTGCTCCACATTTTCCCCATGGTCACAATCCCATAAGTACTCACATTAAGCGAAGACAAGTGCTATGTCTACCAAAGTTTTGTGTCCTTGATACCCTTTAGATTATAGTGGGTTGGAATAGCTCGGTATTAGCTTGTCCCCACTTGGGTCATTCCTCTTGATTGATCAAGAGCAGACCCGCTAAAGGATTCTAAATCAAAACAAAGAGTAGATCAATTTTTGAGGTTCAAGGTTTTTGGTTCACCACAAGGGTGAAGAGCATACTCGCCTATCTCAAAAATTTCTTCCAAACACACCATGCAAAGATTCAATTACCCCCCCTTGCTTTCAAAATTCCAAGATGGGTCAAGATTTCTGTTTCACCACAAGGGTGAAGAGCATACTCTCCTACCACCTCAAAATTCCTATAACAAGGTATTAAGTGCCTATGAAATGAAACAACTAGTACATGCCACACTCAATAAAGAAAGCAATTAAACAAGCACTTGATTTGGTTTTTATGCTTAGGGTAGTCCTATAAAAACAATTAGTAGCCCTCTTTGACATGTGTTCTTTTGAAAAAATATTTCAAGTAATGAGAGCACCTACAAGCACAAGTTGTTAGCTCCATAATGGTTAGCACATAAAAAATCAGATAATCTGCAAGTAAAATAATTAATCAAATGGTAAAATCTAAGAATGAAACTAGCATGGTTGGATTAGGCTTAGAAAGACCTTTCCAATGATATATCACACTTCAATTTTTGATACCATTTGAAAAAATTTCTCAAAAATGGGTGCCCATTTTCTAGAGTGGCATAAATTTGAAAACACTAAAATTTTCAAAAATTTTCAAAAAGATAACAGAGAACCTGAAACTTGCAAGATAAAAAAATAGCTCAAAAGTAGCTCACTACCACGTACAGGTAATAGTTACAGACACTAGAATTATCACGCGATACTTCTTAGTATACTGGGGCGATAATATTAGTCTGTGCGATACATCACTCTATACTAGGCGATACTTCACCTGAGACCAAGTGATATTATCAGCAATAGCCAGGTGATACTTCCGACAAGTGAAGTATAACGTGCGCATATAGAGAACTATCGCACAATACTTCTAGAAGCATCACACGATATTCTAAGATAGAAAAATAGAGACCAAAAATTAAGCTCAAAACTTGCTGAAAAATTAATGGAAATTGATGAAAATGTAAGAAAAGGGACAAAGCTAGTCTACTCTGCCCCACGATGGGCGTCAAAAATGTGTACTCTAAATAGTGCACATCTATGAATCATTACAATCAAGAACACTCAAGAATGAGGTCTCAAAAATTGATCCATAGCTCCCTAGGCATGGAGTGCAAAGGTGTTTAAGAATGCTCTCAACTAGAGCTATTAAGCCAATAACCTTGCTAGTAAACCAAGCAATGGGAGATTCAAATGAAGACAAGGGCAAGAATGCCAATATCCTCAAGAATCAAATGAAATGCAATGCAAGTTAGATTAAGATGAGTATGCAAGCTAAACTATGATAACATGTAGATGCAAAAGCCAAGAATGCTCCAAATCTTCAAAAAGCTCCAAAGTGACCTAGAAGACCTACAGCATAACATTAGTATAAAAAGTTGGGGATCTAGAATGAAGAAGAGACCTCTCCTTTTATAAGAAATGAGAAAGAATGGACCATGGAGATTAAGAGGCAAAATATTTAATCAATGGTGGATCATCAAAGAGGAGCAATCCATGTGCATAAGTATCCTCTAATGAGAAAATAAGAGTTGACTTTTGTGCCCCATATGAGACAAAAAGTGCTTTTTCCTTTTTTATAAAATAAGAATAATGCTTTATTTGTGCAACTTAGGATAAGAGGAAAAGTGGGGGCTTTTTATTTATTAAAAGGGGAGGGAATTCCTTTTAATAAAAAAAGACTTAGGAATAAGATAGTTACCCCATAGAAAATAATCAAATAAATGACAGAACTAGGATTTGATCAAGAATAAGCAATTGATGATTTAGCAAAAGGGGCTAATAGTCTAGATGACCATTTTTAGGTGTATACAGTCATATTCGTACAACTTTTTCATTTTCTAATTGCAAATGTCGGTTATGGGATTTGGCTTGAAGTAACCTTTGATAATTTAGCAAAGAATATTTAATAAAATTTTAATTTGTAATCTCCATCTCCATAGCCAAATTAGCCATGTGGTTTTCTTCCCTAAAATGATGATTTACCTTAAAGTTTAAAAGCATTAGAATCAACCTCCATAATTATAATAGAATATAATGCAATTTCTAGTTAATTAGTTTCTTGGATACTATAGTTGAGGTAATGACCTAAGAACCCCCTTCTATATAAATGAATACTCTTTATTACAATGCTAGACAAATACCCATTGACAAAATTTTTTATTTAACTACATTATTTTTGCCATCTTGGATGTAGTTGGCTTGAGCCACACCACTTTACCTTTTTGATCCCTTGAAACACATTATATCCCTAATTTGTCTAGGTTTTACTTAGAAGATCCATAAAAAATTAATTTATCCCAGTTGTCACCAAGGGGCATCCACCAATTAGTAGCCCTAATAGATTGAGATAGGGATTTCCTAACTAGTGTACCTTGAAATGGTAATGACATGAAAGTCTATCTGGACCAAACCGTAGAATCAAAACTTTAGAACATCGAAGACAATAATTTCACCCTTGAAGTATATGCTCTTACATTCTCTGACGTGTGTATTTCTATCTCCTCCAAAGTATTTTGGACTAAATATTTATGTTTTGTAAAACTTCTCTTATTTTTCTCCCACCATACACTCCAAGCTAAGATAAAGGTCATTTCTCTAAAAGGTCTACATATGTATTTGGAAGTGGACCAAAATCAACCTATTTTATTTTGAAGCCACTCCCAAAATATTTTAGAAAATGAACATTGAAGAAATACAAGTTTTGTAGTCTAAGGATATTGGTTGTAAATCACACAAGGAAATATTTAAGATATACCTAGTTTCTCCAACCATGAAGCAGAAAGAATCCTATCATTTAAAGTCAGCCATGCAAATAAAACTACCTTAGGTAAAAAATCTAACTAGAATTTCTAAATTTCTCAACGATCGATAACCAGTTCTCACTATATATTAATCAGACTTTCTTGGATTCTCTATAAGATGATTAGGTTCAAATAAAGAATAAATTCACCTTATTCTTTATTATTTCTCTCAAAGAAATATTTTGGTTGTGGACAAATGAAAGATCATAAAATTACATACAAATTATAGTATTAACTATACTGTGAATGGAAAAGCAATAGATTTATAGAATTATATGGCCAAAGAATGGGTGGGGAGGGAGTGGGGGTGACAATTTGAAAGTTAAGGTTTCTAGTAATGCTAGATGCATTACTAGAGAGGAATCTAAGGATGTAATTTCTGAGATGAAGATTATAATAATGAAGAGGAGGTTGTTTCTTTTTGGGCTGCCTATATTCTTGGGCTTTCAAAATTTTTGGACTAGCTTTAGTCATATTTTGTGGCATTTTGTCAAGCATTCTCTACTGCTTGTTTCCTAAGCGATGTGTAGATTGATTGGAGGTTTTTTTAGAGAATATGCTAGTGTTTTGTTGTGATGACTAGGGGTTTTTTGGTTCTAGTGAGGAGAGGCCTCTATGTTTTCATATTGAGTGCTTCAGGTCTCTATTTCCCCTCTTTGCGACCCCTATTTCTTGGCCAATTATTTATGGGTATTTATGTTTTTTCTTAGCCTTGTGTTGACCCTGTTCATAGTGTAGGTTCTCATTTATTTTCACCCAACCCTTTTTCTTATAGGCTCATTTAGAGTTTGCATGTTTCTTGGGAGTTTTTTTTTTGGATTCTTGTGGCTTTGTCTAACTATATTTGGAGATTATTCTTCCTCTATATTTTATGATGGTTCATTCCAGCATGGAACTTTTTACTTGTGTGGATATGGGGTTTCTCCGTCTAGCATCTTTGGTTTCTTTTGGAGGAGGCTGGGAAGGTTGGGCTACCATGGGGGAAATTATCCTTCTCCCTGTTTGGTAGAGTGATGTGGGCCTAGGGTCTCATTCTGATGCAGAAGCCTTAGGTAGAGTTTCATTTAGTAACTTCAAGAGGGACTCCATTAGGATTTTCACAAAACCCAACAAGCTTATTCATTAGGATCATCCTCATGGATCCAATCAAGACCATAACCAATCACAAGGAAAATCAATATCTTATACCACCAATAGGCTCCACACCTTTTTTATCAACCCAGTGTCCCTCAATCCATCCACTAGATTTAACCAAACAACTTGATCAACCAACAATCCCTTACCTAGGTGCTAACTAGGCCTTAATCCCTAGTAGTCCTTTTCAACGGGTTTCTCAAGGATTAATTTGATCTTCTCCAAAAGACCTACAAAAATAAATGCATATCTAGTTACCCTTTTCACTTCTCTTCAACATATTTCAAAAGCTCCTATTTCTCCTTTAGACTAGTTGTCCAAACCTATACCCTGTCACCTTGTAGTTATCCTTATTAGCCCTCCATTTACAAAAGGAACTACAAGAAACACTCATCTCCAAACCTCCCAACCATTAAAAAGATTTTAGTCATGATCCAAATCAATCTATTTTCAACTTTATAAGAGGTTCCACCAAGTTCTACCATCCCAAACACCAAAACCCTCATTCCTAGGAACACTAGCCCAGGAATTTGTCAAAAAGACACTTCGACACACTTCCAATTCATACCAATGGATCCTACACCATCTAATGAGCATATCATGGCATACCAAGTCATAAAAATTGGCCCTCCTTCAAGTTGATCTCTCAAGTCCATTAAAAATATACCATTAACAAGGACATGAAAGGAACCTAAAACATAATCATACTACTTCAAATCCAATCAATCTTGCATTGGATCAAGAGTTTTAGAATCCAGAAACAAGGACTATACCCTTGTGGCCATAGAATGTGATAGTTGTAAGAAATGATTTATTTATTGATCAAACTTCATTTGTGTTTCTTCCTTGATTCAAAACACACTTATCAACTCCTCTAACTCTTCTCTACCATTCCTCATGCTCACACAATCCAAATAAGCTCTTCCAAGCTAGTTGACGGTTATAACTCCCTGCAAAACCTACAATAAATAGTTTAATGATTGTTGCATTTTAGTAAATTGTTGTCAAGTTGAAAACATAGTTGTCAACTTGACAAATCTTCATCTTGTGGTCTTTATATCATTTCAAAATTCCTTCTAAAGGTCTTTTAAGACCCTATCCTAACACTTAGAACTTAAACCCTCACATAGGCCTTATTTTTCCAATTAGGTAAATTTACACGTTCTTGTACTTTTTAGTGCATTTGACATCATTTAATGGCTCTAATGGCCAACTTGAATTCAATTTGGCCCTTATATGTCTTTTCAAACATCATTTCTCCTAAGATCCTCAAATGACCCCAAGATGTAATCTTCTAACCTCAAATGCCAACATGGATTACATGCTTGATCCTTTTACAAAAGGATTCACATACTAAAAAAACATAATTGAAACATAATCAAATGACCATTAGTGGTCTTATTACATTTCCAATGACCCATCATGGTCATGTTTTCCCTCAACTCCCCCTAGGATTTATCAGTGACCCTAGTGTTTCTTCTAGGCCCTTGTGCTTGGCACTAGTGCTCATGCACCATACTCCTTAGCTTTAAAATCTTTTCCAAGTCCTCTTGGAAACCTGTAAATAAAACAATGTTAGAAAAAAAAATTTAGGCCTTCATTATGACCTTTGGAAAATATAGATTCTCCTAGAACCATGCAATCTTTCCTTCTTGTGTCATCATCTTGCACTTTGGCTTGCCCTTTCTTGGCAATGTGAACACTAGATGTTTATGTTGCATCTTCTTTCTCACGATCATATCAACCTACATTTCTCATTCAACTTGTTCCATCTCCATTTTGGGATAAAACTTTGTCATCTTTTAGGCCTCCTCATGGCCCATCTCTGCAATCTTAGTTGCTTCCTTGAAGGTTTCTCCCTCTTGCGCCTCTAAAAAACCTCCATAACTTTTCCATTCTTCCACTACAACAATGAAGTTATCCCAAAAATCTACCTCTTCTTCAAGACCTTCCATGCCTTCCTCTATGTTGTCTCCTCCAGTATCCACCAAGACTTCATCATGAGTCCTTACACCCCTCATCATAGGTGCAAATTCCTCTCCAAGAGTACCCTTCATAATACCCTTTTCTTCTTCAACCTTTAACTTCTTCCTTCCCGCTACAACTAGCTTTTTAATATGCCATTTTATCTTTTTCTTCAACCTTAAGTGCCAAATTGTATAATCCTTATCTTCAAGTCTCTTCAACCTTTCCTTACCTTCTTCCAAGTCTCTTTCTAGACTTCTTATCTTATCTTCCCACTCTTTTCTCTTTCTCTCTTTTCTTCTTTTCTTCATCTCTTTTTCTTCCTTCATCCAAGTATTCTTTCAGTAAGCTGGCTGACTCTCTCTCACTTCTAGTCAATGTCATCACTTCACATCAATTTAGTATTCTTAAGATGGCAAGCCACCACTTTGGAATACTCTCAAAGGATAATTAAATTCTAAGCATCAACAAAGGACTTTAAACCTTCCAAATCCTAAAAAGATCTTTTCCACCACTTAACCTAGGATTCTCCTATGCTCCGATTCCAATTGATACAAATGCCTTAGGTGGAATTTCATTTTGTATCTTCAAGAGGGACTCCATTAGTGTTGTCACAACACTAAACAAGGTTCTTCACTAGGATCATCCTCATGGATCAATTCAGCACCATAACCAATTAGAGTGCAAAAACAATATATTATACCACCAATAGGTTCCACACCTTTTTAATCAACACAATGTCCCTCAATAAATCCACTAGATTCAACCAAACAACTTGATCAAGCAACAATCCCTTACCCAAGTGCTAACTAGGCCTTAATCCCTAGTAGCCCTATTCAATGAGTTTCTCAAGGATTACTCTGATCTTCTCCAAAAGACTTACAAAAATAAAGGCATATATAGTTACCATTTTCACTTCTCTTAAATATATCTCAGAATCTCCTATTTCTCCTTTGGACCAGTTGTCCAAACCAATACCCTGTCACCTTGCAATTAGCCCTATTAGCCCTCCATTTACAAGGAAACTATTAAAAAACTCATCCCCAAACCTCTCAACTATTAAAAAGAGTTTATTCACAATCCAAATCAATGTATTTTCAACTTTATAAGAGGTGCCACTAATTTCTACCATCCCAAACACCAAACCCTCATTCCTAGGAACACTATCCTAGAGCTTTCTCAAAAATAAACTTCCGAACACTTCTAGTTCCTACTAATGGATCCTAAAAAATATAATAAACATATCATAACATACCAAGCCATAAAAAGTGTCCCTTCTTCAAGTGGATCTCTCAAACTATGACTGGTCCATCCACTTGTTACCCTTCAATCAACATTTCTCTTAATCAAAGATTTTTTTCCACACCCTCCTGGATATCCCTACAATCAAAATCAAAATGGAACATAATGTATAGGGATACGCTTGTCCCACAATTCATAATAACAATAGAATGTGGGAGAGCCTAAGTTCTCATTGAAACTTTAAAATAATTTACTAATTGTGCCACAAAACTACCAGGAACAGTTAGCAAAATGATTGGATTCTCAGCCTCAAATAGAAAGGGAAAAATATAATATTAAAAAGGAAATGAAAGGAACCTAAAACATCATCATACTAATTCAAATCTAGATAATATTTCATTGGATCAAGAGTCTTAGAATCCAAAAACAAGGACTTTACCCTTGTGACTAGAGAATGTGATAGTTGCAATAAATAATTTGTTTATTGATCAAACTTCATTTACATTTCTTCCTTGACTCAAAACACACCTATCAAAATCCTCTAACTCTTCTATACCATTCCTCACAAACACAATACAAATAACATCTTCCAAGCTGGGTGACAATTATAACTCCCTGCCAAACTGACAACAAATAGTTTAATGACTGTTGCATTTTAGTATATTGTTGGACCAAGTTGACAACATAGTTGTCAACTCAAAAATTTTCCATCCTTTTGTCTTTATATGATTTAAAAATTCCTTCTAAAGGTCTTTTAGGATCCTATCCTAACACTTAGACCTTAAACCCTCTCTAAACTATCACATAAGCCTTTATAGGCATTATTTTGCCAATTAGGAAAAGTTACATGTTTTTGCACTTTTTAGTTCATTTGATATCATTTAATGGCTCTAATGGATAGCTTACAATAAATATGGAACTTATAGGTCTTTTCCAACATCATTTATCCTAGGATCCTCAAGTGACCCCAAGATGTAATCTTCTAACCTCAAATGCTAACATGGCTTACATGTTGGGTCCTTTTACAACAGGATTCACATACTAAAATAACATAATTAAAACATAATCAAAGGACTATTATTGGTCTTATTACATTTCCAATGAACCATCATGGTCATGTTTGTCCTCAACTCCCCCTGGGATCTATCAGTCACCCTAGTGTTCCTTCTAGTCCTTGGTGCTTGGTCCTGGTGCTCCTGCACCACAGTCTTTTGGGCCTTTCCCTTTCTTCATGAGTGAACTCTGGTGTGTATGTAGATGTGTATGTTTGTGTGGTTTTAGAAAGTGTCTCTAGGATATGGATTTATTTATTTCATCTTATGGATTTCTTAGGGTTCTTTTCTAGTGGATTCATAACTTCATTGGAGATTTCTTCAGAGGTTGAGTATTGGTTGTTGGGGTTCTCTTGTCATGAAATTTCCTCCAAGGGGTTTGGCTATTGAGGTTTTCATATTTTTTGTAGGGACCTTTTGTGGGGTTATGTTGATGGTTCTCTTCTTGTATTATTGGTATATTCTTGGAGCAATGTCTTTCCTTTTTGGATCTTTCTTGATCCATCATATAGCCTATGTTTTTATAGTGATATTTTTAGAGGCTTTTTATAGAAATCCATTGTTCATCCCTCATTTAACTCCTATAGAGGGAGTCCTCTCTTATAGAGGTGGGGATTCTTCTTGTGACTCTGGGAGGGGCTTGGCTCTTTTTAATTCTTTCTCATTCTTCTACTTTTCCTATTGAGGTGGGGGCATCTTCTATGGAAGTGGACATCTTCCTTGTGGGAGACATTGGAAGCAATTCTTTGAAGGTTTTTCTTGCCCTTGGTTTCTTGATTTTAGGTGTGGTTCAAGATTGGATCTTCTTTCTACATGTTTTTCTCTCCTTGGGCTCTATTGAAGTGGGTTCCTCTCATATTGAGGTGGAGATATTTTATGTTGGAAATTTTTGGACTTGTAGATGAAAATCCATTATTGTTAGCCCTTTTTCTTAGTTTTGGGGGCCATTTATAAATACAATCTTAAGGTTAAGGGAGTCTTCTAAAACCCTTTGAAAATGTTATTGGTTTGTGATTCCAGTGAGTATTTATTTCAATATCCTATGTTTGGTGAAGGAAAGGTTACAGGAGCCTAGTTAAAACCCATATGTTGGGTTGGGGAGCCTATTAACACCCTGTAAGATATTAAAATATATGAGGTATAGAAAGTATATCTGTGTGTGTATGTAGATAGGGTGTGTGTTGAAAATGTTGTGGACATAAATTACCTCCTAATCCAAGACAATGAGATCTCAATTAATTAACCTAAAGGAGACGATCAATGCAACAAGTAATCAACTGGTTATGGATAAAGAGGGAAAGGAGATCTAGTTTCCTAATTATAAAGTAAAATAATAAATTAGAAAGATTAGGATAAAATGAAACACTTATCTTGAAATGTAGCAGATCTAGAAATTGTTGTTTTTTGATGTCTGTACTGAGTTTCTATAAATTTTGCAACCAAATTTGGAATGGAAACACAGAGATGAAGAAAACCTAGAAATGTTTTCTTTTTCTAAGCTAGGTCAACCTTAACCCCTTTATGTCAACCTTGACCTGCACTACTTCGACAAAAATTGTATTCACAGATCCCAAAAATTTTCTAAAAAGGGTATCCAAATTTCCTCTATAATTCATTGATCCACACCTGCACCTGCAAGAAAAAATGGTTTTCTTGTTTGGATGAGGGGTTTTCCTTGGTCAAACCCCAATTTTGGAATTAACCTTGAAATAGAATTGAAATGGAGAATGCTAGCAAGTAGTAGAATAAGATCTAACAATGAAGCTATGACATTCAATATATGTGCTATTATATTTTAAATGTAAACAAGTATGTTAATATGAAAGCTTAGAGTCAACATCAAAAACCATAAATGCAAATCAAAACCTCCATGATTGTATGCTTAAAATCCACCTTGAAGAAAGAATGAATAGATCTTGAGAAGAAGACTTGAAAACCTTGATTGAACACTTGGAAGCTTGAAAGTATATTATGCCTAGAATGATCCTCCTTCTTTTCCTTTCTTTCTCTTTCCTTTCTTTCTCATGATCTACTTGATTGATGGATGTAAAAAATGAGAGGAGGCTTCCTTATATGCTAGTCTAGGGCACAAACTTCTAGAGATGCTAAAATATGAGAAATAAATTCCCATTAGGCTCATACCCCTATAAATGGACCCATATTAAATGTCCTTTAAGATTCACCACTTTGAGGCCTGAAGCAGCCGACCCAAAAGTGGAAAAAAATAACTTTTGAGGCTCCTGGCACACCTGACACACTTTGTAATGAAAAAGGGGGACCTGGGTCAAGGTCAAGGTCAACCCTGACCTAGGTCAAGGTCAAGGTTGACCTTGACCCATGGGGTTAAGATCCTTGGAAAATTTTTCAGGTGGGGAAAATAATGCCCGAGGAGGCCTAATCAGAGCCCTAAATAGGCATAGAAGATGGAAAAGGGGAAAAAAATAGAGGACAACATGATGATGGCCCAAAACAGCCCCTAAGGAGAGCTAAATGGTCTTAACATGGAATTTCTTCCATTTTAAGACTATACATTAAGCCCCCACTTTAGTACAGAGTGTGGAAATCAAACATACTCATGGTAAACTTGGAAGAAAGACTTCAGTGGATCACAACAATGTAGAACATCACTTAGTTAAGGACATGAGCCCCCAAGCCAAGGATTCTAACTCAACATACATGGATGAGGGTACAAAAACAAAGAGAAAATAAAGACAAAGCTAAAAGACACAAAAGAGAGGGGTTAATACATAAACAAACCCAAAACAACTAGCAAAGGAAAACTTGCTAAGAAATTCTTCCTATACTAATATCATGTTTAGAAAACTATCATAAAAGCATAAATGACTACCTAAGAAAGACATGAGAAACACTATAAATAACATAGCTTCATGATCTAATCCTACTAGAATGAAAGAGAAAGAGAGAAAAGAGAGAGTGATTACCTCATCCAATAAGATTCCCACCTTACAATGAATCACCAAGGAGGGAGAGCCCAACAGGTAGCCAAACGTGATAGTTCACCAATAATTTGTTCTTTGTAATTGTAATGCATCTTTTGATGGCTTTTGGAATACCAATAGATCCACATTCTTGTATCACTATGGAATAAAAAATGTGTGTCTCTTCAATATTTAGCATATTTAAAATTGAAAATGCATGTCTCTTCAAGATTTAGAAACTTATGTGCATTACCTTCTGAGGATTTAGCATATTTGAAAAATGTAAACTATTGTACAAGAAAGACCCTATATATGTCCCCCTCCTTATCATGGCTACCCAATAGTTAGGATAAGGAAGAGAAAGAGGTTACCTACTTCACCAAGTAAGGAGATATCCTATTAACAATAATGTACACTATATTCTTAGCAAAGAGTACTGACCCTTTCATCGAAGAACATAGATAATCATGAAAAAGGATATTTCACTTATAAAAAAATGATCCTCAAAGAGAAAGAGATCTTATCAAAAAGACCCCCACTATAGATGAGTGCTTTGGATAAAATATCATCTTTCAGAGAAAAGAAAAGAGGGATCAAAGATTCAATCATCAAGCCCCCTATGATCAAGACGAAGAGGAATCTTGGACTGAAGGAAGAAAACTCTAACCCCAAAGCAAGGGAAAGAGATTATAAAGAACATAATTTGCAGAATAAAGAAGAAGTGATGACCTAGGACAACAACCTCTCACATAAAAGGATGTCCATAGCCAAAACATTAGTTAGTATAAGGAAATAATGTTGCAAAATAAACAAATGCCACTAAGCTAAGGAAAGTAGATCCATAGACAAAGAGAAAGAAGGAAAAACCTTGCCCCCTAGGTATGAAAGCAAGGGATAGAAATATATTCCATAACAAAGAGATATCTTATCAAAACACGTCTTAGAAAAGATATCATGAATACTAGAAGAGAGCTATGGATGATTATGAGTAAAGGAAAGATATCATAATACAAAACTATAGGGAGAAAATATATCTAAAGAATAACCAATTAAGCTCAAAAAACAAATACATGCTAAGAGCATAATGGATTCTAGAAGAATGGGATAAATACTTCTTTCCCCTCTAGTCAAGAGACAAGAGGAGAAAGATCTATATTATAGAATAATGAGGGGTATTCCCCGTATGGAAATTATGAAGAAATTGTAAAACCACATGAGAGTGAGATATAATTCCTAAAGAAACTCTTTCTCTAACATACATCTTTAAATGCACACAATCAACAAATAAATGTGTATTACTATAGTGAAAAAGGAAATATGTACTTGGAGAGAGCATCTTCTAGCATAGGTTTAAAGATTTCTTTCATAAAATTCATTAACTAAACATAAACCTTCTTAGCTACATCTTGGGGGGTATCAGGCTAATCTAAGGAAGGTGTTGGAAGAAGAACATGAAGAGGATGGTGATGATTAGAATCAACCACCTGAAATTAAGATAGTAGAAAGCCAATACCACACATATCTTTTTTAGGGGATAGATGAACAAAATATTTAATACCTTGTTCATTAAAACCAAGCCCTAAACCCTTATAACCTTGTTTAGCCATCATATTGTATCCTGTAGTATACATATCTTGTAAAGCTTCTACATGAGGTGATTGTTTATGGTGATTATGAGAAAATGTAGTATAAGGTGGAATGATAGGTTTAGAAGAAGTTTATTTTTACTCTTCCCTATAATATCATCATGGATCAAATAAGAAGGGTAAGGTAAATCCAATAATTCTTGCACATCTACATCATGAACCATAGTTTGAGTCCCATCATAAGTGTGGAAAGAACTAGGAATAGCAGATGGAGAAATGGGAATGGGAATATTAGGAATGTTAGGAATCATATTAGGAAGGATAGGATTAGGATTAGGAAGATTAGGAAATGGTGTATCATCTACCAAATTCTTCACATAATCCAAAAGAGCAATAAGTCTATCACATAAATTCTTAATGAAAGTTTTGAAAGTAGGAATGCTAGTATTAGTTAATCTCATAATAGCATAAGCAAGTGAAACATGAAGAGTAATAAACATAATGAAATGAATGATACTCTCATAAACATCATATGTACTATAAAGAGATGATAAGAGGATAATAATGTGGAAAATAACCACACACCAAACAACCTTAAGGATCTTCATAGTGAATGAAATGCAAGAAATATTTTTGTATTTTGACTTTATATGATATTTTTTTGTTTTTTTTTCAATGTAAAAGAAAGCACTTAAAAGAAGGTTAATCTAATATACATGCAAGATCTAACATGAAATGTAAATATAACACCACAAAAGAAAGAGTTGTTTATGACGGGTTCACCAAAATGTAAGATATAAAAATATACAAGGTATAGAAAGTATATCTATGTGTGTAGGGTAATGTGTGTGTAGATAGGGTCTGTGTTGAAAATGTTGTGGACATAGATTACCTCCTAATCCAAGACAAGGACATCCATATTGATTAATCGAAAGGAGACAATCAATGCAAAAATGAATCAATTAGTTGTAGATAATAAGGGATTGGAGATCTAGTATTCTAATTATAAAGTAAAACAATAAATCAGAAAGATTAGGATAAAATGAAACACTTATCTTGAAATGTAGTAGATCTAGAAATTGCTATTTTTTTATGCCTATACCAAGTTTCTAGAAATTTTGTGACCGAATCTAGAATGGACACATAAAGATAGATAAAACCCAGAAATATTTTATTTTTCTAAGCCAAGTCGATCTTGACCTCTTTATGTCAACCTTGACCTGCACTACTCTGACAAAAAATATATTTGCGGATCCCAAAATTTTATCGAAAAGGGTATCTGAATCTTCTATGTAATTCATTATTATGCACCTGCACTTGCAAGAAAAAATTGTTTTGTTGTTTAGATGAGGGGTTTACCTTGGTCAAACCCTGGTTTTGGAATTAACCTTGAAATAGAATTGAAATGGACAATGCTAGCAAGTAGTAGAATAATATCTAACAATGAAGCTATGAAATTCAATAGATATGCAATTGTATTTGAAATGTAAACAAGTATGTTAATATGAAATCTTAGACTCACATCAAAAACCATAAATGCAAATCAAAACCTCCATCATTGTATGCTTGAAATCCACCTTGAAGAAAGAATGAATAGATCTTGAGAAGAAGACTTGAAAAATTTGATTGAACACTTGGAATCTTGAAAGTAGATTATGCCAAGAATGATCCTCCTTCTTCTTTTCCTTTCTTTCTCTTTCCTTTCTTTTTCATGATCTACTTGATTGATGGATGGAGAAAATGAGAGGAGGCTTCCTTATATACTAGTCTAGGGCACACTCTTCTAAAATGGCTGACTTATGCGAAATAAATTTTCATTAGGCTCATACCCCTATAAATGGACCCATATTAAATTTACTTTAAGATTCACTACCTCAAAGCCCAAAGCAGCCAACCCAGAAGCAAAAAAAATGAACTTTCGAGGCTCCTCGCACATCTGACACACTTTTCATTGAAAATGGGGGACCTGGGTAAAGGTCGAGGTTGAATTTGACTTAGGTCAGGGTTGAGGTTGACCCTGACCTAGGTCAAGGTCAAGGTCAACCTTGACCCTGTTGGTTCTTTTCCTTGCAGGACCAAACTTGAATCAAATAGTTGGGCTTAAAAGACAGGTTGGGCACTCAAGCTTGACAAGAAAAACAAACCAATTGATGAGGATAAAGAGAAATCCTCCTTCTTCTTTGAGCTCCACATTCATTTAGGCGGGTATTGCCTTATCTGCACACTCAAGACACCTCATGACAAAACCAAAGGCCTACAGACAGATTAATGTGGAATAGCAATCAATCTCCTATAGGTATCCTATACCCCAATGATAGAAAATCTCATGCAATAGCCCCACTTGCATGGAATGAGATTGAAAGCCAGAAACCTATCCTAACAACATGAAAGGGAAAGGGTGGAACTGAAAGGAAATGATTTGAATGGATTGAAAGGACTTATGAAATGCCCTAAGTCTCTGATAGACCAGTGCCTTATCCAATGGGCCACAGAGTCAAATACAATATTACAAGGGACAGCTACGAAACAAGAAAATAATATATCCAATGTGTTGATGCCTGACATCAATCACACACCATGACCAAACCTCAACTTAACACCAACCTGTGCATTTAAGTATGCTATTATCCATCAAAGGATTTTAACCCTCCCCTTAGAAGAGACCTATGAATCAGATAATACATTGACCAGCATCCACTGGAAGACAAGCATGACCTATCCTTGATATTTCAGCTCATACATACAAGAATACTAACCCTAAACTAGTTATCTCTGTGAAGACAACTCCACTTGCAAACACTTAGGCAATGCAAATAGAAAAATCATACACCCTTGATGTATAATTAATGGACTCAGAATTCAAATGGAGACAGCTTGGTAGCAGTAAGAATGTATTAAATTCTCATACATAAGACAAATCTGTTACAAAATGTATTGTATTCTCTGAACCAACATGAGAAAGAGGAACACTCTATATGCAGAGAGAAGGAGAAATCTGCATAATAGAACCCTTCACTTGGAACCAATTCTCCTCAAAAATATGCAAAAGAAGGAACCCTGACAAAATTGAACAACCTACAATTTATACCACTAGCTGCCTTGGAATTCTTAGAGAGAATGCAACAAGCTATGAATAGCTAGGGCTAGGGTTAGGGTTTCACCCAATAGTCAAAAAATTTACAGCAAAAACACCTCGAGCCAAGAAAAACTTTCCTCCTCCACACGACACAAATCCTTGCAATCACTCAAAGCATCCTGGACCACACTGGAATGGCAGAGAAGTTCAATGTCACCAACTCTGGCCCCCTCTATCATCAATTTTGGTCCTTTGTAGTCACTGGAAATGCCTCTGAGATTTGAATTTGAACTCCAATGGCTAAGTCTTGGTGCCAGCAGTACATCAATGGTCCTGATTCAATCAGATATCAGCAATTAAGTCCCGACCGTTAGATCTCTCATCTTCCCAAGCTTCAGATCCTAACCCATCAAGCACCTCAGGTTTCATTCCATGAACTAGAGACAAGGCAATATCCAAGTCGCAGAATGAAAATCTTAACTCCAGTCAAACTCCACAAACACAGGACTGCACGTATTAAAATAGCCCACCTAAGTCATCTAGAAAAATAGTGACAAAGGAACCTTCACCAATTCCTAGAATACTTCCTACCTCCGCTAAAGAATCTAGCGATCCCGTGACCACTCATTCGCCAAGTCACCAGACCAACTAGCGAACTACCAAATCATCTTGCGAACCAGCAATAAGAAGGAAATTCATTAGCACTGCCAGACCTTATCCACTCGGCCAAACCTCAAACCCCACCATTAACTCCACAACTATGATGCCTGATGCCACTTGTCATCACGCCACATGTCACAACACTATTCACTGAAACTACCGAGTCACCAGCCACAGGACCCACACTCTGCAAGCCTTCAAAATTGAATGGCAGGTGCATGATCACAAGGGGTTTGACACCTCCCATGAGATCATCCACCAACCAATAGATCTATCATGCCATCCACTCCGTAGAATCACTTGGGCCCACTGCAAACAAACCCGTCGGGATCAAATCGGATGGTGGGCGCATGATCGTAAAGGGAAAGAATATTTATTGCAATCGCACACTGATCGTAGATTGAAAATACTAACATAAGCCCCACTGACATACTGCTACATCACCACATGGACCAATCGCAAGATGCCACATCACCACCTCGCACGACCACCAAACTGCAACCACCCTGCTGATGGGCCGTAGGGACACGTGGCAAGCGGTCGCATGAGTGCATGTTAAAAAATTCTGACATGTGACCATGCGACAACCAACCCCCAACTACCACATCACCACCTTTGATAGTGTGAAGACCTAGGTCCACCATTCTGTGATCACGCGACTACAGGAAACAAACCCCCAGCCAAGTTGCTAGATGCTTGCCAATAACTGCAAGAAATAAAATGATCACATGACTACATAGTCACCAGGTCATGAGATTCCAGTTGCTTAACCACCAAAATCAAGAGACCAAAGATAACTACTAGTCGCCAAGTTGCTGAATGAAGAACCAACCACCAGACAGCCAAACAATGCAAAGAGCTGGGACCACGCGGACAGGTGGCAGGGGGTCACATGATCACATGTCAGAAAAGTTTGACATGTGGCCATGCAATAGCCTATCAGAGAAGAGCCTTTGAAAACCTGAGCCCACCACCCATCACACTTGCACACTTAGGGAACAACCAACAAACAAGAAACTATGAGGTCAAAAACACATAGGGTTTTCGACACAGCGGAAAATTGAAAACACATAGAGTTTTCAATGCCAAAGGATAAGTGCACAAAAGTAGGAAGCATGAGGTTGAAAACATTGAAGGTTGAAAACACACAGACTGAAAACATCATGGACTTTCAGAAACACTATGGGTTTTCAACACTGTGGAAAATTTTGAAATATTTTTCCAGCAAGCTTTAAACTTTGAATATCTTTCTGGATCTTGTGAATTAGCATGTGAAATTTAGACCAAAGCAAGGTGACAACATGGAGAACACAGGGAAAGAGGCAATGAAGAACACTTGCAAGGAAAATAGGCCAATTTCACAAGATTTTTGCTATGACAGAAAATTGGCCTAACAATGGCTTTAGTTGGGGATGCATGGCTCTTGTAGGCATGGAAAGAATTCAGAATCACTAGGAGAGCAGACCAACTCAAAATCACATTCCTTATCACTCTAGAAATTCTCAAAACTCAAAACTCCAAGGCTCTTGAAAGCTGGCTCCTTATTCCAACTAACACTACTGCTGAAGCAAAGCAACTGTACAAACATTTACACAACTAAAACTACTAAACCACACCAATCATTTACCTCTATCAAACACTTGGTCCTCATCCCTCTACATAGAGATGACGTTGGAATTTTTCCTTTCATGTACATGGTCAAACTCCTGAAAACTCTTGACAGGAAAATCCACAAGAATGTAATAAGTGTATTCATCTTTGCCCAGTGTATAAGGATCAAAATCTATCTTATCATATCAGACTACCTCACACATACACTCCTCAAAATCAAGAGTAAAATTAGCTTGCAGCAAAACTTTGTAACCTCTTCCCATTACATCTTGCAAGCTAATGTAAGGCTGATCATCATGAAATGTGAGTACACTTACCAGCTGAGAATTAACATCATCTTTATCACCATGTTCAGCACTTGAACTCAATTCAAAACTAAAATCCTCATACTCACATTCATCCAACTGAGAAACATAATCAGCACCCTACAAATACTTACGGCAGCAACTATGAAAAGAAAAACTTTCATAGTAAGGCATGTCTCTAAGCTCATTCTGAAACAAAACATCAGAAACTAGAAAACTATCACAAACATCCATCTCATCACTAACCAAATCCTGTTGGAAATAGAGATATTCCAACTGAAATAGCTCTGGAAACATAGTGCAGTGCATTTTCAAAACATCATAACTCCTCACTGTTTCCAAATCTAAAAAACACATTTCAAGAGGAAAATCACTTCCTCTTTCCTCTTCACTTTCCAGTGCAGACCTAGCATTTGAATCAACTAGATAAGCAGTATTTACATTCACTTTAGAATCTAGTTCTTCCTTATCCAGCTGAATCAAAATATTGATTTCTTCTTCCATATCTCCATAGGTCTCCACTGAAAAACCTTCAATCACTGGCACATATAAATCTGAAAGTGAGATCATACTAACATCTCCATACATGTTCTTATCTTCAAAAAGAAACTTACCTTTAGATTCACAACTTGAGTGATGTTTATCAACAAACCCTTGCTGGTTTGAATTCATCACACTTGTAGACTCATGATCAGTGTCAAAAGAATCATACTCACATTGATACCACCTATCTTCATTTAATTCATGCAAAAATGCTACCCGGCTATCATCATTCGAACCAGAACTACCCACTTCATCAGATGAACATTCATCATCAACAAAAGATTGATTACAAACATTACTAATCATACCTTCATCTGATACACTTTCAGCATAACCCTCTTCTGATAGACAGCTATCTGGTTCATTTTCATAATCTAAAGATACACACTCATTGGACTGAGCAAGTTCTCTATCCATGGCTCTACACACCTCTAGTTCTTCAAGTTTCTTACCATTAATGGCAAGAGCTAACTCCAGTTCTCCAATTCGCTGCAAATTCCATGCATATAATCATTCATCATATTGACTTTCAGCTGGATATACATCAGCAATAAGCTCATCATCCACACAAGCTTCAGTTACAAAGCAATCTTCTTCTTCAAGTGATGCAAGATGTGGTTGTAAGTTACTTTCCTTTACATGATCATGGATCAAATCCTATTTATAAAACTAAGGCACATCACTAACAGGGACAAGAATATGCTGATATGGCTCTAAACCTTTCAGTGCGTCCCTTTTCCTATTATCTACCACATTCTGAGAATGAAAATCAGCAGCAACATGTGGTCTTCTTACAACATGATATCTCCAATTAGATTCAATATCCATTGCAAACTGAAAATCCTGATACAAAGCTAGTGGTTCCTTATCCCTTAGGTCAAAACTCAAATTCTTATCAAAAGCATTCAAGTAGATGTTCAAATAGATATCATCACCTAGCCTGCACTTCCCAGGGACATTTTCCCATGTCTTGATAAATCTGGCATTGAAACTAGGAACCAATTCATCTTCCTCCATTTGTATATCCACAAGGGCCTTAAGCATGTCAAAGTCATTCACCCTTTCAACAAATCATACTAAGAAACTTGCAATTAAATCATTCCATGAAGAGATGTCATTATCAGGCAAACATGAGAGCCAATCCCTTGCATCTCCTATTAGTGACTGAATGAATAATCACATTATCACATCTTCATGCTCAACACCATAGTCACACATCATAGCTGAAAAATTTCTATCATGTTGATAGGCAGACTCAAAATTTTCCCCACTGAACTTCGGTAAAACTTTTATAACATTTAGGGTAATGGAGTTTGGGTAACCAGGTATACCAACAAAATTCACAGCCAGGTAACCTCTTAAGCAAAAATTTCCTTTAATACTGATGACTTAACAAATCTTTTCAAAGGAGTAAAACCATTTACCATTAAAATTCTTGAAACTCAATTTGAAAACTCCTTTGAAACCACTATACACTTAGAAAAGGGAGAAATACCTGGAACACCTCCTGAATGCTGCTGTCTTCTTCTCAACTAAGTGTAGTCCCAACAAAACTACACAACTCAGGTTCTTTAGCATAGAGTCGCCACCTCTCTTCAAAGGAAACAAACTTACTGATCTATCTTGAAACTTCAATAGACTCTCAGCACTCCCACAGCAAAGCCACATGTAAATTAATCAGCAAATCTAGGTAACACACTGCAAATCTAAAAAACAATTCTCAGATTGGAAAGCATATGAGACTCCTCCCCAAACTGAAAAAAACAAGACTCTGGGATGATCCAGCCAAGCAAGGAAGCTTGCTATCATTTACTTCTTCCCCAGCAGAGTCACCATCTTGTTGGTTCTTTTTCTTGTAGGACCAAACTTGAATCAAATAGTTGAGCTTAAAAGACAGGTTGGGCACTCAAGCTTGACAAGAAAAACAAACCAATTGATGAGGATAAAGAGAAATCCTCCTTCTTCTTTGAGCTCCACATTCACTTAGGTGGGTATTGCCTTATCTGCACACTCAAGACACCTCATGAAAAAACCAAAGGCCTGTAGACAGATTAACGTGCAATAGCAATCAATCTCCTATAGGTATCTTGTACTCCAATGATAGAAAATCTCATGCAATAGACCCACTTGCATGGAATGAGATTGAAATCCAGAAACCTATCCTAACAACATGAAAGGGAAATGGTGGAACTGAAAGGAAATGATTTGAATGGATTGAAAGGACCTCTGAGATGCCCTAAGTCTCTGATAGACCAGTGCCTTATCCAATGGGCCACAAAGTCAAATACAATATTGCAAGGGACAGCTACGAAACAAGAAAATAATATATCCAATGTGTTGATGCCTGACATCAATCACACACCATGACCAAACCTCAACTTAACACCCACCTGTGCATTTAAGTATGCTATTATCCATCAAAGGATTTTAACCCTCCCCTTAGAAGAGACCTATGAATCAGATAATACATTAACCAACATCCACTGGAAGACAACCATGACCTATGCTTGATATTTTAGCTCATACATACAAGAATACTAACCCTGAACTAGTTATCTCTACGAAGACAACTCCACTTACAAACACTTAGGCAATGTAAATAGAAAAATCAAACACCCCTGATGTATGATTAATGGACTCAAAATTCAAATGGAGACAGCTTGGTAATAGTAAGAATGTATTAAATTCTCATACATAAGACAAATCTGTTACAAAATGTATTGTATTCTCTGAGCCAACATGAGAAAGAGGAACACTCTATATGCAGAGAGAAGGAGAAATCTGCAGAACAGAACCCTTCACTTGGAACCAATTCTCCTAAAAAATATGCAGAAGAAGGAACCCTTACAAAATCAAACAACCTACAATTTATACCACTAGTTGCCTTAGAATTCTTAGAGAGAATGCAATAAGCTATAGACAACTAGGGCTAGGGTTAGGGTTTCACCCCACAGTCACAAAATTTATTGCAAAAATAGCTCGAGCCAAGAAAAACTATCCTCCTCCACATGGCACAAATCCCTGCAATCACTCAAAGCACCCTGGACCACACTAGAATGGTGGAGAAGTTCAATGTCACCAACTTTGGCCCTCTTTGTCATCAATTTTGGTCCTTTGCAATCACTGGAAACACATCTGAGATTTGAATTTGAACTCCAATGGCTAAGTCTTGGTGCTAGTAGTACATTAGCGGTCCTGATTTGATCAGATATTGGCAATTAAGTCCCGACTATTAGATCTGTCATCTTCCCAGGCTTCAAATCCTAATCCATCAAGCACCTCGAGTTTCATTTTGTGAACTAGCGACAAGGCAATATCCCAGTCACGGAATGAAAATCTTAACTCTAGTCGAACTCCGTGAACACATGATTGCATGTATTAAAATAGCCCACCTAAGTCATCTGGTGAACTAGCAACAAAGGAACCTTCACCAATTCACAGAATACTTCCTGCCTCTGCTAAATAATCTAGTGATCCCACGACCACTCATTCGTCAAGTCACCAGACCAACTAGTGAACCGCCAATTCATCTTGCAAACCAGCAACAAGAAGGAAATTCATCGGCACCACCAGACCTTATCCACTCCGCCAAACCTCAAACCCCACCATTAACTCCACAACTGTGATGCCTGATGCCACTTGTCATCATGCCACATGTCACAACATTGTTCACTGAAACTACCGAGTCACCAACCACAGGACCCACACTCTGAAAGCCTTCAAAATTGAACGACGGGTGCATGATCGCAAGGGGTCTGACACCTCCCATGAGATCATGCACCGACCACTAGATCTGCCATGCCATCCACTCCATAGAATCACTCGGGCCCACTGCAAACAAGCCTGTCGACATCAAATTGGATGGTGGGCACATGATCGCAAGGGGAAAGAATATTCATGGTGATCGTACGCTGACCATAGATTGAAAACACTAACATAAGCTCCACTGACATACTAGTACATCACCACATGGACCAATCAAAAGATGCCACATCACCACCTCACACGACCACCAAACTGCAACCACCCTGTCGATGGGCCCCAGGTGTTAGCTTGTGGTGACTAATCAGGAAAGTACTATCTAGGAAAGTACTGTACATTTTTCCTCCTGACCTCACTGGGGTTCGGGGGTGCAGCCCCCGAGGAAATTTTTTTTGAGGCTGACTACTTTTTTGATTATTTGGGCCGACTACTTATAACTCATTCTAACCCTAAAAAGGGAAAATATTGTATAATATGGCTTAGGGTTAGGGATTTTTCATGATGTATGATTTTAGTACTTGTAGCAAAATTGGGCTGTAAGGGATTACGGATTGTAATCAGGTTGTAATCACTGGATAATAATAATATTGGACTCACTATTGGTGGACGTAGCCTAAGGATTGGGTGAACCACGTTAAATCTGTGTGTCTTATGTTCCATTCTATGTGGTTTATTATTTTCTGATATTAGTTATATTTGCACATAATTGTTATTTCTGCCTTGTTAATCCTAACAAGTGGTATCAGAGCCAGGTTATTTCATTCGTTCTTTCATCTATTCTCTGAAGCAGGTCTCACGAGTTAGAGGGAGAGTCTCTCGGTTAAGTGGGAGAAATGGCAGACGAGGGTAGGCTGAAGGTTGATAAGTTTAATGGGCAGAACTTCCAGTTATGGAAGATGCAAATGGAAGATTATCTCTATCAGAAGGATCTATGGCGGCCATTAGAGGGAGTAGCCAAGAAAGAGCAATCAATGTCTCAGGAAGATTGGGATATTTTGGATAGGAAGGCACTAGGGAGTATTCGTCTATGCCTGGCACAATCGGTGGAATTCAATATTACTGAAGCAAAGACAGCTAAAGATCTGATGGAAACCCTAGCGAAGTTGTATGAAAAGCCTTCAACTTCAAACAAGGTATTTCTTATGAAGCATTTATTTAATATGAAAATGGTAGAAGGTGGATTAGTTACTGATCATTTGAATGAGTTTAATATAGTTACAAGTCAAATAACCTCAGTTAAAATTACTTTTGATGAAGAGGTTAGGGCTCTCTTGATTTTGTGTTCTTTGCCAGAAAGCTGGAATGGCTTGGTAATGGCTGTTAGTAATTTTGTTTCTGGTTCTAATAACCTAAAGTATGATGATGTTATTGGTGTTATATTGAGTGAGGAAATTCATAGGAAAAGCTCAGGGGCATCCACATTGGGTAGTGTATTGAACACAGAAAGCAGAGGCAGAACAAGAGATAGAGGAAACAACTCTGGAAATCGTGGGAAATCAAGAGGAAAATCAAAGGGAAAGAGGTCTGAATCTAAAGGGCCAAATGATTGCTGGTACTGTGGAAAACTAGGTCATAAGAAGAAAGATTGTTGGTCTCGGAAGAAAGATCAAGGAGACAAAAATGATGGAAACAAGGAGGCAAATGTGGTAAGTAACAAATCCGAGGAGGATGCTTTGCTCTTGTCCTTAGAAAGTATTGATGATTCATGGGTTTTAGATTCTGGGGCTTCATTTCATACTACACCCCATAGAAGTTATTTTGTTGATTATGTCCAAGGGGATTTTGGGCTAGTTTATTTGGGAGATAATGAACCCTGTCAGATTGTTGGAAAGGGAAAAATTAAGATTAAGTTGCAGAATGGGAATCATTGGCTACTACAAGAGGTAAGACATGTTCCAAGGCTGAGTAGGAATTTAATTTCAGCAGGGCAAATGGGTGATGAAGGTTGCACAGTTACTTTTAATGATAAAAATTGGAAGGTTTCAAAAGGTTCCTTAGTAGTAGAAAAAGGTGTGAAAGTAGGCACCTTATATCTTTGTACAGGTCATACTATTCCTTCTACTTTAATTGTTTTAGAAGATAATGAATATTCAGGAACAGTGGCTGCAGTTGAGCAGGAAGAACATCAAACTGTTGTTGTAGATTCTGACACAGCACTGTGGCACAACAGACTCGGGCACATGAGTGAAAAAGGTATGAAATTACTTCATTCAAAGAAAGTTTTACCTGGTCTGAAATGTGTCAATATGGATTTCTGTGAAAGTTGTGTTTATGGAAAACAAAAGAGAGTTAGTTTTGTGAAGAGTGGGAAGGAAAAGAAAAATGAGAGATTAGAGCTTGTGCATACAGATGTATGGGGACCAGCTCAGGTATCTTCCCTTGGTGGCTCTCTATATTATGTTACATTTATAGATGATGCAACAAGAAAAGTATGGATTTATTTCCTTAGACAAAAATCTGATGTATTTCAAACTTTTAAGAAATGGAAATGCTTGGTTGAGAATGAGACTGGTAAAAAGTTAAAATGTCTCAGATCTGATGATGGTGGTGAGTATTGCAGCATAGAATTTGAAGAATATTGTTCCTCTAATGGTATTCGTAGGCAGAAAACTATGCCAAGGACTCCACAAGAAAATGGAGTGGCTGAACGCATGAACAAGACAATAATGGAGCGTGCAAGGAGTATGAGGTTGCATGCTAGGCTGCCCAAAAATATGTGGGCAGAGGCAGTGAACTGCTATTTATTTAATCAATAGAGGCCCCTCTACTCCTTTGGACTGTGGTATTCCAGAGGAAGCATGGAGTGGTAAGAAGGTGAGTTATTCTTTTCTCAAAACCTTTGGTTGTAAAGCTTTTGCACTTATAGATTCTGAAAATAGAACCAAGCTAGAAGCTAAGTCAAAGAAATGTGTATTTGTTGGGTATGGCATTGATGAATTTGGTTATAGGCTTT
Organism: Chamaecyparis obtusa; assembly: GCA_027943335.1. Taxonomy (NCBI): domain Eukaryota; kingdom Viridiplantae; phylum Streptophyta; class Pinopsida; order Cupressales; family Cupressaceae; genus Chamaecyparis; species Chamaecyparis obtusa. The sequence continues at coordinate 116,749 of BSBK01007149.1, read as the reverse complement.
GGGATTTTGAAAATCATAAAATTGTAAGAAGCAGGGATGTCATATTCAATGAGAAAGTATTTTACAAAGATCTGTTGCTGCAGCATGAGAAGAAAGAAAATGACTATGTAGTACTGGATGATACTCCACAAGTTCATGTTCCAGTAGTTCCTTATGCTCCGCAACAACAAATACCACACACCCCAGTGAGTGTTAGACGGTCAACAAGGCTAAGTAGACCTCCAGAAAGATTTTCTCCATCTTTGTATTCTATTTTGTTAACAGATGCTGGTGAACCTGAATGTTATAATGAAGCTGTGCAGGTAGATACAAAGCTTCAGTGGGAGTCTGCAATGACAGATGAAATGGACTCTTTGCTGAAAAATTAGACATGGGATTTATGTAAGTTACCTGCAGGTAAAAGGGCTTTACAGAATAAATGGGTTTACAGGATAAAAGTAGAGGATGGAGGTACAAAAGATTTAAAGCCAGATTAGTCGTAAAAGGATTTGCACAGAAACATGGTATTGATTTTGATGAGATATTTTCTCCAGTTGTTAAAATGACTTCTATTCATACTGTTTTAAGTATTGTGGCTACTGAAGATTTGCATTTAGACCAGCTTGATGTTAAAATAGCCTTTCTTCATGGTGATTTGGATGAAGAAATATATATGGTTCAGCCACAAGGATTTGAGGTCAAGGGTAAGGAGAATTTGGTGTGCAGATTGCAGAAAAGTTTATATGGCTTGAAGCAAGCACCTCGGCAATGGTATATTAAATTTGACACTTTTATGAATGGGCATGGATATAGTCAGTGTCATTCTGACCATTGTGTTTATTTTAAGAGGTTGGATGATGACAGCTACATTATTTTATGTTTATATGTTGATGATATGCTTGTAGCTGGGTCTAACATGGATCACATTAAGGGGTTGAAACAACAGTTAGCAAAATCTTTTGCTATGAAGGATTTGGGGGTAGAAAAACAAATCCTTGGTATGAAAATTTGTAGAGATAGGAAAAATAGGAAATTGTCTCTATCTCAGGCTGATTATATTGAGAAGGTGTTGCAACATTTCTCTATGGAAAATGCCAAAGCTGTCAGCACACCTTTGCCTGGTCATTTGAAATTGACTAAGGATATGTGTCCCAAGACACCAGAAGAAGAGACTAAAATGTCTAAGGTACCTTATGCTTCAGCTGTAGGGAGCTTAATGTATGCTATGGTATGTACTAGGCCAGATATTGCACACGCAGTGGGAGTCGTTAGCCGTTATATGAGTAACCCTGGTATTGAGCATTGGAATGCAGTCAAATGGATTCTCAGATATTTGAGAGGCACATCCAGTAAGTGTTTACACTTTAGGGGTTCTACTACTACTGTACAAGGCTATGTTGACTCAAATTTGGCAGGAGATATAGATATCAGGCGGAGTACTATAGGTTATATATTTACTGTTGGTGGGATAGCAGTGAGTTGGATTTCTTGACTACAAAAGGTGGTTTCTTTATCCACTACAAAGGCAGAGTATGTTGCTGCTACAGAGGCAGCCAAGGAGATGATATGGCTTCAATTCTTCATGGAAGAATTGGGACATCCACAAAAGGATAATTTTCTACATACAGATAGCCAAAGTGCCATTCATCTTGCAAAGAATTCTGCTTTGCACTCAAAGAAAAAACACATACAGTTGCGGTACCATTTCATTCGATCAGTTTTGAATGATGGACAGTTACGACTGGAAAAGATTCATACTGATGATAATCCAGCAGATATGTTTACAAAGGTAGTAACAAGGGAGAAGTTGACCTCATGTTCAGCTTCAGTTGGTCTTCTAGACTGAACAAAATAAAGGAACAACTGAGTCCAAGGTGGTTCAATCCAGTGGGAGCCTCATGTGGGTAGCGGTATTGCTACAGGATCAGTCTCCAAGTGGGAGGTTTTTTAGTATAGTGTGGATACTGATCAGTCACCAAGTGGGAGATTGTTAGCTTGTGGTGACTAATCAGGAAAGTACTGTACATTTTTCCTCCTGACTTTGATTATTTGGGCCGACTACTTATAACTCATTCTAACCCTAAAGCGGGAAAATATTGTATAATATGGCTTAGGGTTAGGGATTTTTCATGATGTATGATTTTAGTACTTGCGACAAAATTGGGCTGTAAGGGATTACGGATTGTAATCAGGTTGTAATCACTGGATAATAATAATATTGGACTCGCTGTTGCTGGACGTAGCCCAGGGATTGGGTGAACCATGTTAAATCTGTGTGTCTTGTGTTCCATTCTGTGTGGTTTATTATTTTTTGATATTAGTTATATTTGCACATAATTTTTATTTCTGCCTTGTTAATCCTAACATGAGGGACACATGGCAAGTGGTTGCATGATCGCATGTTAGAAAATTCTGACATGCGGCCATCTGACAACCAACCCCCAACTGCCACATCACCACCTTTGACAGCATGAAGACCCAGGTCCACCATTCTGTGATCACGCGACTACGGGAAACAAACTGCCAACCAAATTGCTAGATGCTAGCTGATAACCACCAGGAATGAAATTAACACGCAACTACATAGTCGCCAGGTCATGAGATGCTAGCTACTTAACTGCCAGAATTAGGAGATCAAAGATAACCACTAGTCACCAAGTCACTGATTGAAGAACCAACCGCCAGACAGCCAAACAATGCAAAGAGCTGGGACCACGTGGACAGGTGGCAGGCGGTCACATGAATGCATGTCAAAAAAGTATGACATGCAGCCATGTGATAGCCTATCAGAGAAGAGCCTTTCAAAACCTGGGCCCACCACCCATCGCACTTGCGCACTTAGGGAACAACCAACAAACAAGAAGCTGCGAGGTCAAAAACACATAGGGTTTTCAACAGTGAAAAATTGAAAATACATAGATTTTTCAACGCCAAAGGATAAGCACACAAAAGTAGGAAGCATAGGGTCGAAAACAATGAAGGTTGAAAACACACAGACTGAAAACATCATGGACTTTCAGAAACACTATGGGTTTTTGACACTGTGGCAAATTTTGAAATATTTTTCCAGTAGGCTTTAAACTTTGAATATCTTTCTGGATCTTGTGAATTAGCACGTGAAATTTTGACCAGAGCAAGGTGACAACATGGAGAACACAGGGTAGGAGGCAATGAAGAACACTTGCAAGGAAAATAGGCCAATTTCACAAGATTTTTTCTATGACAGAAAATTGGCCTAACAGACCCACAGGGTTAAGACCCCTGGAAAATTTGTGAGGTGGGGAAAACAGTGCCTGGGGAGGCCTAATCAAAGACCTAAATAAGCACAAAAGATGGAAATAGGGCAGAAAATAGAGGAAAACGTGATGATGGCCCAAAACACTATCTAAGGAGGGATAAACAGTCTTAACATGGAAGTGCTTCTATTTTAAGACTATACACACCCTAAGGTTAGGATTTTGGCACCTAGTAAAACCCAAGAATTCTCTTTCTTAAGGTTTAGGGAGCTTTACAAAACCTTGTGGTGTGTTTTGTAAGGCTTTGGCTTGTTGTTGAACTATAACTCAAGCTTTGTATATCCTTATGTTAGGTTTTTGTTTCACTATTGATTGTTGGATACTATTATGTATCTTTGAATATTTTGTAGCTATTTATTTTGGGGTTCTAAATCCCCATCATAATTTGTTTTTATAGAATATTTGGTCTCTTCAAAATCTATTTTCCCCTTTATTCAAAATAGTACTTTAAATGAAAAATATTCCTGCATCTTGACTCTCCAAAGTTGTTGAAGAGATTCCTAAGCTTGTTGAAGATCCTCATTTATGTGCAAAGAAGGATATCCATTCCATGAATCCTTCCAAAACAAGGCTTTCTCACCAAATTTTAGAACCCAAGATAGATATAGTGTTATGACTTCCCTTCTTTGAGTAATGAAGTTTCACATAGAAGACCATTTAGGAGGATTAAGCATTATGTAAATGTGTTTTGGAGAATTAGAATCTATATATTTTTCTCTAATTATATGATCTTATAGAGAGGAATTATTTGAATACAATTTCCATTGCATATTAGCACCAAGACTTAGGTTTCCAAGAGATAATTCATGAATGCCTAAACCACCTTCAAATTTGGGTTTGCAAATATTATCTCATGAAATTAACTGAATTTTTTAAATTTTCATCAATGTTTCCATTCCAAAGAAAACCCCTTAGAAATTTGACTAATTTTTCTAAAAATTCTATAGGAGCTAACACCACTTTCAAAATAATAATTAGGGTTTAAGGTGAGAACCAACTTGATAACAAGAATGCTTCCTATCAATGATACCTATATTGGTTTATATTTAATATCATTTCTAAGATTGAAGAGACAATTGAAAACCAATTTGTACACCCATTATATGCTTGTAATAAATGTATTCGCAATAATTTATACATTAAAATATCATCTATAAACCTAAGATATTTGTGTAAAAATAATATGGGTGATATACACAGAAGAATTTGGTATGGATATACCCTGCAAGAGTGACACCAAGTTGCACTTTCCAATTAATCTACTCAAACCCTTAGATGTTATAATAAATAAGAAGTGAGATAGAGGGTTACCATGCATAATCCCTCTAGAAGAAGAGAAAAAACCACATGGGATTTTATTAACTTGAATAAAAACATTTACACCTGAGATATAAGAAAGGATCCACTTACACCACTTTGTGCTAAAACTATATGCCGAAGCACTTGAATGATAAAATTATAGTAGAGATAGTCACATGACTTCATCATATCCATTTTTGCATCCATTACACAAATATAATTGAATACATAGAACAAATTAATTCATGGGATATCAAGGCTCCTTACACTATTAATTTACGTAGGAAAAAACCACCCTAATAGGTGGATATAATGGATGGAAAAATATTGGCTAAACAAAGAAAGATTTATTTAGTGAAAATTCTTATGAAATATGTTGTACAAAAGAATGGCTATAAATTTTGATAAATATATATGATGAGAACACCTAGGGATGAGTACAATGTTAGTCACATTAAATTGCTTAAGCATGGTGGCATTTATCTTGGACTTTTCCAATAGAAATAGAATGTCTTGGAAATAAAATCCCAACACTTTCAAAAAAAGAGAGGGATGAAATCATCTGGGTTTGGAGTCTTTTGTGTAGCTATTGCAAAAACCATCTTATTAACTTCTTCTAATGAGAAAGGTTTGAGTAGATTATCATTATGTTGGTTAGAAAGAAGCTATGGAATGTTGTCTAAGACTTCAAATTGACTTGGATCATCCACCATAGTGTCCATGAATAACCGAAGTGGTGGAAAATTAGGATTCAAATATCCATCAAAATAGAAGAGATCTATCAATAAAATCATTAAAATCATAATTTTTTATGATTTTAAAAAATGATTATCAATATTTTAGAGACTATATATCACATGGTGTGTGGGATTAGAACTATGGTCAAAATTTTGAAGCCACCTATGAGAGATAAATATGATGAATCCTCTATGACGAACATAATGATTGCTACAAAACATAAGTGTAAATATCCAAATGGTTCAACATAAAAAGAAACAAAAATCATGAAATTAATAATATTTACATCTTATAAATTAAGAACCTCTAAAGCTGACCACTTGTGATTGGCATACTATATAGAATAAAACCTAGAGAGGTCAATGAGAATTTTAAAATTATAAGATACATAATTATTGGTTAGATTCAAGAGGCATACTATAACTATCCAAATCCTAAAGATTAGAGTAGTGATTCTAGAAAAAAATTAGTGAGAAATAATGCATCTAAATTCAAAAAATGATAATCTTTGCTTTTTAACATCATAGTCTCTCTCTCCTCCAACTACCTAAGAGAGTTTTTAGAGTCCCATAAAAAAATTCTTTGGTGACAAGAGATCTCATTAGTTGAAAAAATACTCTAGCTAAGAAGAAATTAACATTGGCCTTGTTTTCAAGAAAACATTAGTCTAGAGAGTGCCTCACTTGAAGGTGGCACAATGCCACTCTTCATTTCCAAAGGATATGAAATAGTTGTGGGATGCACTTTGATAACTAAATGATTCAAAATGATATTTTTAGCCTACAAACTGTGAGGGTTGATATTTTCCTTGGATTTTTATGGAGGAGCCTTTGTAGATCAAAGAACATTAGCCAACTAGGGATGTTGGGTATGTGCAAGATCATGAGGGGCCAAACTATGCCCTTAAGTGGCAATGAAAAATTAGCAAATCAGGGTTTGTCAACTTGACATGAAAATTTCAAATAGCTATGAACCTAATATCAAAAAGTTGTAACAATATAATCTATAGAAAATTGAATGTAGTTTCTAAAATACTAGGCCTTTTTTGAGAAAAAGTTAGTATGATTGGTGAAAAGTATAGATTTCAATGCAGCAGCACAAATATTTCAAGAAAAAAATAAGTAGGTGTATGTTTAACCACCTTAATCATAATCAAATGATAATATTTTATTATAATATTTTATATATAAGTATTAGACTCATGCTCGGATGTGACGCATATTTTTTTGTAATTTTATTCCAAAAAAAAAATTAATTATGAATTTTTTACTACAACATTTTCAGAATAAAAAAACTCCCATGTCTGACCACCTTAACTCATTCAAAACTTTACAAAATTCAAAATTTTAATTTTTTTCCTTATAGTAGGTGAAGCATAGGATGTGACACATTTTTTGGATTTCAAAAATGTTATACTGTCTGAAAGTTATAGCCATTTTTCAATCAGTATATACATCAACACTTTAGAGGTAGCTCAATTAGAAAATAACTAATAATTACTAACCGAATTCAAAATTTGACAGCAATTATATCGATAGAACACTGATAATATCCTTAAGATACCCTTTTCATTGTATCAAATTTGGGTGAAAAAAAAAGTCGTCAACTACATTGTCAAAGTTTTGAACTGACATCGCCACTTTTTGGCCCCTCATGATCTTGCACATACCTTGTTATTTGACTTAAGGACCACAAAGGGGTGATCCACATTTTTATTCTTAGTTGACTAGAATTAAAATAATCATGAACTAGGTTAAGATAGAGTGCATGCTAGACATGATGAAGTTCACTCATTCAAATGTTTATTCACTCTTTCAAATCATTGGACATGTTAACCTGAACACAAACAAATTTTATTGGATGTGCCTAGTAAAACCTATTAGGATCAACACATGTGACCATCTATAAGGAGACAACAACGTACATAAAAATTTTCAACATGGAAGGGACAAACCAAGCAACTTAAATGAAACTACCACACACATATTTTTATTTGAGATTGCAAAATCTAACATTTTGTGTTGAAAGTCAAATAGTATAACATATACACACACATACCAAAGATTTCACTTGAGGATACCTTCACATGGATAGACCTAGAAATATGAAAAATAAAAAATCCTTTAGCGTAGCTTTAAACAACATCAAATCAGACCCATTGTGGGACCCAATACTTGTTAACCTATTCCTACAACATACCTTCAGGATATGTCCTCCCAACAAAATATCTTGCTAAAGTGAAATGTTCTAACCATTTACAAATGCTATCAAACTAAAGGATGGACAAATAACCTTTATTGTGAACTCAAAATATGTACCCCATAAAAATCTTTTGAATCATATTTATAAGGACACTTGTTTAGAGGCATTGTGTAGAGTGTCCAAACCATCAATACTAGTATGAACTATTTAGTTGAATCTATTCGAAACAATATAAGAGAGAAATTTTAAAGTTGTAATAAATAGAGTAGATTGAAATAATTCATATGTTAGTGACCCAAGTGGACATAAAAGAACTATGGACCAAAAAAAATTAAAGACAAAGACAAACTTTGAGAGAGTCTAATAGATATATTTTTAAGCTTATAAAATTTCGATAGCAACTATGTATTTTTGGCCATGTGATTTTCTTCACTAAAATGATGATTTACCTTAGATTTTAAAATCATTAGAAGCAACCTCCATAATTCTGATAGAGTATAATGCAATTGCTAGTTAATTACTTTCTTGGATACTATAGCTGAGGTAACGACCTAAGAATCCCCTTCTATATAAATGAATACTCTTTATTACAATGCTAGTGAAATACCCATTGACAAAGAATTTTATTTAACAACATTATTTTTTCTAGCTTGGATGTAGTTGGCTTGAGCCACACCACTTTACCTTTTTTATCCCTCATAACACATTCTATCCCTAATTTGTCTGGAGGTTTCACTTAGAACATCCATAAAAAAACAATTTAATCCAATTGTCACCAAGACACATCCACCAATTAGTATCCCTAATAGATTGAGATGGGGATTTACTAATAAGAGTACCTTGAAGTGGTAATGACATGAAAGACCTCTTGGACCAAACCGTACAATCAAAACTTTAGAACACTGAAGACAATAAATTCACCCTTCAAGTATATGCTCTTGCATTCTCTGACATGTGTATTTCTATCTCCTCCAAAATATTTTGGACTAAAGATTCATGTTTTGTAAAATTTCTCTTATTTTTCTCCCACCATAAACTCCAAGCTAAGATAAAGTTCATTTCTATAAAAGGTCTACATATGTATTTGGAAGTGGACCATGCCAACCTATTTTATTTTGAAGCCACTCCCAAAATGTTTCAGAAAATGAACATTGAAGAAATAAAAGTTTTTTAGTCTAAGTATGTTGTTTGTAAAGCACACAAGGAAACATTTGTGATATACCTTGTTTCTCCAATCATGAAGCAAAAAGAATCCTATCATTTAGATCTAGCCATGCAAATACAACCACCTTAGGTAAAAGAAACTCCTTACCAACTAGAGGAAAAGGCTCCAAGTCTAACTAGAATGTCTAAATTTCTCAATGATCGATAACCATTTCTCACTGTATATTGATTAGACTTTCCTAGATTCCATATAAGATGATTAGGCTTAGATGAAGGATATATTAACCTTATTCTTTATTATTTCTCTCAAAGAATTATTTTGGTTGTGGAGAAATAAAAGATCATAAAATTCCTTAAAAATTATAGTATTAACTATACCTTGAATGAAAAAGAAATAGATTTATAGAATGATATGGCCAAAGAATGGGTGGGAGAGGGAGTGGGAGTACTAATTTGAAAGTTGGGGTTTCTAGTAATGCTAGAGACATTTCTGGAGAGGAATCTAAGGATGTAAATTCTAAGATGAAGATTCTAATAATTAAGAGAAGGTTGCTAGTTTTTGGGCTGCCTATATTCTTGGGCTTTTAGAATTTTTGGACCAGGTTTACTCATATTTTGTGGCATTTTTTTTAGCATTCTCTACTGCTTATTTCCTGCACAATGTGTAGATTGATTGGAGGTTTTTTTTAGAGAATATGCTATTGTTTTGTTGCGATGACTAGGGTTTTTTTGGTTCTAGTGAGGAGAGGCCTCTACATTTATATATTGAGCACTTTAGGTCTCTATTTCCCCTCTTTGCGGCCCCTATTTCTTGGCTAGTAATTATGGGTATTTATGCTTTTGCTTTGCCTTGTGTTGACCTTGTTCATGGTGCAAGTTCTCATTTATTTTCACTCAACCCTTTTTCTTGTAGGATCATTTAGATTTTGCATGTTTCTTGGGAGGTGTTTTTTGGATGCTTGTTGCTTTGTCTAACTATATTTGGATATGGGGTTTCTCCATCTAGCCTCTTTGTTGTCTTTTGGAGGAGGCTGGGAAGGTTGGCCTACCATGGGGGAAATTTCCCTTCTCCCTATTTGGTAGAGTGATGTGAGCCTAGGGTTTCATTCTAATACAGAGGCCTAAGGTGGAATTTTATTTAGTAACTTCAAGAGGGACTCCATTAGTGTTGTCACAACACCCAACAAGATTATTCAATAGGATCATCCTCATGGATCCAATCAAGACGATAACCAATCACAAGGTAAATCAATATCTTATGCCACCAATAAGCTCCAAACCTATTTTATCAACCCAATGTCCCTTAGTCCATCACTAGATTCAACCAAACAACTTGATCAACCAATAATCCCTTACCAAGGTGCTAACTAGGGCTTAATCCCTAGTAGTCCTGTTCAGTGAGTTTCTCAAGGATTAATTCAGTCTTATCCAAAAAAATTACAAAAATAAATGCATATCTAGTTACTATTTTCACTTCTCTTCAACATATCTCAGAATCTCCTATTGCTCCTTTGGACCAGTTATCCAAACTAATACCCTGTCACCTTGCAATTAGCCTTATTAGCCCTCCATTTACAAAATAAATTTAAAAAAAAATCATCTCCAAACCTCCCAACCATTAATTTTTTTTTATTCATGATCCAAATCAATATATTTTCATCTTTATAAGAGGTGTTACCGAGTTCTACCATCACAAACACCAAACCCTCATTCCTAGGAACACAAGCCTAGGGCTTTGTAAAAAAGGCACTTCCAAACACTTCCAGTTCATACCAATGGATCCTACACCATTTAATGAGCATATCATGACATACCAAGTCATAAAAAGTGACCCTCCTTCAATTTGATCTCTCAAACCTTGACTGGTCCATCCACTAGTTACCCTTCAATCAACATTTCTTTAAACCAGAGATTTTTTTCCACACCCTCCTGCATATCAATGCAATAAAAATCATAATGGAACATAATGTACAGGGATAGGATTCTACCACAAGCCAAAATAACCATATAAAGTGGGAGATCTCAAATTCTCATTGAAACTTTAAAATAATTTACTGATTATGCGATAGAACTGCCAGGAACAATCAGTAAAATGATTGAATTGACAACCCCAAATAGAAAGGAAAAAATATATAATTAACAAGGAAATGAAAGGAACCTAAAACATAATCATCCTAATTAAAATCTAATCAATCTTGCATCGGATCAAGAATTTTAGAATCGAAAAACAAGGACTATACCCTTGCAGCCAGAAAATGTGACAGTTAAAAATGATTTGTTTATTGATCAAACTTCATTTACATTTCTTCATTGACTCAAAAAACACCTATCAAACTCCTCTAACTCTTCTCTACCATTCCTCATGCTCAAAAAATACAAATAACCTCTTCTAAGCTAGTTGACGGTTATAACTCCCTACCAAACTAACAAAAAATAGTTTAATGACTATCGCATTTTGGTATATTGTTGTCAAGTTAACAACATAGTTGTCAACTCAACAACTCTCCATCCTTTGGTCTATATATCATTTCAAAATACCTTCTAAAGGTAGTTTATAATCCTATCCTAACACTTAGACCTTAAACCCTCACATAGGCCTTTTTAGGCCTTATTTTGCCAATTAGGTAAATTTACATGTTTTTGTTGGAATTTTTTGGATGTGTAGATGAAAATCCACTATTATTAGCCCCTTTTTTTGGTTTTGGGGGCCATTTATAAATCCAATTTTAAGGTTAAGGGATCCTTCTAAAACCCTTTGAAAATGTCATTGGTTTGTGATTCCAGTGAGTATTTACTTTAATATCCTATGTTTGGTGAAGGAAAGGTTATAGGAGCCTAGTTAAAACCCATATGGTGGTTAGGAGAGCCTATTAAAACCCTAAGGTTAGGATTTTGGTACCTAGTAAAACCCAATAATTTTCTTTCTTAATATTTAGGGAGCGTTTTAAAACCTTGTGGTGTGTTTTGTAAGGCTTTGGCTTGTTGTTGAACTGTAACTTGGGCTTTGTATATCCTTATCTTAGGTTTTTGTTTCACTATTGATTGTTGGATACTATTATGTATCTTTGAATAATTTTTAGCTCTTTATTTTGGGGTTCCAAATGCCCATCATAATTTGTTTGTATACGATATTTGGTCTCTTCAAAATCTATTTTCCCCTTTATTCAAAATAGTACCTTGAATCAAAAAATATTCCTCCACCTTGACTCTTCAAATTTGTTGAAGAGATTCCTTAACTTGTTGAAGATCCTCATTTGTGTGCAAAGAAGGACATCCATTCCATGAATCCTTCCAAAACAAGGCTCTATCACCAACTTTTACAATTCAAGATAGATATAGTGCTATGAATTCCATTCTCTGAGTAATCAAGTTTCACATAGAAGATCATTTAGAAGGATTAATAATTTAGAGGTGGTATGGTGGTCTTCATTTGACAATGGTGAGGGACATCACAACTTCTCTTCACATAGAACAAGTATGGTTCCCAAGGATCATTCCTCTTGACCCACTACACACCTTGACCTATCATAGTGCACAAATCACTTGTGGTGCCACCATCCACTCCACATCATTGAAAAAAACTCATAATCCCTCAAATACATAATTTTCTTCAACCAAGAAACTATCTCTTACTAAGTGCTCACTAGACCAATCACCAAAAATGTGCCTCATTTCTGTCTCTAGACAGACCCGTAGACATAGAGGTGTAAATTTTGAATCAGATACAAACTTCTTGATCACTCTAGTGAGATTTGGTGTAATTTGGATATCTCAAATATATCCAAATATTAGTAAGATCCAATAGTGGATTTGGGAGATAAAGCCCCTGCACTGGGACTATTTTATTCTGAGACAATCATCTTCAACTTTCCTCAATGTTGTCTGATCCTCTCTTCAATCTCTTGTCCATCCCAAAACACAAAAAATTATGGAAACATATGATACAAGTATTAGGTCTCTCCCACAATACACAAACACCACATAAAGTGGGAGAGCCTAGGGCATCATGAAGACTTCAAAAGAAATTGCTAATTACATACAATGTTGTTTAGAAACAGTCAATGTAAATGATTGAGATTTTGTCTTTAAACTTCTCAAAATGGTCTAAATTTTCATAGAAAATGATTATAAACTGAATCCATATCCATTTTAATCTAATAACATCAATATTTCATTGAGAAGAGAGTTTAACAATGTCCAAAGAGTGGACTGTACGCTCACGACAATCAGTATGCCAGTTTGTTGAGAATAACTTTTGTATTGATAAAAATGTTATTAAAATGCTTTTCTTCAACTAAAAACAACCCATAAAATTCCTACAACTCTTCCCACCTTCATAATCATGCTCAAACCCAACTAATAACCTATTTCAAACTAGTTGCAACTTCCTCAAACTGGTAACAGTTAGTTATGACTGTTGAAAAAATTTAGTTCATGTTTTCAATTTGACAACAAAGTTGTCAATTCAAACAATCCTTATCCTTTGTCTTTGATATTAATTATCCAATGTATTTTTAGACTTCTTCCTTTATTCTAAATCCTAAAACCCTTACATAGCCTTCAAGGGCCTATTTTGCCAATCTAGGCAAATTACATATTTTAGCACCTTAAGTGCATTTGACTCTTTAAAAAGGCTCTAATGGCCAACTTACAACTAATATGGACCTTTTAGGTCATTATCAACTTCATCTACACTCTTGGATCCTCAAATGACCCATGGTGCACTCTAACCCCCCAAATGCCAAAAATGGCTTACATGATTCATCTTTTACAAAGGATTCTCAATCATAACAAATAACAATTAAAATGTCATCAAATGACCCAAGATGGCCATGTTGTATTTAATTCCAGCCAAGGATCTATCACTGATCTTGGTATTCCTCTATGGTTCATGCTCCATCCATGGTTCTCTTGCACTATACTCCTCAACTTTGAAAACTTTCCAAGTCCTCTTGGAAACCTGCAAGTAGAAACATGTCAACAAAGAAAAACCTTTAATATTCACCTTTGGCTTATAGAGATCCAAATTAAGGATCCATGGCATCATAGCATGATTTTACTCCAACAAGTGCTCAAACATCCTCAACATATGATTTCCTCCCATGGGAAAAATGTAAACCTCATTATGATCATTAATCTTCACGTGTTTGTTAGCCTCAAATCAAGAGACTATTGCTGAAACTTTTAACTTTGCCTCATCTTCAAATATTGAGTCTCTCCTTATAGAGACCAACGCATCTTTCATGTCACGCCTCTCCTCTAGGCATTCCAAATCATCTTCAGCATTCATGGCTACCTCTATAACCTCACTCATGACCCCATAGGTAGGTTTTGTCACCCCTACTACCACCTTTGGTTGGTCTTCCTACTCATGCCTTTCTCCTTGGAATACCAACCACTCCTTGGTCATCTTGGCTCCCTCTACAACCATGCTATCATGTGTCTCATTCTCATTCTTCACTAAAGGACATACCATTGCCCCTACCTGTAAAAAAATTTCAGTTTCAAGCCCTTCATCACTTGATCCAATGCTACCTTTATCAACAACTTCATCTTCAATATCTAATTTAATCTCTAGAACCTCTTTTCTCCTAGATTCCTCTACCTCTTCATGGGAAATATTCTTCTCATCTTCTTCCTCTTCATTTTCTTCTTGTTCCAAGAGTAATGCTATCTTCTCCCACTTCTCAATGCTCTTATCCAAAGCTTCTTCAAGGTTCATTAACCTTTCTTCTTCTTCTCTCTTCTTGGCTTCTTTGTTTTCCTTCTTTTTTTGATCTCTCTTCCTCTCATCTTCTGTGTATTCTTTGAAAGCATAGTACATATTCTTCTCTAACCTTGTCAAGAACACCTTCCCCATCGTAGGATTCTTCTAGTTTCTAGCCACCACTTTGGAACACACAAGGAGGATACTTCAAATCCAAGGGTTCAAAAAAGGACCTTTAACCTTCTAAATACCAGAACTTACTCACTCTAATACCACTTGATGTAGAGATGGTATGGTGGTCTTGATTTGACAATGGTGAGGAACTTCACAACTTCTCTTTACATAGAACAAGTATGGTTCCCAAGGATCATTCCTCTTGATCCACTACACACCTTGACCTATCATAGTGCACAAATCACTTGTGGTGCCACCAATCACTCCGAATCATTAAAAAAACTCATAATTCCTAAAATACATCATTTTCTTCAACCAAGAAACTATCTCTTACTATATGCTCGCTAGACCAATCACCAAAAATCTGCCTCATTATTGTCTTTGGAAAGACCCGTATACATAGAGGTGTAACTTTTGAATCACAAAAAAACTTCTCGATCACTCTAGATATTTGGCACAGCTTGGATATCTCAAACATATCCAAATCTTAGTACGATCCAATGGTGGAGGTGGGAGATAAAGCCCCTACACTGGGACTGTTTTATTCTGAGACAGTCATCTTCAACTTTCCTCAATGTTGTCTAATCCTCTCTTCAATATCTTGTCCATCCCTACACACAACAACTTATGGAAAACATATGATACATGGATTAGGTCTCTCCCGCAATACACAAACACCACATAAAGTGGGAGAGCCTAGGGCATCATGAAGACTTCAAAAGAAATTGCCGATGCATACAATGTTATTCAGAAATAGTCAATGTAAATGATTGAGATTTTGTCTTTAAACTTCTCAAAACGGTCTAAATTTTCATGAAAAATGATTATAAACCTAATCAATATCCATTTTAATCTAGTACCATCAATATTTCATTGAGAAGAGAGTTTAACAATGTCCAAAGAGTGGGTTGTACACTCACGGTAGTGAGTATGCCAGTTTGTAGAGAATTACTTTTGTATTAATAAAAATGTTGTTACAATGCTTGTCTTCCACTAAAAATAACCCACAAACTTCCTACCACTCTTCCCACCTTCATACTCATTCTAAAACCCAACTAATAACTTATTTCAAACCTGTTGCAACTTCCTCAAACCGGTTACAGTTAGTTATGACTATTGAAAAACTTTAGTTTATGTTTTCAATTTGACAACAAAGTTGTCAATTCAAAAACTCCTTATCCTTTGTCTTTGATATTAATTATCTAATGTATTTTTAGTCTCCTTCCTTTATTCTAAATCTTAAAACCCCTCTAAAACCCTTACATAGCCTTCAAAGGCCTATTTTGCCAATCTAGGCAAATTACATATTTTAGCACCTTAAGTGCATTTGAATCTTTAAAAAGGCTCTAATGGCCAACTTACAACTAATATGGACCTTTTAGGTCAGTATCAACTTCTTCTACACTCTTGGATCCTCAAATGACCCAAGGTGCACTCTAACCCCCCAAATGCCAAAAATGGCTTACATGATTGATCTTTTACAAAGGATTCTCAATCATAACAAGTAACAATTAAAATGTCATAAATGACCCAAGATGGCCATGTTGTCTTCAAGTCCACCCAAGGATCTATCAGTGACCTTGGTATGCATCCATGGTTCATGCTCCGTCCTTGGTGCTCCTACACCAATTAAGCATTATGTAAATGTGTTTGGGAGAACTAGAATCTATATATTTTTGCCTAATTATATGATCTCATAGAGAGGAATTATTTGAATACAATTTCTATTGTATATTAACACCAAGAATTAGGTTTCCAAGAGATAAGTCATGAATACCTAAACTAGCTTCAAATTTTGGTTTTGCAAATATTATCTCATGAAATTAACTGATTTTTTTAAATTTTCAGCAATGTTTCCATTCCAAAGAAAATCCCTTAGAAGTTTGACTATTTTTTCAAAAAATTCTATAGGAGCTAACACCACTTACAAAATTATAATTAGGGATTAAGGTGAGAACTGACTTGATAACCGGAACGCTTCATACCAATGATACCTACATTGGTTTCTATTTAATATCCTTTTTAAGATTGAAGAGATAATTGAAAACCAATTTGTACCCCCCTTATATCCTTGTGATAAATGTATTCCCAAGAATTTATATAGTAAAATATCTTATATAAATCTAAGATATTTTTGTAAAAGGCATATGGGTGATATACATAGAAAAAATTGGTATGGATATACCTTGCCAGAGTGACATCTAGTGGAATTTTCTAATAAATATACTCAAACCATTAGATGTTATAATAAATAAGAAGGGAGATAGAGGGTTACCATGCCTAATCCCTCTGGAAGAAGAGAAAAAACCACATGGGATTTCATTAACTTGAATAGAAAATTTTACACATGAGATATAAGAAAGGATCCACTTACACCATTTTGTGCTAAAACCTATGTCGAGGCACTTGAATGAGAAAATTGTAGTAGAGACAATCACAAGCCTTCATCATATCCATTTTACTTCCATTGTAAGAATATGATTGAATGGATAGAACAAATTCACTCATGGAATATCAAGGCTTCTTACACTGTTTATTTGTATAGGACAAAACCACCCTAATATGTGGATATAATTCAAGGAAAAATCTTGGCTAAACAAAGCAAGATTTATTGTGAAAAATATTATAAAATATGTTGTACCAAAGAATGGGTATAAATTTTGAGAAAGATTTATGATGAGAACACCTAGGGATGAGTGCAATGTTAGTCACGTTAAATTACTTAAGCATGGTGGCATTTATCTTGGACTTTTGCAATGTAAATAGAATGTCTTGGAAATAAAATCCCAACACTTTTGGAAAAAGAGAGGGGTGAAATCATCTAGGTTTGGAGTCTTTTGTGGTGCTATTACAAAAACTATCTTATTAACTTCTTCTAATGAGAAAGGTTTGAGTACATTATCATTATGCTGGTTAGAAAGAAGTTGTGGAATATTGTATAAGACTTCAAATTAACTTTGATCATCCACCATAGTCTCCATGCGTAACCCAAGTAGTGGAAAATTAGGATTCAAAAAGCCATCAAAATAGAAGAGATCTATCAATGACATCGTTAAAATCATAAATTTTTATAGTTTCAAAAAAATGATTGTCAATATTTAAGGGACTATAGATCACATGGTGTGTGGGATTAGAACTATGGTCTACATTTTGAAGCCACCTATGGGAGATAAATATGATGAATCCTCTATGACCAACATAATGATTGCTACAAAACATAAGTGTAGCTATCCAAACAACATAAAAAGAAACACAAATCATGAAATCAATAATCTTTACATCTTATAAATTAAGAACCTCTAAAGATGACCACTTGTGATTAGCATCCTATATAGAATAAAACCTAGAGAGATCAATGAGACTTTCAAAATTATAGGACACATAATTATGGGTTAGAGTCAAGAGGCATACTATAACTATCTAAATTTCCAAGCGATTAGAGTAGTGATTCTAGAAAAAACTAGTGAGAAAGAATCCATCTAAATTCAAAAAATGATATTCTTTGCTTCTCAACATCATACTCTCTCTCCTCCAACCACCCAAGGGAGTTGTTAGAGTCCCATAAAAATTTCTTAGGTGGCAAATGATCTAATCGGTTGACAAAATACTCTAGCTAAGAAGCTTCAATTGACATTGGCCTTGTTTTCAAGAAAACATTAGCCTTGAGAAGGTCTAACTTCAAGGTGGCACAATCTCACTCATTTTTTCCAAAGGATGTGAAATAGTTAATGGAAACACTTTAATAACTAAGTGATTTAAAATAATATTTTTTAGCCTACAAATCATGAGGGTTAATATTTCCTTAGATTTTTATGGAGGGGCCTTTGTAGATCAAACAACATTAGCCAACTAGGGACGTTATTTGACTCAAGGACCACAAAGGAGTAATCTTCATTTTTATTCTTAGTTGACTAGAACTAAAATAATCACTGACTAGGTTAAGATAAAGTGCATGCTAGACATAATGAAGTTCATTGATTCAAATGTTTATTCACTCTTTCAAATCATTGGACAAGTTAATCTCAACACAAATACATTTTCTTGGATGGGCCTAGTAAAATCTATTAGGATCAACACAAATGACCATCCCTAAGGAGACAACAATGTACATAAAAATATCCAACATGGAAGGGAAAAACCAAGCAACTTAAATGAAACTGCCAATTACATGTTTTTATTTTAGATTGCAAAATCTCACATTTCGTGTTGAAAGTCAAATAGTAATACACACAAACAAACATAACAAAGGTTGCACTTGAGGATACCTTCACATGGCTAGTCCTAGAAATATGAAAAAGAAAGAATCCATAGTGTAGCTTTAAACAACATTAAATCAGACCCCATGTGGGACCCAATACTTGTTACCCTGTTCCTAGAGCATACCTTCAGGATGTGTCCTCCCAACAAAATATCCTACTAAAGTGAAATGTTCTAACCATTTATGAAAGCTATCAAATTAAAGGATTGACAAAATAAACTTCATTGTGAACTCAAAATATCTAGCCCATGAAAATCTTTTGAAACAAATCTATAAAGACACTTGTTTAGAGGAGGCATTGTGTAGAGTGGTCAAACTATCAACATTAATATGAACTATCTAGTTGAAGCTATTTGAAACAATATAAAAGACAAATTTTAAAGTCGTAATAAATAGATTATATTGAAAAAAATCATATGTTAATGACCAAATGGGCATAGAAGAACTGAGGGAAAAATAAAATAAAATAAAATAAATAAAACGAAAAAAAACAAACTTTGAGAGAGCTAATAGATCTATGTTTAAGCTTATAAAATTTCGATAGCAACTATGTACTTTGGGCCAGTCCGTTAATTTTGGCCAATCGGAGTTCTATTTACGTCAACTATTGTTATTTATTTTATTGCCCCCTCGATCTCACCGACTTTGAATCTACTTAAATATGGGTGGTTCCTGTTCATATGGTTTCTTAGAAATTCTCTAGCAATTCCCAAGAAAATTCCACACCCTTTTGTTTACTACATTCGACATTCTATATCGTACTCCATATCCATGCATTCGACTTCGTTTATCTCGTCTAACTTTGAACCGTTGAAACTTGGTGGTTTCTAAGAAATTCTGTAGGTGTGTACAAGAAACTTGCACTCTTTGTCATTAACCCTATTCGACTTTGTTTATATACCCCCGATCAGTTTTGCGACTGCATATCTATTCGACTTCCTCTTTTCTGGCACGCCTCAGATCATATTTATTGTTCAGCTCTTCAAACTGGTTCAGAACAACTGATGGAGATCTCTGTTCAGTATCAGGCGTCCACCTCCAAATTCTTCTGCGATCTCAATGGGGAGTTTAATCAGTATCAGCCTCGCCCTACCAAAATCCTCTGCAGCGTCAACAACAAATTTAATGTGTTTCTCAGCTTTCGCGGAAAAGATGCGAGGACAACTTTTGTGGACCATCTCTACGAAGCTCTCTGTGGAGCGGGACTTAGGGTTTTCCTCGACAGCGAAGAATTGGGGAAGGGCAAAGACATCCAATCTAGCTTGCAAACTGACATTGAAACAAGCAATATTTCTACTCCGATATGCTACGCAGAATCAATATTTTTAAGCCAGATGTGTACATCGAGTAAATCTAACTTTTCTTATTATTTTCTTTTGATAAGAGTATATTTTGTTGTTATCTTATTTTTTAGGATATTTTGTTTTGTTTTAATTCTTTTTCTTTTAAGAATTACTTTTCATTATGTTACAATTTAAATATTTATGTGTTCTCATAAAATTATAAATAATAATTAACATATATTAAAATTATTTAATTTTTTCTTATTAATACTTTTTTAAATTATTTTTAATTTTAATTTTAATTTTAACAAAAATTAACTTAAAATGTAAACTAAAAGTTTGAGACAAAGAATATCTTTTGATTTCTTGCATCATGCCAACAATTTAAGGGTGTCACGCTCTCTTGGGGATTTAATCTTAGGGTAGGATGTTATTTGATTATTATATTCATCTCTCTCTCTCTCTCTCTCTCTCTCTCTCTCTCTCTCTCTCTCTCTCTCTCTCTCTCTCTCTCTCTCTCTCTCTCTCTCTCTCTCTCTCTCTCTCTCTCTCTCTCTCTCTCTCATGTAGAGCATGGGTATACAATGTTTAAAAGACTCAATCAAACACTTGGGAAAGCCTTGGGGTCATCTTTCATGGGTCTTCCTTTATAAACCATTCTCATTCCTTGTAGTCCTCCCAATAGATCATTTTGCCATGAATTTTTGAATGAGGCATGACCTTTAAAATGTAAACATAGATTTGGATACTCATTTGAACCTTACAAAACATTCTTCAAATTGAGATGGAGTTCCTTTATATAGGCAGGGTGAAAAATTGACTGTTGTCATTGGAGTTAGGCCTAATTAGGCTTATACGCTTGTGGACAACTTATGATTGGTCTCCCAAATGATACCAAAGGGGTATTAAAACATGGATTAGTCTTGGGAAGGGTTCATACACACCTCTCAGTGTCCAAAAATTCATCAAAACACTCTTGAATGGGTTCATTTAAAAATTAGTCTTTCTACTAAGGGTTTCAACCTAATGCATAGAGATGACAGTCTTAGGGAATCACTTTTTCCATAAGAAAAACCTCCTCCCCATTCCTTCCTACTGACCATCATCACATTAGATCCCATAGGTTAGCGTTTGTCTGTATTCTTCAAGTGTTGAAAGGTATAGGACACCCCATCATTTTCTATCTCATAAACATTCTTTTGTCCATCATACTTGGCATACCTATCAAATTTCCATGGTATGCCGAGTAGAAGAAAAACATCCATGGGAATGATATCACATAGAACTCTATCCTTATATCCCCCTATATTGAAATCCACCCAACTTTTCCTATTAACTAGAACATGTTAACCCTTTTTTACCAAAGAGACTTCGTAAGGAGTAGTATGTGATATTTTATTTGTTTTAACTTCCCTACCATTTCTAGAGAAACCATATTATTAGAACTACCCAAATCAACAACAACTTTACAACATTTACCTTGGCAATTATATGTGGTCCTAAATTTCTTTTTTTTTTGTGGGTTCTCTCTCTCCATGGGAACTTTGATCAAGGTTATTCTAACTATGAGAGATTAACCAACTTCCAAATCAACATTCAATGATGGAGAGTTAACCCTTTCACTATCTTCTACTTGTGCAATCTGATTTCTCCTCTCTTCTCCAAATGAAGTAGTGGACTCATTTTCAGAGAATTTCTATGATTGATGGTCTCTAAATTTGTTTCACTTGTAGCATTTACAAATTAATCAATTTAGTCTT
Organism: Chamaecyparis obtusa; assembly: GCA_027943335.1. Lineage (NCBI taxonomy): Eukaryota > Viridiplantae > Streptophyta > Pinopsida > Cupressales > Cupressaceae > Chamaecyparis > Chamaecyparis obtusa. Next base: position 94,889 of record BSBK01007149.1, on the reverse strand, counting down.
CTTCCTTGTCTTCCAAATCTACCTCCATTGGTTGGTCTTCTTCCTCCAAAACTGTCTATTAGTTATAATATTTATTTTTGAGAGTTACTTGCCTCCCCTTCAAACTCTTGGAACTATCTTCTATGAGCATAAGTTTTCTTTCACCTACCTCTACTCTACTTCTCTTTCCTTATATTAAATTTATCTTCAACTCTAATAGCCAAATGATAACATTGATCTACCATTCTTGGATTGGTGAGGACCAATTCATCTTGAATGTTATATCTCAAACCATTTAGGTACCTTTCCACTTTCTCCTCATCATTTTCTACATGGTTTTTCTTTTGTCCAATTTGTAAAATTCTTATACATAGGTTTGTATATCCATATCCTTTTTCTTGAGATTTTGAAGCCTCTTGAACAACTAAATGGTGTAGTCATGAGGAAGGAATTTTCCCTTGATTTTAGTAACCATCCTATCCCAAGAGGTGATTTTATACTTCCCCTTCCCCTTCCTTTCACTTTTTACATAACTCCACCAAAGCAAGGAACGACCCTTCCACCTTGTCTTGGCTAACTTCATTCTTTCTTCTTCTGGCACATCTTTGTAGTCAAAGTAGTTATCCATTGCTCCTATCTAATCTAGTAGTTCTTCAATATCCAGCTTTCCTAGACATACATGGGTAAATCCATATTGAAATTCAAACCATCTCCTTTTATTTCCTTAAATATCTTTTCCATTATCAAGTCTTTAGGTTCCATCTATTCCTTAGACCCTCTTTGTGAACTTTCCTCTCCCCTTTCTTCTTCTTGGTCACTTAGGTCTCCTATGACCATTCCTCTTTTCTATCTTGTTTCTAGGGAAAGAAGCCCCTCCTTCAATTCTCTCATCTCTCTGCCATTCCTTCTTTAAACTCATTCACCTCTTTGAAAATGATGGTATTCCCTTTTGGAGGCATCTTATTTTGTCTTCACTTAAATAAACCCTTTTTAGATCAAACCTAATCTCTGATACTCAATCAAAAACTTTGAAAATATTTGGGGTCATCATTCATGGGTGTTCCTTTATTAACCACTAGATCATTCCTAGTAGCCCACCTAATAGATCTATTGACCTAAAAATTTTGAATAAAGCATGAACTTTATAATGTCAACATAATTTTGGATACCCATTTTTCCCTTACAAAACTTACTTCAAACTTAGTTGAGGTTCCTATGTATAAACAAGGTCAAAATTTGACTATTATAGTTGGAATTAGGCCTAATTAGGCTTATAGGCTTGTGGACAACTTATGATTCCAGTCTCCAAAATGGTATCAAAGGGGTATTCAAACATGGATTAGGTTTGAATAGGGTTAATACACACCACTCAACCTCCCACAATGGTTCCAAACACTATTGTATGGGTTTATTACTAATTTAGTCTTTCTACTAAGGGTATCAACTTGATGCATATTGATAGTAGGCCTAGGGAATCACTTTTACATAGGAAAACCTTCCTCCCCATTCCTGTAAATTTGGAAGCTTGGAGAATAAATATATACATGACATTCCACCAATTTATAGGACGTTTCATTTGTGAAATAGAGAATTATACATTTTTCTTTATCACTAGATACCCTATAAGGTAGGGTTCAAACCCGTTTGGAATGAAATGTAACTTTCTTCATACTTGGTGAAAATGGATGGTACTAAATGAAAATGAAAGATAACTCAATATAGTTTCATCTCCCATTCATTTCATATGAATACCAATCCATACAAATATAATATAGAATACATTGCAATGAGACTATTATTGGAAACATATGGAAATAACAGCCACTAAAATATTCATAACTTCCTCAAAATGCCATGAAATTTAGTGGAACAAAAGAATCCCGTGACACTCAACCTATTGACGCCTACTAGAAACTTGTGCAACTAATGATAGAAGAAATCAATTGATATATACAAGCTACCATTCTTCCTTTGCAACTACTCCCGAAGGATAGAGATATGAAATTAACATCTCACTCTGGCCATCATGACAATTTGATGTGTGAGACTTCCTGCATAAGCTATGATTATTTCTCACACCACTACATAGATATTAATCCAGAAAAACAAATTATAGGTACAAAGAATAGGTTCGCTCTGATACCAAATGTTTGAGTGAGAAATAGTATATTGAAATTTCAATGTTGTATGAATTCAACGTAGTGGAGAATATTTTATACAAAGCATGCCAGGATTGTTGGTAGTTACACAGTTGATAGTTATCAACCAATCACATAATTAGAATCTAGTGCTAAACATCTCAGGGTTACGCCACCTAGATCTAGCTTATTCATACGTTGGCACTCAATAATGATTTGTCTTGTATGGGAAAAATTTACACAACAAACATCAAATAGAGTTTGATAATTTCATATAGATTCTTATATTATAGGTAGACAAGTAAGCTTCAATTTATCTTAAGTTTGCTAATTCATAATTAAGTTGAACAATTTGAAGTAATATTTATGAGAGATTTGGTCGATTTATATCTAGTTAACATTCTTTGTTGATTTATATTGGGCAAAAAAATCATCTATGTGACAAACTCTCTATGGAATTCGACAAGGTGTCTCATATAAATTTTAATATTGCATGCGGGATTGGAAGTATCAATTTATTCTTATCTTCTAAGAATATAAATCCCCTATGAATTCAAAATGAAATAAAAAAATTAAAGAAAGAATTGGCTAACGTTAATGATCCAATGCTTAATTTTGAATAGAAGGTATAAAATTTGAAGATAAGATAAAAAGGACAACTTCTTACAAATTATCAATTGATAATACATATAATTATATGTCAAGAGATCAAATCTTGGTTTATAAAAATTGAAGTATATAAAATAACTCATGAAAATAGATTACCTTATGGACTTAAAATAGCATTTGTTTGATTGTGATCTAATTCAATCTTTGTCTTTACCTTTTATATCCATAGTCTTTTTAAATTTGTCAACAATCTAAAAATTTAGAATTTGTGAAAAACGTTCTAACCAAATTTACAAAGATGCTTATTGAGAAGAGGCATTGTGTAGAGTCACCAAACCATCAACACTATAATGAACTGCTAGATTGAAGCCATTTTGAAACAATATAAAAGATAAATTTTAAATCCATGAAAATAAAGTAGATAGAAAGAATTTATATGCTAATGACCCAATTTGACATAAGAAGAGGCTAGAAAAGACGAAAAAAAAACCTGTGAGACAGCTCAATAGATATATTTTAAGGCTATAACTTTTAGATCTTTATATATTTTATCTCTACTCCAACCCTTTAATTTTGGCCAATTTTAGTTCTTAGAGATTTACGTCAACTGTTGTCTTTTAATTTTATTGCCACCTCGATCTCACCGACTCTGAACTACCTTAATATCCATGGTTCTTGTCCATATGGTGACAAATTCTCTAGCAATTCCCAAGAAAATCCCACTGACGTTTACTGCATTCGACTTTGTACATGTAAACTGCATATCCAATCTTTCTCTTTTGTGCCACACCAAACTATGTTTTTGAAGTCTTGAAACTTGTGCAGAACCAGTGATGGAGATTTGTGTTCACTATCCCGCTACCGCCAGCAAAATCCTATGCGATCTCAAAGAGGAATTTGATCAGTATCAGCCTCCCCCCACGAAAATCAACAACAAATATAATGTGTTTCTTAGCTTTCGCGGAAAAGATGTGAGGACAACTTTTGTGAACCATCTCTGGAGCGGGACTTGGGGTTTTTCTCGACAGCGAAGAACTGGAAAAGGGCAAAGAAATTGAATCCAGCTTGCAAATTCCCATTCAAACAAGTGATATTTTCATCCCCATATTTTCCCAGCACTATGCAGAATCAACTTGGTGTCTGAAGGAGGCGGCTCAGATGTGCAGATCCAATGGCTTCATCATTCCCCTGTTTTATGATGTGGAACCCTCTGATGTTCGCTACCCTCAAAGAGAGGGAGGTCCATTTGCCGAGGCATTCAAGAAACATTACAGGCATTTAGACCGGCAGGATGAGAAAACAATCGAGGAATGGAAGAATGCTCTTCATCACATCTCTTCTCTTTCTGGGTGGACACGAGCGGAAGACTTCGGGTAAGTAATTTGCATCTTTTTTAATTTTTCATTTAATCCACGGCAAATTAGCCATTTGTTGATGGGACAAACTGTTTGTTTACTAAATCATCATCCTTCTTCATCCCAGCACGTCGTTTTTATAGATTGTTTTATTTACCATCTATAGAGTTGATTATAGGTGACTGAATATATAGAAAAGTATAACCAAAGTAGCTCGACGAATGTGACATCCCATCCCGGATACCAGAAAATAAGCCCTTGTTTTGCCATCATTAATTCATTATCGATTCAGAAGAAGGTCATCAATTTTTCTTTCTGTTACTTTCCCTTACACATAAACATACTAATTGTATTGATCAGGAAGACCTAACAGGTGTAAGAGTTAATGATCAGCAACAATTAATTAGTGACTAGCAGTGCACTATCTTCATAAGGGATTTAGATGTTTTTTTTTTCACCCTTTACCAGCTCTGCGACATAAATGATTGTAGTAAAATATGCTCTTCAGATAGCTGGACTGTCCTTAATGTAAATAACAAATCTCTAATTATCCTGGTAATATTTTTTTATTTAATGGAAAGATTGATCATTGCGAATGGTTAATATTAAGTTGTAGTAATCTCGAAATATTTAAGTTTCTCTTTTTCCTTTTATAAAATCCACAAAATACTTGTAACTCTATATAACACTATAAACTGGTTGTATGTGTGGAATTTAATGTACCTTATATTTAATTACAGATATAAATTTGAATAGTAATCTGTAATATATTAAAGGTAATTTGCTAATGTATTAAAGGTACTTTGCAGGTATGAAGGAAGACTGGTAAAAAGAGTTGTGAAAGACGTGCTAAATATCTTGAAGATTACTCCTCTTGATGTCCCTGATCATCTTGTGGGACTCCAAACGGATATATATGACCTACTCAATAGATTAGATCTGAGTTCGTGGCATAGCACAGTGAGAGTGGGAGTCAGTGGTATAGGTGGCACAGGTAAAACCACCTTGGCGAAAGCTGTGTACAATATAATTTATGCTAAGTTTGATGCTTGTTGCTTTGCACAAAAGAATACTACCCTCGTGGACTTGCAACGGGCGATTCTGAAAAGACTGGTGAATTACCATGGAGAAGTTTCAAGTGTTAGTGAGGGAAAAGCTCTGATGAGAAACTTACTACGAGGAGTTCGTGCCCTTGTTATATTGGATGATGTGAATGATGGCAGCCACTTGGATGCGGTGAATGGGGATTGTTTTGGCCATGGTAGCAAAATCATCATTACATCTCGAGATCAGCACATACTCAATCTTGCTAAGGTTGATTCAGTTCTTGAAATGACTGGGCTATGGGAGGATGAAGCTCTTCAATTGTTTTGTTGGCATGCTTTCTCGAGGCCATTCCCCGAGACTCCCTACAAAATGCTTTCTACAAGAATTGCAAGAGCCTGTCGGGGACATCCCCTTTCATTACAAGTTATTGGAGCACATTTGTTTGATAAGAAGGAGCCCAACTGCATCCAATGTTGGGAAGAAGCTCTTCATAACATTGGGGAAAATCAAGAAATATCTGCAGTCCTTCAAGTCAGTTATGATGGACTTAGCCATGTTGAGAAGGAAATATTTCTGGATATAGCTTGTTGCTTTGCTGGTTACAGGAAAAAGGACGTTATTACCTTCTGGGAAGTTTTTTACCCAAACAGAGTTGAAACAGGCCTGAAGAATCTCTCATTGAAAATGCTTATAAAGTACATCGGAGCTGAATATCTCCTCGATATGCATGACATTTTGCGGGGAATGGGAAGAGGAATTCAAGAGCAGCTTGATAATAATAGCAGACTGTGGCTGCCAATGGGTGCACACAGAGCTTTGAGCAGAGACAAAGCAGAGCGGGTCAATATGCTCGTTTACACAGAAGAGAATGGCAGAGAGCTATTTAGCTTGCATAGAATGCCTTCTCTACGCTACCTAGTAGTGCAAAATACAAAAGTAGTGGGCAACATTGGAAGCTTAGCTCCTAATTTATTATGGATAAAAATTAGAAACTGTGAATTTCTAAGTAATATATATATATGGTTGAATTTAAGAGACAGATTCCAGGTGGATAGGAATTGGTGCCAAGTTAGGATTTTAAGTGTAGATCAGTGTGCAAGTCTTACGAGAATCCCCAAAACAGTTGACAGCTTGGTGAACCTCCGATGCTTGTATCTGGATGATTGTGTAGCTCTCACAACACTTCCAAACACACTTGGTAACTTGTCGCAATTGAAGTTTTTCCATTTGAGTGGCTGTAACAGTTTAACAAGCCTTCCTGATACCCTCGGCAACTTGATGCGGCTAGACAACTTGCAGTTGAAAAACTGTACAGGTCTAAGAATCCTTCCCAGCACTTTAGGTAATTTAGCTCGACTAAAAGAGCTGTCCGTGTATGGATGTACAGGGCTGAGGGATCTTCCCAACACAATAGCCGACTTGGCACAACTCACCCATTTTATCATTTTGGGTAGTTCAGGTTTACCGAGCGTTCCTTCCACTGTGGACAAGTTACAAAATCTTAGAATATTCTACATGCGTGATTGTTGTGGAGATTGGCCGGGTGACATAGAAAGCTTTCATGATGGGGTTGTCAAGTTAGCCCAGCTTAGGGAGTTAAACAGGTAAAAGATCATTCGTAGGTGCATTTAATTTGGTGTGCATGGACGCACGTTGTTTAAGAACTTTGAAAGAGTATATATTTCTATCGAATTTTTAAAAACTTTGTCTCGTGATAAGATAGTGGGTAAAGTGTTCTTATATTTTGCAGAAGCGCCGGATTAGGAATGTTGGTGCAGAAGAAGTTTAATGTATGCATCATTTGCCATCCAGCAGATGCGGGGACAGCATTGACAGGTTATGAGTACAAATACCGAAGTAGTCGGCCAACTTGTATATTCACAGTCAGCGATGATGAGAATAGAGACATTAGAAATGCAATTGATAGTAGTGGTATTCTTGTTCCTGTGATTTCCAAAAGCTTTGGGAATTCGATTATGTGCATGAGAAATTTCGTAGCCATGAACTACTCGAAGGGCCTTATTATTCCTCTATACCTTCCTGACTTTTGGCCCCATAGTCTCAAATTTCAGGACACATGGAGAACCATGAAGGAAATTGGACTCTAATGTCCATTTTCCTCAACGTATTTGTTTTATATTTAAATAAAGCTTTAAATTTTTTATTTTTTTTTAAATTGAGTGGACTTTTTTGTAGGGTATAAATGAGATTTTTTATGGAATTTAAATTTTAAAATTTAAATATTTTTAATTGTATTTAAATTTTATTAATTTAATTTAAATTTTATTAATTTAATTTAAATTTTAAATTTTTATAATTTATGTTTAAAGTTTGATTATTTTGTTGTCGAAAGTATTATTTAGTGAACAATTTACATTTTAAAACTAATAATTTTGAATAGAAAAGAAGGATTCAAGAGTATAAATTAATTCTATTCTATACTTTTATATTTATTAAAGTTTTACGTAACTCTACAACACTCCTAGAATCAAATGAAAGACCAAGATAACTTCAACAACAGAATGGCAAGATAGTTGCAACAAGATGCAAGAATGATATTATTGCTAATACACATCAATACAATGTACATAATAAGTCTTGTTATATAGGCAAGACAATAAGAGACAATGATAAGAAGTAGATAAGTTATCACCAACAAAAGGTTGAATCACATATCCACCAAAGGTAGATCATCCTCCATTATGCAGTGAAGTATGTGGAGGATGATAATGTGATAAGAGCATGAAATGTGAAGTCCACACATAAAGTATAATGTGATCACAATTATCTCTACCTAAAGTGAAATTTCTCCTATACCATATGCGAATAAGATGCAAACTCCTAGGTGTCTCAAATGAAAAATACTATGCTATAGATATAGATATAGATTTAGATTTAGATTTAGACACACACACACACACACACACACACATAATGATATCATCTCGCTTGCTCGATTGGTTGGGGGTGAATGTAGGGTGGCCCTGTAGGAAGACTATTATCTTTCACCAAGAGATGATGTATTAATATTAGTCTCATCTTTCAAAGATGGAACATTTCGAAGACATCCCTTGGAATCGCCCCTTAGATGTATCTCTTGATCATTTCTAGAACTACCAAGAGTCTCCTAGAATAAGAAAGTGAAAAAATACCACTAATATTATCCTATTAACATCTTGCTATTGTCACCCTATCATCCCCAAATCTAATCTTTTAGTCCATCTATTTTCTATTGTGAAACTCCATGCAACAAAGATTAACATCAGGAAAAATTTTTTATCATGAACTATAAATATTATCCATGTCATTTAGTTAACAAATCCCAATTTTATCTTGTACCTTCTAAAAATTGGAAACGATAAGATTTACATTGAAAACTAGAGTTTTAGTTTTAATTTACTATGATGAAAGATACCTAACTTGTATAAGTGTGCATATCATTTGTAAGAAACCTATTTGAGGTAGGTACATTTTTAATTTAAAAATATGGAACAAATAATTAGCCACATGTTTAGTAAAAAATCAACCTGATCATTATATTTTGTAGAGAGAAATAAGGTTTTAATTATGTTTCTTTAGCCATTTGTAGAATAGAGCCAGACAAATTATTCTAATATCTAAATTATTGAGAACAAGCTCATCATTTTCACTTTTTATTACTTTCCTTAATAGATTAACATACTTATTGCATTGATTAGGAATTAAAAATAACTAATAATTCTAAGAATTAATGATTAGAAGCACTTAATTAGTGACTAGTAGCATACAACTATATAAGGGATTTTCATTTTCCTTCCTTTCCAGTTACATTAGTTTTATTAATAGTTGAACCACTAAAGTTTAAAAAAATAATTCACCTGATTGTCCTTGATGTATATAACAAATCTCTAATTGTCATACAAAATTTTTACTTTAGTGGTCAATATTATGATGTAATCTTCTCGAAATATTGAAGTTTTAAGTTTTTTCCTTTTCTTTAATATATTCATAATAATATTTAAAACTCTTTAACAGGAACAACTGGCTGAATTTTTGGAATTTAGTGTACCTTGTTTTTAGTTAAAGTTTTAAAATTGAATAGTAAGGCGTAATATATGGAAGGTGATTTCTAGGTACAAAGGGAGAATAGTAAGAAGAGTTGTGAAAGATGTGTTAGATACTTTGAAGATTACTCTATTGGACCTCTATAAGCATCTTGTAGGATGCTAGTAAATATGTTTGAATTACTCAAAATATTAGATCTATATTCATGAAATAAAATAGTGCAAGTAGGAGTTCATAGTAACAATGGCATTGGTAAAGCCATCTTGGACAAGTCTATTTAAAATATAATTTATAATGGGTTTGATGCTTATTTCTTCAAAAAGAAAAATACTACCCTTGTGGACTTGCAACAGGAAAGTCTAAGAAGTCTGCAAAATTACCACAAAGAGGTTTCAAGTCTTACTGAGGGTAAATCTCTAATGAGAAACTGATTGTGAGGAGTTTGAGCCCTTCTCATATTGGATGATGCACAAATGATGGTAGCTATTTGGATGTGGTGAATGAAGATTGGTTCAGGCATGGTAGAAGAATCATCATTACATTCCAAGACTAACATATAGTCAATCTTGTGAAGGTTGATTCAGCTCTTCAATTGAGTGGGGTAGGGAATAATGAAGCTCTTGAGTTCTTGTGTTGGAATGATTTCTCAAGAGAAGTCCCAAAGACCTCATACCAAGATATTTCTACAAAAATTGCAAGATCTTGCTAGGGGTATCCCCTTTCATTACAAGTTATTCGAGAACATTTGTTTGATAAGAAGGAGCCCAACTATATCCAATGTTGGGAAGAATCTCTTCAAAATGTTGGATAAAATCAAGAAATATCTAGAGTCCGTCAAATCATTGGCATTGAAGATATCCTCAATATGCATGACCATTTGCAAGGAATGGGAAAAGGAATTGAAAACTAGCTTGATAATAATAGATTGTGGCTTCCAATGGATGCACATAGATTTTTGAACAGAGACGATGTAGAGGCCATGAATATGATTTTTTACATAGGAGAGAGTGGACAAGAGTGCCTTAGCTTACATAGCATGCATTCACTATGCTACCTAGTAGTGCAAAATATAAAAGTAGTGGGCAACATAAAAAACTTATGTTCAAATTTTTTATGGATAAAATATAGACATTGTGAATTAAGTGATATGTATACATGACTAGCATTAAGAAAAAGATTCCAGCTAGATAGAATTTAGTTGTAATTAAAGATTTTAAGTCTAGAGCAGTGTGCAAGTATTACAAGAATCCAAAAAAGAGTTGATAGGCTGGTAAATCTTTTATTCTTGTATCGAGAAGACAACATAGCTCTCACATCACTTCCAAACACACTTGGTAATTTTTCACAATTGGAAGATATATGTTTCTGGGGATGTATCATTTTAACAAGCCTTCATGATCATACTACGAAAAACTTGATGCAACTTAAATGGTTATAGTTGGGAGGCTATAGAGGTCTAAGAAGCCTTCCTACCAATATAGACTTGTGATTTAGATCTGGTGGAAATCCTATAGTTGAGCATATGTACAATACTAAGTGTAAGACATAAAAATATATATTGTGTATATATATTTTTATAACTATGTGTATGTATGTGGCTTTGAATGTCTTTGTGGGTGGGGTTTGTTGAAAATCTTGTTGATATATATTACCTCCTAATCCAAGACAACGATATGCCAATTGATTAACCAAAATGAGATTATCAATGTAAAAAGAATCAACTAGTTATGGATAAAGAGGGAAAGGGGGTCTAATTTCTTAATTATAAAGTAAAAAAAAAATTTAGAAAGATTAGGATAAAATAAAACACATATCTTAAAATGTAGTATTTCTGGAAATTGTTGTTTTCTAGTGTCTCTACTGAGTTTTTAGAAATTTTGCAACCTGCTCTAGCCTAGAAACATAGAGAGGGACAAACATAGAAATCTTTTTCTTTTCTGAGCCAGGTCAACCTTGACCCATATATGGGGGTGCAATCATGCCCCTTTATGTAGACCTTGACATACATAGCTTTGACGAAAATTCTGTTCGGGGATCCTCAAAGTTTGCAAAAAATGGTATCTGAATCTGTTATGTAATTCATTGTTTCGTACCTATTCCTACAAGAAAAATGGTTTTTTTTGTTTGGATGAGGGGTTTTCCTTGGTCAAACCCCATTTTTGGAATTAACCTTGAAATAGAATTGAAATTGCAGCAATAAATAAAGTAAATAGAACAATTCACCTTGCTTATGTTAAAACCCTTGTGGAGGATTCAAATCCTTGAATCCACAAGTATGGATGCTCCAAATGGATGTAGAATTGTAGGATGTAGGATGTCTCAAATCAATTGCATTTAGATCTTCAACACCAATCTTGAATGGATCTTGGAATAGGAAGAAGCTTGAATGGATATGGATGGAGAATTTTCAACAAGAGGGCTCCATAGAGCTTGAATCCTGCAATGGCTTCCAATGGATCTCCTTGATGAATTGAATCTTGAATTCTTGAATACTTGAATGCTTCAATGCTCACTTTGATAACTTATGCATAGATGATCCTCATTTTTTCTTTCTCTTTCTTTCCTTTTTTTTTCCCCTAAAAAATGAGAGGAGAAGGCTTCCTTATATACTAGTCTAGGACACAACCTTCTAGAGAGGCCGACATATGAGAAATAAATTCCAATTAGGCTCATACCCTTAGAAGTGGACCTAAATTAAATGTCTTTTAAGAGTCACCATTTTGAAGCCCGAAGCAGCCATCTTGGAAGTGGGAAAGAATTCTTTCCAAACCCTAACATCCAAAAATCTTTGGAATTTGAAATTTAGAACCTAGGTTAGGGTTGAGGTTGAGAGTATGTGCAAGATCATGAGGGGCCAAACTATGCCCTTAAATGGCAATGAAAAATCAACAAATCAGGGTTAGTCAACTTGACATGAAAATTTCAACTAGCTATCAACCTAATATCAAAAAGTTGTAAGAATAGAATCTGTAGAAAATTGAATGTAGTTTCTAAACTACTAGGCATTTTTTGAAAAAAATTTAGTATGATTGGTGAAAAGTATATATTTCAATGCAGCAGTACAAAATTTTTTGGAAAAAAATAAGTAGGTGTATGTCTGACCACCTTAATCATAATCAAATGATAATATTTTATTATAAGATTTTATATATAAGTAGTAGACTCATGCCTAGATGTGACACATATTTTTTTGTAATTTTATTCTAAAAAAATAATTAATTATTAATTTTCTACTACAACATTTTCAGAATAAAAAAATTCCCGTGTCTGACCACCTTAACTCATTCAAAACTTTACAAAATTCAATTTCTTTTTTTCCTTATAGTAGCTAAAGCATAGAATGTGATGCATTTTTCATATTTCAAAAATGATATACTGTCTAGAAGTTATAGTCATTTTTCAATTAGTATATAAATTATCACTTTAGAGGTAACTCAATTAGAAAATAACTAATAATTACTTACTGAATTCAAAATTTCATAGCAATTATATCGATAGAAAGATGATAATCTCCTTAAGATACCCTCTTTGTTTCATTAAATTTAGGTGAAAAAAGTCATTAGCTACATGGTCAAAGTCTCAAACTTAGAGAAATAGGGGAAAAACACATTTTTGAGACATTTCAATAGTTGATTATGTAGGTTTGGTGCACAAAGCAATACCGAGCCTAATCGGGTACCCGAAAATGCCAACAGAATTTTAATTTTTCACTTTTCCCTCCCCTTTCTCCCTCCCATTTCTCCATCCTTCATATGATATATTATATATGAAAAACTATATATTAGATATATATTAGATTATATATTATATATAATGAATATTATATAATATGAATTATATATTAAATATTATATAATATCAATTATATATTAATTATTATATAGTATATATTTTACATTAAAAATATTATTTAATATATATTAATATTAAATGTTACATTATATATGATATATTATATATTATATTATAGTATTTTACAACTATGTACGAAAGGTTGGAAGATTGCATAAAAATCATGGATGGCCATTGAAAGAAGCAAAGGAAATCAATCAGCCATTTAAAAAATTCATGGGCGGCCATTGAGGAAGAGAGAGAATGAGAAGGTGGCGAGGGCTGAGAGAGAGAGAGAGAGAGAGAGAGAGAGAGAGAGAGAGAGAGAAGAGAGAGAGAGAGGAGAGAGAGAGAGAGAGAGAGAGAGAGAGAGAGAGAGAGAGAGAGAGAGAGAGAGAGAGAGAGAGAGAGAGAGAGAGAATGGGAAGGGGAGAGAGTAGGAGAGAGAGAGAGAAGGGAAGGATAACCAATTTATTTCAATATTAATCATTAAGGAGCAAGGAAAACTTAAATAATATCACAACAGGCATTATAAATCCAAATTCAAATTAGGAGTTTTAACCAAAGTGATAAGGTCCTGGATAGGGACATTATAGATCCACACATTGTTCAGTAGATACCTCCAAGAACACACATACATGGGAGTAGGTTTGAAGTAAGACTAAGATTGTTTATCAGTTCAAAAATATTACTGTGTTGTACTTTTGATAAACATCCAATGATTGGATGTGAAATTCACAAATTTGATTATATTACCACTGGTTCTATTTCAAATTCTGGAAAAAATAGTTATTTGACATTTGTTCAAAAATTTCAGTCAACACCATTTTAAAATAACACATCAGTTTATTTTTATGTCATTGAGAATATCATCAATAGGAATTGAACTGAAATTGACATAGGTCATAGGAAATAAATGCCCCAACTATTTACTGTCTTCTGCATTTTGAGTTTCTTATTACAATTAGGAAGAATATTACTCTCCAAATGGTTTTGGATAGTAACATTTGTACTTCCTCTTCACAAATATTTCTTCCCTCATCTTGCTGCCTATTGATATTGACAAAGTGAATCTAGGCATTTCGACCATGTAATGGGAGAAAAATGGTTTCCTAATTGATATGTGTCTAAATAATACATGCAAGAACCTTTTCTTTGATATTGCTCACTAACCCTTTACAATAGAAAATGTTTACAAAAATTGGCATGTACTTGCATGAGGACATTATATATTATAGAAATCCTGCACAGGAGCAGTTGGCAAGCCACTCAAAAAGTAGTAACTAATAGCAAGTGGGATAATGTAGATGATTTAATAAACCACTATCTTCTTTACTCAAGCAAAATATGGTTCATCTGCTCGACTAGGGCATGTTTGGGAACATACATTCTCCATTTCAACTCAAGTCTCTGGAAGTAGTTATATTTGTCAATGGAGGAGATACACCCATTGGATCTACAATAATTTTATGCTCACTGGAATTTCCATTTCTCTTCAATTGGGATACTCTTTCAAAAATTGCATCTACCCTTTTACCATTTTGGGAAATCAATGGGTCTATTTGTGGACCTCCAAGGTGTTGGTCACCTAAACAAGAACCTTGAGATGAATCAGGACCTTCTCTAAGAAAAAAATCAGTACCTTGAGAAGCTCTTCACTTCTAAGCTAAATTAAAACCTTGGACCATATATGGCTTCCCTTTGTTGTAAAATGAGGAGTGAGACTGCCTCGCCAAAGGTGGCAATGAACTTACATTTGAGGGATAATGCCCAACATGAGTAACCTAGTTTCCCAAGTCTCATAAATGTAAGGCCATTGATGAATAGGCATTTCTAATAGAAATATTTGTTGTGCTAGAATGAAATGCATGACCAAATTCTTTCCCTGCTAATGAACTAATTTGAGGCTTCATTTCACATTTCTCTGTGGATAATTCCACAACACTTGTTACTTCTCTATCTAAATTTTTTGTGTCAATGTACATGTGCACTGAAGAGCTTCTGTCACTATTTGAGCTACTAGCAGATGGTGAGTACTCATCATCATCATGTGACATAGGCTCACACACATATCTTACTTCTTTCCTTTTCCGCTTTCCCCTTCCTAGCTCTTCCTCCTTATCTGTAACTTCTATCATGGGTCCAAGAAGCTCTTCCCACTCTTTCCCATTTATATGCAAATATTTTTGTTCGTAATAGTATTTTTTGCATATATTATGATATTGATCCGATTTGATGCACCTTCACTATTTGATCCATACTTCCCTTTCATTTCACTTGCTTTGCTCATTTTGGACATCATAGGAAAGGATTTGACTATGGCTATGACCTTGGTACTACTAGCGTTAATGATAAATTTTACCTTTTAGCTACTAATCTTTTGTTATTTTTCTTGTATGATGCTTTTGTATATGAATTGTGGATATTCTCTGAGAAACTTTTCATTTTTTCCTATAGGATACCTTTGTATACAAATTTTGGAGAATCTATGTTAAAGAGCAGGTAAGGATGGCTAAGCTGAGTGCAGCAAAGAGGGAAATGACTATATTGAGAGAGCTGAGGCAAAGAGCAATAACTACAAAAATATTTTAGGGCTTGCGGAAATATGAAAATTATAATCTTCCTCCCAGAGTAGACATTAATGAAGTTCTTTGAGCCTTAGCAGAGGAAGTTGATTGGATTGTTGAAGCAGACATACATAAATGCGGTATGTATTTTCGACCTAAATTTTATTTTTCATTTCTTTTAGGTCTTTAAAGGGGGCTAGCTAAATCACTATATTAAATGTCAAGGAATGCATGAAAATAATATGATTCTGAGCACGAGTCCCTACAGGGGCATAGTTGAGTCCCTTCAGACATAGTTAAGCTTTCAAATGTGTCAAAAGGGGTCATGGGGACATCATAGGGGTCCTAGTATGCCTTATCACACCTTAGGACACCTATGAAGTCCCCATGACCCCTATGGACACAATGGAATGCTCAAGTGTGTCTTAAGAAGTCCTACGACCTCCTCGAACACACTTGAACATTCAAATGTGTCAAAAGGGGTTATGGGGACTTCCTAGGGATCCTAGTATGCCTTATCACATGTTAGGACCCCTATGAAGTCCCCATTACTCCTATGGACACATTGGAATGCTCAAGTGTGTCTTAAGGGGTCCTACGACCCCCTCAGACACACTTGAGCATTGAAATGTGTTAGAAGGGGTCATGGGGACTTCTTAGGGGTCCTAGTATGCCTTATCAGGTGTTAGGACACCTAGGAAGTTCCCATGACCCCTATGGACACATTGGAATACTCAAGTGTGTCTTAAGGGGTCCTATGACCCCCTCATACATACTTGAGCATTCAAATGTGTCAAAAAGGGGTCATGGGGACTTCCTAGGGGTCCTAGTATGCCTTATCACGTGTTAGGACCCCTAGGAAGTCCCCATGACCGCTATGAACACATTGGAATGCTCAAGTGTGTTTTAAGACATCCTATGACCCCCTTAGACACACTTGAGCATTCAAATGTGTCAAAAGAGGTCATGGGGATTTCCTAGGGGTCCTAGTACACCTTATCATGCGTTAGGACCCCTAGAAAGTCCTCATGACCCCTATCGACACATTGGAATGCTCAAGTGTGTCTTAAGGGATCGTAGGACCCCCTTGGACAAGCTTGAGCATTCGAATGTGTCAAAAGGGGTCATTAGGAATTCCTAGGGTTCCTAGTATGCCTTATCACGTGTTAGGACCCCTAGGAAGTCCCCATGACCTATATGGACATGTTGGAATGCTCAAGTGTGTCTTAAAGGGTTATATGACCCCTTGGGACACACTTGATATTCAAATATGTTAAAAGGGGTCGTGGGAACTTCCTAGGGGTCCTAGTATGCCTTATCATGCATAAGGAGCCCTAGGAAGTTCCCATGACCCCTATGGACACATTATAATGCTCAATTATGTCTTAAGGGGTTCTAAAACCCCCTTAGACACACTTGAGTGTTCAAATGTGTCAAAAGGGGTCATGGGGAGTTCCTAGGGGTCATAGTACACCTTATCCCATGCTAGGACCCCTAGGAAGTCCCCATGACCCCTATGAACACATTAGAATACTCAAGTGTTTTTTAAGGGGTCCTACAACCCCCTTGAACACACTTGAGAATTCAAATGTGTCAAAAGAGGTCATGGGGACTTCCTAGTGGTCATAGTATGCCTAATCACACATTAGGACCCCTAGGAAGTCCCCATGACCCCTATGGATGCATTGGAATGCTCAAGTGTGTCTTATTGGATCCTATGACTCCCTCAGAAACACTTAAGCATTCAAATATGTCAAAAGGGGTCATGGGGACTTCCTAGTGGTCCTAGTATGCCTTATTATGTGTTAGGACCACTACAAAGTCTCCATGACCCCTACGGACACATTAGACTGCTCAAGTGTTTCTTAAGGGGTCCTATGACCCCCTCAGACACACTTGAGTGTTCAAATGTGTTAAAAGGGATCATGGGACTTCCTAGGGATTTGATTATGCCATATCACATGTTAGGACCCCTAGGAAGTCCCCATGGCCCCTATGGACACATTAGAATACTCAAAGTCTGTCTTAAGTGGTCCTACAACCCCCTCAAACACACTTGAGCATTCATATGTGTTAAAAGTGGTCATGGGGACTTCCTAGGGGTCCTAGTATGCCTTATGACACATTAGGTACCCTAGGAAGTCCCCATGACACCTATGGACACATTGGAATGCTCAAGTGTGTCTTAAGGGGTCCTACAATCTGCTCAGACAAACTTGAGTGTTGAAATGTGTCAGAAAGGGTCATGGGGACTTCTTAGGGGTCCTAGTATGTCTTATCACATGTTAGGACCCCTAGGAAGTCCCCATGACCCCTATGGACACATTGGAATGCTCAACTATGTCTTAAGGGGTCCTACGACCCCCTCTGACATACTTGAGTGTTCAAATATGTCAAAAAGGGGCCATGGGGACTTCCTAGGGGTCCTTGTATGCCTTATCATGTATTAGGACCCCTGGGAAGTCCCCATGACCCCTATGGACACATTGGAATGCTCAAGTTTGTCTTAAGGGGTCCTACGACCCCCTCAGACACACTTGAGTGTTCAAATGTGTCAAAAGGGTCATGGGGACTTCCTAGGGGTCCTAGTATGCCTTATCAAATATTTAGGACCCCTAGGAAGTCCCCATGACCCCTATCGACACATTGGAATGTTCAAGTTTGTTTTAAGGTGTCCTACGACCCCCTTAGACACACATGAGCATTCAAATGTGTAAAAAGGGGTCATGAGTACTTCCTAGGTGTCCTAGTACACCTTATCATGTGTTAGGACCCCTAGGAAGTCCTCATGAGCCCTATGGACACATTAGAATGCTCAAGTGTGTCTTAAGGGGTCCTATGGCCCCATCGAACACACTTGAGCATTCAAATGTGTCAAAAAGTGTCATGGAGACTTCCTAGGGGTCCTAGTATGCCTTATCACGTGGAAGTCCCCATGAACCCTATAGACACATTGGAATGCTCAAGTGTGTCTTACCAGGTCTTATGACCCCCTCAGACAAACTTGATTGTTCAAATGTGTTAAAAGGGGTCATGAGGACTTCCTAGGGGTCCTAGTATGCCTTATCACTCGTTAGGACCCCTAGGAAGTCCCCATGACCCCTATGGACACATTGGAATGCTCAAGTTTGTCTTAAGGGGTCCTACGATCCCCTTGGACACACTTGAGCATTCAAATATGTCAAAATAGGTCATTGGGACTTCCTAGGGGTCCATGTGGAAGTCCATTGACATCTACTTATTAAGTATAGTTAGACCACTAACATTACAAGGACTCTGTAGAAAAGGGGTCATAGGGACTTCCTAGGGGTCCATGGGGAAGTCCATTGACATCTACTTATTGAGTATAGTCAGACCATTGACATTACAAGGATTTTGTAGAAAAGGGGTCATGGGGATTTCCTAGGGGTCCATAGGGAAGTCCATTGACATCTACTTATTAAGTATAGTTAGACCATCGACATTACAAGAGTCTATAGAAAAGCGGTCATTGGGACTTCCTAGCGGTCCATGAGGAAGTCCATTGACATCTACTTATTAAGTATATTCAGACTACCGACATTACATGAATTCTATAGAAAAATCTTGTGCTGGATACTTTCAAGAGGACTTGGGGCTGAAACTGTCTGTCATCAAATCAAGTGTGCATGTATTTTTTGAATATATTATATACTTTAATATATAATACATTATATATATTATATACATTAGTATATATATAATATAAATTATATATATATATATATATATATATATATATACTATATATATATATATATATATATATATATATATATATATATAAATTATATATATATATATATATATATATATATATATATATATATATATATATATATATATATATATAATATATATATATATATATATATATATATATATATATATATATATATATATATATATATATATATATATATATATATATATATATATATTATATACATTAGTATATAATATAAATTGTATATATAAAAGTTCAATTTTTTTCATTTGCTCCCGCCCTTTTTTCATTTACCAAAAAATTACTGGGTACCCGATTATGATTGGTCATATTTAACCAAAATATTCCCCATCCTGACAAACCAGAGAAGCATGAGATTTCAAACTTTTTTCATGGTTTTTGGATTGTATGGAAAAGAGAGGAATAATTTTATGTCAACATTTTTTTTTCCTGTTTAGAAATGGGAACTCGAAACTAGAATATTTACCTATCTGTTTAGAAGATTTACCTTTCTTAATGACCTCCTTAAAATATTTTGAATGAAACTTGACCTTTTTCATCATCTTCAATTCTACGATTTTCCTTCGTTCAACACAAAACTCTCTTGACAAATGGAAACTACACAACAAAACCTTCTTCACACTTTTGGCGGCATCAGCTTAGGGTTTCATAGTAGAGCGCAAACGTTAGAACCCTCATTTTAGGGTTATGTTTAAAGCACAACCAATTTGCAGGCATGTAAAGCACTTACCAAATCAACTGGAGTCAAAAATATCACGTATATGATATTTATATATAATATAAACCCAACCACAAAATGTGAGGAGATTTGATTTATGCCACGGGTTTTGGGTACCCAATTTTTTTGGGTGCCCGAAAAGGCTTGTGGTTTGGTGTTAGGTTTTCCTAGGTGTATTGACACCCGGGCCTACTAAAAAGTCAACATACATTTTCATATGCTTTTGGATGACTGAAAAATGGATATTTTTACATTGCACTTTTTGGCCCCTCATGATCTTGCACATACCCTTGACCTAGACCCAGAAGGTTGACCTTGACCCTGAGGCCAAGAACCTAAAAATCTTAGAGCAATATACCATCAATAGGTAGGAAAGAACTGGAAAATAGGGGAAGATGGATCATAAATGGAAGTGCTTCCATTTTCTGATGATACATTTAGCCTCCACTTTAGCAAGAATATGAACTCAATGTAAACTCTTGGCAAAGGAGATCACAAAGAAAAAATAAAATCTTATTGAAATCCAAGGGACAAATAAATCCTCAAGCCTCGAGGGACTCAAGTCTTTGTTGAAACCCCAAGATTACAATAAGACAGACATTTGTAGAAAAAAAGGAGAAGAGGGTGTGATTACCTCACCTAGTAAGATGCCAACCTTACCGTGAATCACCAAGGAGATAGAGCCCAACAGGTAGCCAAACCTGATAGTTCACCCATAAACTATGCTTTGTAGTTGCAATGTGTCTTCTGTCAACTTTTGGAATACCCATAGATCCACATTCTTGTATCACTATGAAATATAAAAATGCATGTCTCTTCAGAATTTAGCAAGTTATGTGCATTACCTTCCGAGGATTTAGTATATTTGAAATTGAAAATGTGTGTCTTCTTTAGGATTTAGCAACTTGTGTGCGTAACCTTCCAAGGATTTAGCAAAAAAGAAAATGAAAATGTGTGTCTCTTCAGGATTTAGCAACTTATGTGAATTACCTTCCAAGGATTTAGCATGTTGCAAAATGTAAACTATAGTATAAGGAAGACCCTATATATGCCCCCCTCGTTATTGTGGCTACCTAATAGACACGGTAAGGAAGGGAAGGAGCATACCTACCTCAAAAAGTAAGGAGGTATCCTATTAACAACAATGTATACTATATTCTTAGCAAAGAGTATTAACCATTACTTTGAAGAACATAGATAAATGTGAAGAAGGATATGTCACCTTATGGAAAAAGGTTCCTCAAAGAGAAAGATATTTTATCAACAAGAACCCCACCGTAGAGGAGGTGCTTTGGATAAAATATCATCTTTCAAAGAAAAGAAAAGAGGGATCAAAGATTCAGTCATTAAGCCCCCCTGTGATCAAGAGGAAGAGGAGTCTTGGAATGAAGGAAGAAAACTCTAACCTGAAAGCAAGGGCAAGAGTTTTTAAAGAACATAATTTTTAAAATAAAGAAGAGCTGATGACTTAAGACAACGACCTCTCACATAAAAGGATATCCATAGCCAAAACATCAGTTAGTATAAAGAAATAATGTTGTAGAATAAACAAATGCCACTAAGCTAAGGAAAGTAGATCCTTAGACATAGAGAAAGAAGGAAAAACCTTTAACCCTTGGGATGAAAGCAAGGGATACCTTTGCAAAAAAAATGTCTTTAGAAAAGATACCATGAATACTAGAAGAGATCTATGGATGATTATGACCAAAGGAAAGATATCATAATACAAAACCATAGGGATAAAATATAGAAATAATAACCAATTAAGCTCAAAACAAAATACATGCTAAGAGCATAATGGATCCTAGAAAAATGGAAGAAATACCTCTTGCCCCTAACTCAAGAGATAAGAGGATAGAAGATCTATATTATAGAAGAATGAGGGGTATTCCCTGTACATGAAAATTATGAAAAAAATTAAAAACCACACGAGTGAGATATAATTCCTAATGCATCTCTTTCTCTAACATACATCTTGAAATGCACACAATCAAAAAGTATATGTGTATTACTATAGTGAAAAGGACAATTGTACTTGGAGAGAGCATCTTTTAGCATAGGTTTAAATATTTCTTTCTTAGAATTTATTAACTATACATACACCTTCTTAGCCACATCTTGAGGGGTATCAGGATATTCTAAGGATTTTGTTGGAAGAAGAACATGAAGAGGAGGGTGACGAATAGAATCAACCACCTTAAATTGAGATAGTGAAAAGACAAGACCACACATATCTTGTTTAGCGGATAGATGAACCAGATATTTAATACCTTGTTCATTAACACCAAGCCCTAAGCCCTTATAACCTTGTTTAGCCATCATATTGTATCATGTAATGTACATATCTTGTAAAGCTTCTGTAGGAGGTGATTGTTTACGGTGATCATGAGAAAATTTTGTGGAAGGTGGAATGATAGGTTTAGAACAAGTTTATTTTGTCTTCCCTTTAATTCTATCATGGATCGGATAAGAAGGGGAAGGTAAATCAAAGAATTCTTGCACATTTGCATCATGAACCATAGTCAAGAGCCCCATCATAAGTGTGGGAAGAACTAGGAATAACATATAGAGAAATGGGAGTGAGAATATTAGGAATTGGATAAGGAAGGATAGGATTAGGATTAGGAAGATTAGGAAATGGTGTATCATTTACCAAATTCTTCACATAATCCAAAAGAGCAATAAGTCTGACACAAAAATTCTTAATGAAAGTTTTGAAAGTAGGAAGGCTAGTATTAGTCAATCTCATAATAACATAAGCAAGTGAAACATGAAGAGTGACAAACATAATGAAATGGATGATACTCTCATAAACATCATAAGTACTATAAAGAGATGCTAAGAGGAGAATAATGAGGAAAATAACCACACCAAAGCATCTTAAGAATCTTCATAGTGAATGAAATGCAAAAAAAATTTCTGTATTTTGATGAGTATGTAGATTTTTTTTTTGTTTTTATATTTTAAAATGAAAGAGCATAAAAGAAAACTAATCTAAGATAGTCTTAAGCAGAAGAAGAAAAGCATCCAACATGAAAAAAGAAAGAGTTGTCTATTGCAGGTTCACCAAAATGTAACATACATACATACATATATATATATATATATATATATATATATATATATATATATATATATAATATATATATATATATATATATATATATATATATATATATATATATATATATATATCTGCGTGTGTATGTAGTTTTGAATGTGTTTCTCGGTGGAGTGTGTTGAAAATTTTGTAGATATATATTACCTCATAATCCAAGACAAGGAGATCCCAGTTGATTAACCGAAAGGAGATGATCAATACAAAAAGGAATCAACTGGTTATGGATAAAGAGGGAAAGGGGGTCTAGTTTATTAACTATAAAGTAAAATAATAAATCAAAAAGATTAGGATAAAATGAAACACTTATCTTGAAATGTAGTAGATCTGGAAATTACTATTTTCTAGTGTATGTACTGAGTTTCTAGACATTCTACAACCTGCCCTAGCCTAGAAACGTAGTGATGGAGAAAACCCAAAAATCTTTTTCTTTTCTGAGCTTGGTTGACCTTGACCCAAATATGGGGGCACAATCATGCCCCTTTATGTTGACCTTGACTTGCGCTTTGACATGAATTCTATTCACGGATCCTAACATTTTGTCGAAAAGGATATCCGAATGTATTCTATAATTTGTTGTTCTATACTTATTCCTGCAAGAAAAATAGTTTTGTTGTTTCGATGAGGAGTTTCCCTTGGTCAGACAATAGTTTTGGAATTAACCTTGAAATAGAATCGAAATTGCAGTAATAAACAAAGTAAATAGAATAATTCACCTTGCTTATGTTAAAACCCTTATGGAGGATTCAAATCCTTGAATCCACAAGTATGGATGCTCCAAATGGATGTAGAATTGTAGGATGTAGGATTTTTCAAATCAATTGCATTTAGATCTTCAATACCAATCTTGAATGGATCTTGGAATAGGAAGAATCTTGAATGGATATGGATGGAGAAATCTTCAACAAGAGGACTCCATAGAGCTTGAATCCTTCAATGGCTTCCAAAAGAATGCCTTGATGAATTGAATCTTGACTTCTTGAATACTTGAATGCTTGAATACTCACTTTGATAACTTATGCATAGATGATCCTCCCTTTTTTTTTCTCTTTCTTTCCTCTTTCTTTTTCTCCCAAAAATGAGAGGAGAAGCCTTCCTTATATACTAGTCTAGGACACCAAGTTCTAGAGAGGCTGACATATGAGATGTAAATTCCAATTAGGCTCATACCCTTAGAAGTGGACCTAAATTAAATGTCTTTTTAAGAGTCACCATTTCAAAGCTTGAAGCAGCCGACCTAGAAGTGGAAGGCTCATACCCTTAGAAGTGGACCTAAATTAAATGCCTTTTAAGAGTCACCATTTCAAAGCCCGAAGCAACCGACCTAGAAGCAGGAAAGAATCTTTTTCAAACACCAATATTCAAAAATATTTGGAATTTTAAATTTAAATGCTGGGTTAGGGTCAAGGTCAACCTTGACCCTAAGGTCAAGAACCTCAAAATCTCAAAGCAAGATACTAGAAATAGGTAGGAAAGAAGTGGAAAAGAGGGTGGGATAGGAGAAAAAATTAAATCCAAGTCAAATACCCATTGAAGGTGTTTGACATGACCCCAAGCCACTTACTCGAAGGGCTAAACCAGTCCTAAATGGAAGTGCTTCCCATTTTCCTACGATACACACTAAGGAATTTTCCCAACACAATAGAAGACTTGACACAACTCAAGAATTTTCCTATGTGTTGTTGTTCAGGTTTACGAAGCCTTTCTTACATGGTGGGAAAGTCACAAAGTCTTAGGCTATTGGTCACAAGTGATTGCTATGGATTTCAAGGATATATAGAAAGGTTTCATGATGGGGTTGTCAAGTTAGCCCATCTTAGAGACTTAAATAGGTAAAATATCGATTGTAGGTGTATTGACTCTATTTAAGAACTTTGAAAAAATATATATTTCTATCAAGCTGATTAAATTTTTGTCCCATGACAAGGTAGTGAGTAAAGTGGTCTTTTATTTTGTAGAAGTGTCATATTAGGAAGGTTTGTAGAGAAGAAGTTTAATGTATGCATTGTTTGTCACACAATAGATGTGGGCAAAGCTTGAGTGGGAAAATATCAGATGAGAAACCGATTGCG
Source organism: Chamaecyparis obtusa (assembly GCA_027943335.1). Taxonomy (NCBI): domain Eukaryota; kingdom Viridiplantae; phylum Streptophyta; class Pinopsida; order Cupressales; family Cupressaceae; genus Chamaecyparis; species Chamaecyparis obtusa. The sequence continues at coordinate 69,645 of BSBK01007149.1, read as the reverse complement.
ATGAATTTGTGCTCTTGTCATATTGTTTGATATGAATGATGGAAGCCACTTGAATGCACTCAATGAAGATTGGTTTGGGTGTGGGTAGCAGATTCATCATTACATCTTGATACCAACATATACTCAATCTTGTTGAGGTTGATTCAATTCTTAAATTGAGTGGGCTAGGAGACAATGAGTCTCTTTAGTTGTTTTATTGGCATGCTTTCTCAAGAGTAGTCCAAGAGAGCCCCTACCAAGATCTTTCCACAAAAAAATCAAGAAACTATTGGGGGCATCCCCTTGTTAGTTTGGGTAGCTCGGAAAACTATTCAATCCATTTCCAATGATTAGTCAATATTTATTTTTCCAGAGTTATTTGTTAAAGTTCAAATAAGTATTCATTAATTAATTGATTCCCTTAGAGAATTGTTGATGAAGGGTGCTCCCCTTAATACCACAAACACATAACAGAAATAGAGAAACAACAACAATATGCAAGAACAGAAAATTGGCTTCTTATTATCTCCACAAATGTGGAATTACAAACTTTCAGAATTACAATATGCAAAGCCACATGGGCATTCCCTTACAATATTCCGTAGGACAAAGCCTCGAACTATTACCCAGAACTATTCTGAACTGCCTAAGACAATAATACAGCCTTCCTTATATAGGCAACTTTCCACCGCCTGGGAAGGTTCCAGAATTTTAGCCAATAAGGCCGACCAAACTTAGAATTATTTTATTTTATATTTTATTACATTATAGTTGGCTCAAGATAACCTTTGAAACCCAAACAGAAATTTTGAAGAAAATTATTTTTTGCCATTTCAGGTGGCCCAACTTCCGAAGACCATAAGTCATCACCCGTTGACCCGCTCAGCTATTATAACCCCATTTTGGAAATGCCACGAAGCGCTCTACAGGCTTGACCTACGCAAGTGCCCGTCACCCAAATTTTTGACCTCATCCGGGGCCTCTAAAGCCTTCAAAACTGAGTTCAAAGTTTCTGTACCCTGCTGCCAATACCGAAAATCTTCAATATCTTCCAATATACACTTGATCTGCAAATGAAACTTTACTGGTAGACTTACATGACCAAAATGAACCTCCAAGAAAGAAATCAAATCATTCTGAGCACATGCAAAAATTACGAAAAATAGTAACTTTCCATAAATAGAAGCTCTGCACTAAAATAGCCCTTATTGAATATAAAAACAGAAATATTTTTGGGTGATGCAAGATTGCTCTTACACCCAGGATGCTCCTGCATCAGACACCTAGGGTAATTTGAGAAGTGACCCTGTCACGACTCAGGTGTGCAGAGGAAAACTAAGATGGTTAACCTCCTCCTTTGTTAGCCACGATGAATCTTCTACAGGTCGTCCTTTCCATTTCACCAAATACTCTTCATATGTCCTATTCCTTATGCTTCTACCAACGCGACTGTCCAGTATGTCTTCGATCTCCTTAGTGTCTGAACTAGTTGCTGGAATACTCCACTGTGCTGTTGTGATCTCATCTTCAACACCTCCTTCATGATACTCTGTCAGATCTGAAATGTTAAAAACTGGTGAAATATTTAGCTCAGTAGGCAATTCTACCTCATATGCATTTCCTGAATCATGCTTCTTCAATATCTTACATGGTCCAAACTTTTTCATTTTCAGCTTGTTATATGTACCAACCGGAAATCGCTCCTTCCGCAAATGAACCATGACTTCATCTCCAACTTGAAATTCCTTATACCTCCTTTTCTCATCTGCCTTAGCCTTATACTGTGCGTTCATCTTGGTAATATGCTTCCTCACCTCCCCATGGATGTTCTTCAAGTGTTCTGCAAAATCTTCAGCTTCAGCACTACTTATTTCTCCTTTATCTATCTTCCTCAATTCAAATGCATTTCTTGGACTACTTCCATATACAATCTGGAATGGTGATTTACCAGTGCTCCTATTGACAGAATTATTGTATGCAAATTCTGCCTGTGGTAAAATCAAATCCCATCCTGTTGGCTTATCTCCAACCAAACATCTCAGCAAATTTCCCAAACTTCTATTCACCACCTCTGTCTGTCCATCAGTCTGTGGATGATGTGATGAACTGAACTTCAAATCTATCTTCAACTTCTTCCACAACGTACGCTAGAAATATCTAACAAACTTAGTGTCCCGATCTGAAACTATGGTCTTTGGCAAACCATGAAGTCTCACTACTTCTCTGAAAAACAATTCTTCTACATGAATAGCATCATTAGTCTTCTTGCAGGGAATGAAATGTGTCATCTTTGAAAATCTGTCAACTACTACAAAAATTGAATCATGTCCCCGCTGTGTCCTCGGTAAACCAAGAACAAAGTCCATACTGATATCTTCCTAAGGCTTCTGTGGTATAGGTAATGGCTGATACAACCCTGTATTCTGCTTCACTCCTTTCGCCATCTGACATACTCTGCAACTCTGTACAAACTTCTTCACATCTTGCTGCAATTGTGGCCAATAATAATTCTCACCAACCAAAGCAAGCGTTTTATCATGACCAAAATGTCCAGCCAATCCTCTGCTATGCTTCTCCTTGATGAGATTCTCCCTCATAGAACTTCGTGGAATGCACAACTGACTCCCTCTGAATAGCATATCATCTTGGATGATAAAATCCAGCCATTTCGTCCTGTCTAGAGTAACAGGTTCTGTACAAGTTTTCCAAGCTTCACCAAAATCAGGATCCTCTGGATACAAATTCTTGAGTTCCTTGAGCCCAACCACTTCAATCTGCATTTCTGTCAGCAATAGTTGCCTTTTGCTAAGAGCATCTGCAACCCTATTAGACTTTCCACTCCTGTGTTTCAAAACAAATGTATAACTCTGTAAAAACTCAACCCATTTCAAATGCCTCTGATTCAACTTTCCTTGACTATTCAAATATTGCAAAGCTTGATGATCAGTATACAAAACAAACTCCTTAGGAAGCAGATAATGTCTCCACTTCTTTAATGCCTGAACTATAGCATAAAATTTCTGATCATAAATAGAATATTTCCTCTTGGCATCATTTAACTTCTCACTGAAATAAGCAATAAGTTTACCTTCTTGGCTCATAACATCTCCTATTGCAGTACCACTAGCATCACAATCTACTTGAAACACCTTATTAAAATCTGGAAGTGCTAAAACTGGTTGTTCTGTAACTTTTTGTTTCAACAATTGAAAACTCTTTTCTGCCCCATTAGTCCACTTAAACTCTTTTTGATGCAGGAGCATCCTGGGTGTAAGAGCAATCTTGCATCACCCAAAAATATTTCTATTTTTGTATTCAATAAGGGCTATTTTGTGCAGAGCTGCTATTTATGGAAAGTTACTATTTTTGGTAATTTTGGTATGTGCTCAGAATGATCTGATTTCTTTCTTGGAGGTTGATTTTGGTCATATAAGTCTGCCAGTAAAGTTTCATTGCCAGATCAAGTGTATATTGGAAGATATTGAAGATTTTCGGTATTGGCAGCAGGGTACAGAAACTTTGAACTCAGTTTTGAAGGCTTTAGAGGCCCCGGATGAGGTCGAAAATTTGGGTAACGGGCGCTTGCGCGGGTCAAGCCTGTAGAGCGCTTCGTGGCATTTCTGAAATGGGGTTATAATAGCCGATCGGGTCAACTGGTGATGACTTATGCTCTTCGGAAGTTGGGCCACCCGAAATGGTGGAAAATAATTTTCTTCAAAATTTCTGTTCGAGTTTCAAAGGTTATTTTGAGCCGACTATGATGTAATAAAATGTAAAATAAAATAATTCTAAGTTTGGTCGGCCTTATTGGCTAAAATTTTGGAACCTTCCCAGGCGGTGGAAAATTGCCTATATAAGGAAGGCTGTATTATTGTCTTAGGCAGTTTAGAATAGTTCTGGGTAGTAGATCTGGGTATTGATTCGAGGCTTTGTCCTAAAGAATATTGTAAGGGAATGCCCATGTGGCTTTGCATATTGTAATTCTAAAAGTTTGTAATTCCACATTTGTGGAGATAATAAGAAGCCAATTTTCTGTTCTTGCATATTGTTGTGGTTTCTCTGTTTCTGTTATGTGTTTGTGGTTTTAAGGGGAGCACCCTTCATCAAGTGGTATCAGAGCAGGTTTTCTTGAATGTGTAAATAGATCGCCGACTGTGAGGCAGTTTGCACCAGGACCGTGGTTAGGGTTTCAGCGCGCATCGTGAAAATGCCTCCACGAAGAGAACGTGGCAGAAGAGCTGGTGCTGTGACACCTGAGGTTAGAGAGCTGCAGAGACAAGTGCGAGCATTGCAAGAAGAGATTCGCAGAGGAATGAATCTTAATGTCAGAGACGAAAGCGAGGATGAAGCCGAAGAAGAATATCAAGAAGGAGAAATTAAAATTGTGAACCAGGAGGAAGAAAGACTTTTTCGGGCAATTTCCAAGATTGGGAAAAGACCTAAGATTGAGGTTCCTACATTTTCTGGAAATCTTAACCCAGAGGAATTGATCGACTGGATCAATGAATGTGAAGAATATTTTGAGTATGAAGATGTTGAGGATCCTGATAGGGTCAAATTTGCGAAGGCCAGACTGAAAGGTCATGCGAAGATATGGTGGCAAGAGATTCAGTTGGAGCGAAATAGAAGGGGAAAGGAGAAAATCACGAGATGGGATCAGATGGTGGATAAATTGAAGCGACAGTTCATTCCTGTTGATTATGAGCTTGACCTACTGAAGAAAATGCAGAGTTTGAAGCAAGCAGGAAGATCTGTTCAGGAGTATACAGAGGAGTTCTATCGACTTCTCATCAGAACAGGCCATGCAGAAGCTGATAAGGAGAAAGTTTCCCGATACCTTAATGGGTTAAGGCCAAGCATTCAGGAGGAGCTGAATCTGGTTCGAATGAACAGTATTGAAGAAGCATACCAGTTTGCCCTAAAAGTAGAGGAAAAGCTGAACAAGAAGTTTGAGAGCAGACAAAACGGAAGAGGTCACGGTGGACGATCTGGTGGATGGTCATATGGTGGCCGAAATGAAGATCCGAAAAAGAAGGATGAGGCCAGTAGCAGTCAGAATCAGCGAGGAAATAATTTCAATCGCTTCCAGGATCAGAATAATAGAGATCAAAGAGGAAGAGGAAGAGGACAAGGATTTGGAAGAGGTGGCTTCCGTGGAACATGTTTTCACTATGGAGAAGAAGGTCATAGGGCATTTGAATGTCCTCAGCGCCAAGGCAGAACAGACAGGAGAAATGAAGGCCAGGCCAGAGTTGCACATGTAGATGAAGATGCCAGATCATCAAATTCTGAAGATGCTGAAAGAGGAGAAACGTTGATTAACAGAAGAGTCCTGTTGAGTGGTGAGAATGAACCTGAGCAAAGGAGGAGCCTGTTTCGCACCAGGTGCAAGTGTGAAGGTAAATGTTGTGATGTGATCATTGATAGTGGAAGCACTGACAATTTGGTGTCAGAAGAGATGGTGACAAAGTTGAAGCTCAAGAGACAGAAACACCCACATCCATATCAGATTGCCTGGGTACAGGATGACCACAAGGTCATGGTCAATGAACAATGCCTAGTAAAGTTCAAAGTTGGCGGATACCAAGATGAGGTATTGTGTGATATCATATCTATGGATGCATGTCATATGTTGTTGGGTAGACCATGGCAGTTTGACAGATGTGCTATACATGATGGTCGTGCGAATACCTATTCCCTGACAAAAGATGGAGTGCGACATAAGCTAAAACTATTGAAGGAGACCGAAGAAAAGGTATGTGGTAATGCAAGAATAACATTTGTTGATGGAAAAAATTTCCTAGATGGTATGAGGCATGAGCATGTATGTTTTGCTTTAATTCCAAAAGCTGGTAAAGAGGAAGTAGAAGATGTTCCTGTAGAAGTTGCAGATTTGTTGAATGAGTTTCAAGATATTGTATCTGATAACGTGCCCGATGGATTACCACCAGTCAGGAAGATCAGCCATCAGATGGACTTGATCCCAGGAGCGAGTTTGCCGAATAAGGCAGCACACAGAATGACACTTGCAGAAAGTGAGAAGTTGAACAGACAAGTACATGAGTTGTTACAGAAAGGATTGATTCGAGAGAGTCTGAGTCCCTGTGCTGTACCTACGGTATTAGCACCAAAGAAGAATGGAGAGTGGAGGATGTGTACAGATTCCAGAGCAATAAACAAGATCACAATCAAGTACAGGTTTCCATTGCCATGAATGGATGATATTATGGACTGTTTGAGTGGAGCTGTGTATTTCTCAAAGATAGATCTGAAGAGTGGATATCATCAGATTCGGATCAGAGAAGGAGATGAATGGAAGACTACCTTCAAGACAAAGGAAGGACTGTATGAGTGGTTAGTCATGCCTTTTGGGCTAACCAATGCACCGAGCACTTTCATGCGGCTCATGAACGAGGTTCTGAAAGAATTTCTAGGTAATTTTGTCATTGTTTACCTAGACGATATTTTGATCTTTAGTAAGACATTGGAGGAGCATATGATGCATATTCGTATGGTATTTGAGAAGTTGAGAGAAGAGAAATTGTTGATTAATTTGAAGAAGTGCAATTTTGTGAAGAAAGAGTTAGTGTATTTAGGAATTGTAGTTTCAGCAGAAGGTCTAAAAATGGACCCAGAGAAGGTACAGGCTATCCTTGAATGGCCTACTCCAAGGAATGCTACTGAGGTAAGATCTTTTCATGGTCTAGCTAGCTTTTACAGAAAGTTTATCAGAAATTTTAGCAGTAGTTGTGGACCCTTGACTGAAACAATGAGAGGGGATAGGAAAGAGTTTAAGTGGACTAAAGGAGCAAAAAAGAGTTTTCAATTGTTGAAACAAAAAGTTACAGAACAACCTGTTTTAGCACTTCCAGATTTTAATAAGGTGTTTCAAGTAGATTGTGATGCTAGTGGTACTGCAATAGGAGCTGTTATGAGCCAAGAAGGTAAACCTGTTGCTTATTTCAGTGAGAAGTTAAATGATGCCAAGAGGAAATATTCTGTTTATGATCAGGAATTTTATGCTATAGTTCAGGCATTAAAGAAGTGGAGACATTATCTGCTTCCTAAGGAGTTTGTTATGTATACTGATCATCAAGCTTTGCAATATTTGAATAGTCAAGGAAAATTGAATCAAAGGCATTTGAAATGGATTGAGTTTTTGCAGAGTTATACATTTGTTTTGAAACACAGAAGTGGAAAGTCTAATAGGGTTGCAGATGCTCTTAGCAGAAGGCAACTATTGCTGACAGAGATGCAGATTGAGGTGGTTGGGTTCAAGGAACTCAAGAATTTGTATCCAGAGGATCCTGATTTTGGTGAAGCTTGGAAAGCTTGTACGGAACCTGTTACTCTAGACAGGATGAAATGGTTGGATTTCATCATCCAGGATGATATGCTATTCAGAGGGAGTCAGTTGTGCATTCCATGAAGTTCTATGAGGGAGAATCTCATCAAGGAGAAGCATAGTGGAGGATTGGCTGGACATTTTGGTCGTGATAAAACCCTTGCTTTGGTTGGTGAGAATTATTATTGGCCACAATTGCAGCAAGATGTGAAGAAGTTTGTACAGAGTTGCCGAGTATGTCAGATGGCGAAGGGAGTGAAGCAGAATATAGGGTTGTATCAGCCATTACTTGTACCAAAGAAGCCTTGGGAGGATATCAGCATGGACTTTGTTCTTGGTTTACCGAGGACACAGCGGGGACATGATTCAATTTTTGTGGTAGTTGACAGATTTTCAAAGATGGCACATTTTATTCCCTGCAAGAAGACTAATGATGCTGTTCATGTAGCAGAATTGTTTTTCAGAGAAGTAGTGAGACTTCATGGTTTGCCAAGGACCATAGTTTCAGATCGGGACACTAAGTTTGTTGGATATTTCTGGCGTACATTATGGAAGAAGTTGAAGACAGATTTGAAGTTTAGTTCATCACATCATCCACAGACTGATGGACAGATAGAGGTGGTGAATAGAAGTTTGAGAAATTTGCTGAGATGTTTGGTTGGAGATAAACCAACAGGATGGGATTTGATTTTACCACAGGCGGAATTTGCATACAATAATTCTGTCAACAGGAGCACTGGTAAATCACCATTCCAGATTGTATATGGAAGTAGTCCAAAAAATGCATCTGAATTGAGGACGATAGATAAAGGAGAAATAAGTAGTGCTGAAACTAAGGATTTTGCAGAACACTTGAAGAACATCCATGGGGAGGTGAGGAAGCATATTACCAAGATGAATGCACAATATAAGGCTAAGGCAGATGAGAAAAGGAGGTATAAGGAATTTCAGGTTGGTGATGAAGTCATGGTTCATTTGCGGAAGGAGCGGTTTCCAGTTGGTACATATAACAAGCTGAAAATGAAGAAGTTTGGGCCATGTAAGATACTGAAGAAACATGATTCAGGAAATGCATATGAGGTAGAATTGCCTACTGAGCTGAATATTTCACCAGTGTTTAACATTTCAGATTTGACGGAGTATCATGAAGGAGGTGTTGAAGATGAGGTTGTAGCAGCACAGTGGAGTATTCCAGCGACCAGTTCAGATATCAAGGAGATCGAAGACATATTGGACAGTCGTGTTGGTAGAAGCACAAGGAACAGGACATATGAAGAGTATTTGGTCAAATGGAAAGGACGACCTATTGAAGATTCATCATGGATAACAACGGAGGAGGTTAACCGTCTTGGTTTTCCTCTGCACACCTGAGTCGTGACAGGGTCACTTCTCAAATTACCCCGGGTGTCTGATGCAGGAGCATCCTGGGTGTAAGAGCAATCTTGCATCACCCAAAAATATTTCTATTTTTGTATTCAATAAGGGCTATTTTGTGCAGAGATGCTATTTATGGAAAGTTACTATTTTTGGTAATTTTTGTATGTGCTCAGAATGATCTGATTTCTTTCTTGGAGGTTGATTTTGGTCATATAAGTCTGCTAGTAAAGTTTCATTGCCAGATCAAGTGTATATTGGAAGATATTGAAGATTTTCGGTATTGGCAGCAGGGTACAGAAACTTTGAACTCAGTTTTGAAGGCTTTAGAGGCCCCGGATGAGGTCAAAAATTTGGGTGATGGGCGCTTGCGCGGGTCAAGCCTGTAGAGCGCTTCGTGGCATTTCCGAAATGGGGTTATAATAGCCGATCGGGTCAATTGGTGATGACTTATGGTCTTTGGAAGTTGGGCCACCCGAAATGGCAGAAAATAATTTTCTTCAAAATTTCTGTTCGGGTTTCAAAGGTTATCTTGAGCCGACTATGATGTAATAAAATGTAAAATAAAATAATTCTAAGTTTGGTCGGCCTTATTGGCTAAAATTCTGGAACCTTCCCAAGCGGTGGAAAATTGCCTATATAAGGAAGGCTGTATTATTGTCTTAGGTAGTTCAGAATAGTTCTGGGTAGTAGATCTGGGTATTGATTCGAGGCTTTGTCGTAAAGAATATTGTAAGGGAATGCCCATGTGGCTTTGCATATTGTAATTCTAAAAGTTTGTAATTCCACATTTGTGGAGATAATAAGAAGCCAATTTTCTGTTCTTGCATATTGTTGTGGTTTCTCCGTTTCTGTTATGTGTTTGTGGTTTTAAGGGGAGCACCCTTCATCAATTTTCTATCCCCTCTCATTGTTTCAGTCAAAGGTCCACAAATACTGCTAAAAATTTTGATAAACTTTCTGTAAAAGCTAGCTAGACCATGAAAAGATCTTACCTCAGTAGCACTCCTTGGAGTAGGCCATTCAAGGATAGCCTATACCTTCTCTGGGTCCATTTTTAGACCTTCTGCTGAAACTACAAATCCCAAATACACTAACTCTTTCTTCACAAAACTGCACTTCTTCAAATTAATCAACAATTTCTCTTCTCTCAACTTCTCAAATACCATACGAATATGCATCATATGCTCATCTAATGTCTTACTAAATATCAGAATATCGTCTAGGTAAACAATGACAAACTTACCCAGAAATTCTTTCAGAACCTCGTTCATGAGCCGCATGAAAGTGATCGGTGCATTGGTTAGCCCAAAAGGCATGACTAACCACTCATATAGTCCTTCCTTTGTCTTGAAGGCAGTCTTCCATTCATCTCCTTCTCTGATCCGAATCTGGTGATATCCACTTTTCAGATCTATCTTTGAGAAATACACAGCTCCACTCAAACAGTCCATAATATCATCCATTCATGGCAATGGAAACCTGTACTTGATTGTGATCTTGTTTATTGCCCTAGAATCTGTACACATCCTCCATTCTCCATTCTTCTTTGGTGCTAATACTGCTGGTATAGCATAGGGACTCAGACTCTCATGGATCAATCCTTTCTGTAACAGTTCATGTACTTGTCTGTTCAACTCCTCACTTTCTGCAGGTGTCATTCTATGTGCTGCCTTATTTGGCAAACTCACTCCTGGGATCAAGTCCATCTGATGACTGATCTTCCTGACTGGTGGTAATCCATTAGGCACGTTATCGGATACAATATCCTGAAAGTCATTCAACAAATCTGCAACTTCTACAGGAACATCTTCTACTTCCTCTTTACCAGCTTTTGGAATTAAAGCAAAACATACATGCTCATGCCTCATACCATCTAGAAAATTTCTTCCATCAACAAAAGTTATCCTTGCATTATCACATACCTTTTCTTCAATCTCCTTCAATGGTTTTAGCTTATGTCGCACTCCATCCTTTGTCAGGGAATAAGTATTCGCACGACCATCATGTACAGCACATCTGTCAAACTGCCATGGTCTACCCAACAACATATGACATGCATCCATAGATATGATATCACACAATACCTCATCTTGGTATCTGCCAATCTTGAACTTCACCAGGCATTGTTCATTGACCATGACCTTGTAGTCATCCTGTACCTAGGCAATCCGATATGGATGTGGGTGTTTCTGTCTCTTGAGCTTCAACTTTGTCACCATCTCTTCTGACACCAAATTGTCCGTGCTTCCACTATCAATAATCATATCATAATATTTACCTTCACACTTGCACCTGGTGCGAAACAGGCTCCTCCTTTGCTCAGGTTCATTCTCACCACTCAACAGGACTCTTCTGTTAATCAACATTTCTCCTCTTTCAGCATCTTTAGAATTTGATGATCTGGCATCTTCATCTACATGTGCAACTCTAGCCTGGCCTTCATTTCTCCTATCTGTTCTGCCTTGGCGCTGAGGACATTCAAATGCCCTATGACCTTCTTCTCCACAGTGAAAACATGTTCCACGGAAGCCACCTCTTCCAGATCCTTGTCCTCTTCCTCTTCCTCTCTGATCTCTATTATTCTGATCCTGGAAACGATTAGAATTATTTCTTTGCTGATTCTGACTGCTACTGGCCTCATCCTTCTTTTTCGGATCTTCATTTCGGCCACCATATGACTGTCCACCAGATCGTCCACCACGACCTCTTCCGTTTTGTCTGCTCTCAAACTTCTTGTTCAGCTTTTCCTCTACTTTTAGGGCAAACTGGTATACCTCTTTAATACTGTTCATTCGAACCAGATTCAGCTCCTCCTGAATGCTTGGCCTTAACCCATTAAGGTATCGGGCAACTTTCTCCTTATCAGCTTCTGCATGGCCTGTTCTGATGAGAAGTTGATAGAACTCCTCTGTATACTCCTGAACAGATCTTCCTGCTTGCTTCAAACTCTACATTTTCTTCAGTAGGTCAAGCTCATAATCAATAGGAATGAACTGTCGCTTCAATTTATCCACCATCTGATCCCATCTTGTGATTTTATCTTTCCCTCTTTTATTTCGCTCTAATTGAATTTCTTGCCACCAGATCTTCGCATGACCTTTCAATCTGGCTTTCGCAAATTTGACCCTATCAGGATCCTCAACATCTTCGTACTCAAAATATTCCTCACATTCATTGATCCAGTCGATCAATTCCTCTGGGTTAAGATTTCCAGAAAATGTGGGAACCTCAATCTTAAGTCTTTTCCCAATCTTGGAAATCGCCCGAAAAAGTCTTTCTTCCTCCTGGTTAATAATTTCAGCTTCTCCTTCTTGATATTCTTCTTCGGCTTCATCCTCGCTTTCATCTCTGACATTAAGATTCATTCCTCTGCGAATCTCTTCTTGCAATGCTCGCACTTGTCTCTGCAGCTCTCTAACCTCAAGTGTTACAACACCAGCTCTTCCGCCACGTTCCTTTCGTGGAGGCATTTTCGCGATGCGCGCTGAAACCCTAGCCACGGTCCTGGTGCAAACTGCCTTACGGTCGGTGATCTATTTACACACTCAAGAACTCCTACTCTGATACCACCTGATGAAGGGTGCTCCCCTTAATACCACAAACACATAACAGAAATAGAGAAACAACAACAATATGCAAGAACAAAAAATTGGCTTCTTATTATCTCCACAAATGTGGAATTACAAACTTTCAGAATTACAATATGCAAAGCCACATGGGCATTCCCTTACAATATTCCGTAGGACAAAGCCTCAAACTATTACCCAGATCTACTACCCAGAACTATTCTGAACTGCCTAAGACAATAATACAGCCTTCCTTATATAGGCAACTTTCCACCGCCCGGGAAGGTTCCAGAATTTTAGCCAATAAGGCCGACCAAACTTAGAATTATTTTATTTTATATTTTATTACATCATAGTCGGCTCAAGATAACCTTTGAAACCCGAACAGAAATTTTGAAGAAAATTATTTTTTGCCATTTCAGGTGGCCCAACTTCCGAAGACCATAAGTCATCACCCGTTGACCCGCTCGGCTATTATAACCCCATTTTGGAAATGCCACGAAGTGCTCTACAGGCTTGACCTGTGCAAGTGCCCGTCACCCAAATTTTTGACCTCATCCGGGGCCTCTAAAGCCTTCAAAATTGAGTTCAAAGTTTTTGTACCCTGCTGCCAATACCGAAAATCTTCAATATCTTCCAATAGACACTTGATCTGGCAATGAAACTTTACTGGCAGACTTACATGACCAAAATGAACCTCCAAGAAAGAAATCAGATCATTCTGAGCACATGCAAAAATTACCAAAAATAGTAACTTTCCATAAATAGCAGCTCTGCACTAAAATAGCCCTTATTGAATATAAAAATAAAAATATTTTTGGGTGATGCAAGATTGCTCTTACACCCAGGATGCTCCTGCATCACTTGTATAAAAAAATTTGTTATGGATTGTTAATGTCTAATTTACCTCAGGTTGTTGAAGAAATTAAATCTTGGTCATTGGTTTTCCAATGAGAGTAGTACAAAAGGGGGTCAATGGGAATTTGAAGAATAGAATTGAGAAGCATTTGCAGTGTTAGAAAATATGTTTTGGAGTGATAGAAAGGGTGTGGTGATAGCATTGGAGATAACAATAGTGGAATCTTAGTAGGAGAAATTGGGAGAAGAATTTATGGAGGATAATATTGCTAGAGCTCTGCCAGTACGAGGCAAGCAATTTTATGTATCTCTTGATTTTATGAAGTTGAATATAATTTCTCATTTGCAATACTGGTTTTCCTTTGGAGGTTTTTCGAAGGACAATATATCTAAAAATATCATGTTCCTTTTGTTGCATATTTTTCATCTATTCTTTTATTTGTGAAGTTGTAGCTGTGTTATTATTTAATATTAGTTGTGAATTAAGTTTCGGCAGTTAAATAGTCTATATAAGATAGGAGATTAATAATCACTGACTGCAATAGAATTTTCACACCCCTTTTATGACAAGTTATTGTATTACAAACTATTATATTACAAGTTATTGGAGCCTATTTGTTTGATACGAAAGAGCCCAATGAGATCCAATATTGGCAAGAATCTCTTCATAACATTGGGGAAAACTAATAAATTTATGTGCAGTCATTCGAATCAGTTATGACGAACTTAGCCATTTTGAGAAGGAAATATTTGTCGATGTTGCTTGTTGCTTTGTTGGTGAAGGGAAAAAACATGTTGTTACCTTCTGGGAAGTTTTAAACCCAAACAGAGTTACAAAAGCCCTGAAAAATCTTTTGTTGAAAATGCTTATAGCTATAAACGATAATGACATCCTCGATAAGCATGACCTTTTGTGGTGAATGGGAAGAGGAATTCAAGAGCAACTTGATAATAATAGCAGATTGTGGCTGCCAATGGATGCACATAGCTTTGAACAGAGACGGAGAAGAGGCTGTGAATATGCTTGTTGACACAAGAGAGAATGGAAGAGAGCCCCTTATCTTGCATAGCATTCCTTCCATACGCTACCTAGTTGTGCAAAATACAAAAATAGTGGGCAACATTGGAAAGTTGGCTCCGGATTTTTTATGGATAAAATTTAGACATTGTGAATTTAGTGATACGTATACATGGATAGCATTAATAAACAGATTCTAGTTTGATAGCAGTTGATCGCATGTCAAGATTATAAGTGTAGAGAAATGTACAAGTCTTACTAGAATCCCAAAAAATAGTTGACAGCTTGCTGAACCTTTGATGCTTGTATCTGCAGGATTGCGTTGCTCTCACAACACTTCCAAACACACTTGGCAATTTGTCACAATTTGAGGAGCTATGTTTGTGGCCTTGTATGTTGGCATATGAGGACTGATGTGGACCTCCAGCAGGTCCATTATTTTAATATCCTCTGCCATGTTCTGCCAACTGCTTCACCTATCAAATTTAGTCTATCTTTCTTTCATCTTCTTCAATTTTCCTTCCACGTGGCATCTTGATCTTTTATTTAGCGTATTCTAGAAACTTCAAGTGTGCGGTGAAGTCAAGTTTTGTTAATGTAAAAATACTCTATTTTTGAATGAAGAAGAGCATCGACAGCTCATTGGAAAAGGCATTTGATGTAAACTTATGTTACAGAATCAAAAAACTTAATTCTTATTCTCAGTTACTATATTTGTCTTGTGCTTTTTCATCTTTCTCACTACATAAAAACTTGCATTTCCCTGTCACTACCTCCCTCACTATAGCAGTTTAACAAGCCTTCCTGATACTGTGGGCAACGTGATGCAACCTAAAGCGTTGGGGTGGGGAGGAAGGTTGTTGGAAAAGAAGTTTAATGTATGCATTATTTTCCATGCAGCAGATGCGGGGGAAGCATTGATGGGGGCATATAAGTACAAATATCTGCGCAGTAGGTCAACTCGAATATACACAGTAAGCGATGATGAGGAAAGTAGTGAAATTAAAGAGGCAATTGATAACAGTGATATTCTTTCCCAAAACTTTGCGGAGTCGACAATGTGCGTGAGACGGTTCTTAGCCATGCTCTACTCGAATGGTATCGTTGTTCCTCTATTCCTTCCTGGCTATTCATCCTCTTGCATCAAATTTTGTAACTACCTGTTGATGCCTACTATATTTTGAATTAGAACGTCTATCTTCCTCTGCGTCTCAAAGTTTTCTTTCTCGAGCTTTAAATTTTATGTTTTTGCGGTGGAACTTTTGGGTAAAATATCTAAATGAGATGTTTTCAAGGCATTTAAATTTTCAATATTTTGAGTGTTTTAAATAATAATTAATTTTTATTAATTTAATTTTTAATTTAAATTTCTTAAATTTTGATTACTTAGATGAGATTTTTTATGGGAAGTGTTTAAAGTAATATTTAATTTTTATTAGTTAGTTCTTTGCTTTAAATTTTCAATAATTTTTTTCTTTATGTTGTAGAAAAAAGGTACATGTTTCAATTTTTAAAATTTATAAGAAAAGTTAAGATAAAATTTGATAGTAATATTTTTTATTTTTTTTATTTTGGCAAAACTTTATATTTATATTAATAATCAACTAGTTCAAAAAAGGGCTCTCAGAGAAAAGAACCAGTAAAGAAAAACTTTGTTCATCACCCATCATAATCTAAAGTTTAGAGAAGTTTGATCTTTAATCAGATACCTAAGCTACCCAATACCCAAGACCATTTAAGGGTCCAATGATATCTTTTACAATTATCCCCAAAATACAATGAACATTCATATATGCATGAGTTCAGAGAAAAACCTCAACACAAAATGAGGTTGTTTACATTGAAGAACAAAATTGGAATTGAATACTACCATTCCAATCTAGTAACAGATGGTCTCATAAAAGAGAGAATCCTAAATCTAACCCACCGAAGAGAAAGAAAAAATATTGTTGGATCTATATAGAATTTGGTCGAAGATGTAATAGACATAATATAATTCAACCAAAGATCCCCTCCATCTTCTTTAATATTTACAATATACTTTGAGCAAAGAAGTCATCCTTCAACTTTAATAGCCTCTTAATATAGAAGCATAAATGACTGTTAACAAAATTATATAGCCAAGACCCTAAAAAAAGATGTTAGCCCAAAAAAGAACAGGAATTCAAATGCCATGATATAGGTCCCCACTCCCCAATTGAGAAGGAGGAGAAAGGAACAAAGAACTCCATAACCTATCAGCCTCACTATGCAAGAATGCTTTCAAACTTGAGGCAACTTGAGAACATATAGGTGGAGAAGAGGATTCACCCATACATGGGTTCGAAAGATGCATAGGGACATCCCAAGAATCAGATCTATTACGAGGCATCAAATTACCTCCTAGAGAAGAAACACCTAAAGCTGAAGTTGAGTTGATTAAATTGACAACATGAGAGTGGGACATCAATCCAAGCAAAGCATACATTTTAGTGAATTCCTTACCTTGGAATCCCATATCGAAGGGAATTCTATTAAGGACATGATAAAGCGACATAATACAAGATGATGCAAGACAATCCTTAATTGTTGCTAGCATCAATGATGAACTTATCAGAATTAAAGAGTAAGTGGTGCAGAAATATTCCACCACTATGAGTATCACCCTGCCATAAATTATACCTTTTCACTACAAAAAGCAAGACATTGTTTTGTAGAAATTAAGGCATAACGACCCAATTCACAATGTGAAGCAACATAGACCAAGACTGAGACAAATCAAGCAGGCTAGAACAAAAAATTGAGACTATTTGAGATGGGAAAATGATCCTTTTAACCCATGGTGATAGAAAAGACTCACCAATAAGCCTTTGAATACATCTACAACATTTGTGACAATGTATAGCGAACATGGATGCCAAAAATTCATTAGATATTTTATGTTCAAAGAAAACTTCAATTTCAAAAGGAGATAGACAAACTCAGAGGTTGAAAGGCCTAAACTCATCAAGAAATCTATTAGCAACCATACTTGTAAGGAAAACCACAAGAGGGAGCGAAATCCAAAAATGGTGGTTGAAATAGTGAGTATCTTAAAGAGGAAGAGGCCGAAATAAATAAACATTGGAAAGTCATCAAAAAGGAAGCATTCAAAAGTACCAAACTCCCACTTACAGGAGTGATTAAATGCAATAGCCATTTGTAATAAACTGTACAAAGAATTTACGATGCCAAATAAATTTGATTGTCATCCACTATCATACGCACGTGTTACAAGAGAGGGTAATCAAATAATGACATAGATGAAGAGCCAACCTGTAGATTAGTAAGTAGAGCATTTAGTAATATTATTTTTATAAAGTGTTTACATTACAAAAGATTATTTTGTTCATATATCTATAAAATATTTTAGGTTAGTGAAATTTCACTATTTCTATAATATTGGTAAAGTTATTAAATAAAAATTTATATTGATTTTCCTAATTTATTTAATTTAAAAATATTTGACAAAGCAACATTGTATATTATTTTTAAATTTACTTTTTACAATTATTATAATGAACATCACGTGGAAATCCTACTATATATATTGAATCGTAATTGATTATAAATGATTTTTCATAATTTTTGCAAGTAAATAAATTACAATTCACACTCATGTTGAAGTTTCTAACCCAATATTACTTCCAATAAAAATTTGCCATCATTCTATCATTGCCAAAAAATACTTTACGACTTGCATGCTTTTTAGATGTGTTTTAAAGTAATCATTCATGTCTTACACTTATTTGTTGATATCTACATCCCTCTCCTTATCTCTATCCCCTCCCATTCTTAACTTTAAACCACTCATCCTTTGTTTGCTAAAATTTGAGTTGCATAAAAATCCCCTTTCTCATTCCTCTTGGTTGAAGATATATCCTATGAAAATTTGCATTGGCTTTCACCTTTACATATCAAATAACATGTTCATCTCCTTATTTCTTCTTCATCACTTTCACACACCACCATATAATACTTTTTCTCTTCGAATTTTTCAATAGGAACAAAACTTTAAACACACCAATAAAAGACAATCACTTAGGAGGCATATCCTCCCTATTCTACAAGCATTTATGGAGGATGAAATTGTAAACTCTATATATGACTTATTACTACTATGCAAAAATAATTATGCATATGTATTTATCACTTTGGTTGGATAGTTTGTAAATCAATCCCACTCATGTAGCTGAGATAAATGTAATAATAAAGAGTGTGGAGAACCACCCTCTTTAGTGTGAAGAACTACATGATGAGTGACAACAATGTTTAGTTGAGGTATGGTCATGATGTTATGAGTGTTAATCTTATAAATTCACAAGGTATTAAGGTCTCATCAAGTAATTTTAATATATTTTTGGTAGGTGCATTCAATTTGGTGTACATGGAATGTATTTAAGAACTTTGATAGAATATTTAATCTATTGAATTGTTTAAAGTTTTGTCTTGTGATGAGTTATGAAGTAAAATTATCTTAAATTTTGTAGAAGTATCATATTAGGAAGGTTGGTATAGAATAATTTTACTAACTAATTTGATTTTTAGGAAGTGGATCCAAAGGGAGATATTGATATATCGTAACTATAAATATTTGCATACTAGGTCACTTGGTATATACGTAGGTGGCAAGGATGGTGAAATAACTAATATTATCTAGGCAATTGAAAGCAGTGATATTCTTGTTTCCAAAGTTTTCTGGAAGTGAAATTATAGAGTTAGTAGACCATAATGTACTACACAAGGTCATATCCCTACAACACTTAAATGACATTATTATTTTGTTTATTTGTTAATTTGTCCCATAATAGTAAAATTTACAAAATACATATTTACATTATTTAGTTGTTTTTCTAGACAGTTTTAAAGAAAATATGTAATTTCTATTTGTAGTAGAAGTGTGTAATGCCTACACAATTATATGTAAGTTGATATGAAAACCTCAAATTATACATATCTACTTTTTCATAAACTAAAAAATTGTGTCAACTTATATAAATGTATTTATAGCATATTTAAATTTAAAATCAATATTTTAATAGTCATACTCAAGTAAGAAATAGAAATTAGTGAAAGACAACATAAATTATTTCAACAAAGTAGTGAGTTAAAAAAATACAATAAAATATTTTGCTTGCTATCATTTGTTTTTCTATATTTTACATATGTCTCTATATTATTTTATTTTTATTCCAAGCTTATTATATTGTTCATTTGGAAATGATAATATTTATTTGGTCTAGAATACTCTACAAATGTGGTATGGAAGAGGTACCATTTATCCAATACATGTCAAAAGTTGTAATTGTATTTCAAAGTAAGTTGTCCCGTGAATTATTTACTTTTCGGTAAGATGAAAGTTTTAAGCTTTAAATTCATGGAAGCCTATCTCATTAGCTTAAAAATAATGCTCAATAAATTAGTTTTTTTTTTTTTTTAAGCTCATAGTTGAATAAATAATTTTTTTATAAAAAGATAGGACTATATTTACTGGAAGGAATCCAAAATTTATACTCCCTTAACTCTAAGAAATTAAAATTAGGGCTCTATTTATTTAGAATAGATCCCTCTAACTTTGTTAGGTTTTATGGTATTTTTATTTTATATATTTGAGTTCTGCTATTATATGAAGGTGCAAGGTTTAAGCATCACATATATTTCCATTTACATGGTAACCATTTTTTCTTTTCTTTAATGTCTACTAAATTTTACAAGTCTTGAAATAAAAACTTTACAAATGTTTAGTGTTTGAGCTTTTCATTTTATCCATAGTATATACCAAATGCTTAACCATTTGGAGTTATTGCACTTCATAATATGAAATTAGATATTTAAGATAAAACATTAGTAATTTTCTCAATATAATTGACTATTTTAAGTCATGTTTATATATTTAAAATAAATATTAAAAAATTAAAATTAAATAATAAAAGAAATTTAGAATTTAAAATGTAAATTGTAAAATAATTTTTTTAAAGCTTTTAATTAAAGGTGAACTATGGGAAGGGGACAAATATATTTGAAAAAGGGTTCGGTGATATGAAAATCTAAATTTAAATTTCGAAATAATTTTTTTAATATTTTTAATTAAACGTGGACTATAGGAAGGGACAAATATTTCCAAAAAAAAAGGTTCATAAATATAGAAAAATAATTTCCAAAAATATGTTTTGTTAAAAGAATTGCACGTATACATTAGTTAATGTAAATATGTTTAAGAATAAGAAAAACTATATGACATCTAATTGGTTAAAATTCATTAGTTTAATCACTAGTTAGATTATGTTGATGCCTATAGTTCTAGAGCCTACGATAGAAACTAAAAAGAGATGAATTATAAACAACAAGAACTACAATTATTACACAAGAAAACTATGTTTGTAATATAACCTAAGTATTTGATAATTTGATTCTAATAATTATCTTGTAAAAAGATAAATACAATTTTATTGGTGACAAATTTAAACTAAAAATGCAATCATTTCATCTCATTCTTATAATTCACAAAAATGTTTTTTTTTTTCATTTTTACAAATTCCAAATTGTTGGGATTATGGAAAGGTGAGTTACTAAGAGGGTAGGGGTGAATCAGTAACCCTAAAAACTTTGTGCCCTTCAAAACTTAAGATAAGTGTCTTTATTAACTGATTGTAGTATTTACTATCTCCATACATTAATTAACATAACTGAAATGTAAATAATTCTAATCTAATCAAATAAGCATATGTGAAACTTCATACACATAACACTTATGATTTGGTATTGTAGAAACCCTTGTAAGAAAGTAAAAGGTGCGGTGGGGATGCACTCACAAAGATTCACTACTAAAGTAATAAAGTTGTCGGTTAAAGCATACAAAATGATCAGTTCTGATGATCTTACCCTGTTAGGTGTAACATAAATATTTTACTAAGATATACCTTGTTAGAGGATTTTAGAAAAATTGTTCAAGTGTGCACTCAGTTAAGAGATTTACATAAAAAGATTGTTTTGATAGAAAAAGTAGCAAGAGGGTGCTGGCCTGTGGAATAGGGAAGACTAAGAGCACATTAAAAGAACTATCTTCATAGTAGATAATCAACAGAGTAACTATATCTAGCCTACCCCTATAAAAAAAAAACTTGTAGATCCTTATCAAAAAAGGTGATCCAAGGTTATAGTTTAACCAAAAATACTTGAACATAATAACTATAAACTGCCTCGCAGGACTAAACCAAAGTCTTCAATTCTTAACCACATAACAAGAAAACACAAAATAAAACCTAGAACCCATGAGCCCAAAACAAGACATCATCAACATGGCACCAACAATAGTTAGTTCCTCTCACCTAGCCACTTGGACATCAAGGTGGCAGCCCATTCTTCTTGTAGAAACAAGAAGAGGTCCCTGTTGTCCTCATCAAGTTCCAGCTTACCACCAACAATATTTTCCTTTATATTACACAAAGTCACCACTGGCACGTGCATCACTTTGAGGGAAAACTTATTGGAGTCAACGATGTGGGCCTTGATTTCCTTCATATCTTTCTTGAGACTCAGGATCTCATTGTCAAGATCAGTGAATTTCTACTTGAGGGACCCTTTGAACCTACCATCCTCAATTGTGTGTGGGGAGAGGGCAGGGTCGGGGTATTGCTGTGAGGGATTTCATTCACCATGGATGGGAGATTCATAATAGGAGCATTGGAAGACCTGGGGGGCTCAAATGCTTGGCTGAGGAGCCCTTATTTGACCTATAAGAGCTAGAGGTATCCATATCCTCTAAAAGCACCATATCCTTAGAGGCCATTTCCTTGAGTCATCTTTTACATTTTTCTCTAGCAATTCTATTGGAGCACTAGACAGTATCACCCATTTTAACCTCCGACCCCAAATGACTGTTTGAATTTTTCATTTTCTTAAGTCTCTTCCCAGCCTTAGGGGTGCTATCATCCACCATCTTATCTTTTGCTTCTAGGGAATCAGAAACATGGGAATACATAAAAAGATTGTTAAGTCTACTCTGTTAGGAGATTTAAGTCTGTAGCAATGGTTAGAATACAATAGTGAAATTGATTTGGTGGTAGAAAATTAATTTGTTGAATAACAGATTCTTTAAGTACATATAAGAAATCACCTTGATGTGATGAATGTCTCCTTCAGTACTACTTAGTAGCCTTTGAACTATTTCTGATAAAATGAATGCTCTATCAAAATCATTTCAACATAACCCTATTAGATCTTTAGATGTCTCCCAATGGTCCTAATGGTGACTACTTCAAATATCTCTCTTCTAATAAAACTAACATCTTGAAAATACTTCAAATCATAATGATTTGACCTAATTAGGGATATGTAACCATCTTGTAAAATCTTGATCAATGATCCAAATGAATAACCTAATTCAAAATAGCATAGGGATCATAACCAATGAGTGTTTCATTCCCAATAAATCTTTACCTTGATTTATGTAAACCATTTTAGTTCGGTAAAAGTTGTTCGCCTTGATTTTTGTGTGATTCTAAAATTTTATGTCAACTATGGATTACTTGGTAAATGTTGTGTCTCTGTCTTGATATAACACTAGTGCTCGGTAAATGTTGTACTTGTTAATCTCTATGCTCAGTGACTAAACATGTAGTTATGAACGTTAGAATTGTTTGCTCTGGTTACCAATAATATGTATGATACGAATGAGAACTCTTAATGCAATTAGGAGTAACATTCCCCCCATTTGGAATTAGTGTAAAAAACACATGTATGCCAATTAGAAAAATTTGACTTAAATATTTATAAACTCAAAAATTTGTGAACTCCCCCTTTAAAATGCTCTGAGTGTAATGTACATACAATATATAATACATATATTTCCCCCTTTTTTGAAATTAATGCCAAAAATGTACTTACATCTTATCAAATATATTCTAATGGTTTTTTTTGAGGTTGGCCATGAGGTTTTCCAATTCCTCTTTTAGATTTTCTAGGGCAATTTTCTCAAGGCCTACTTGTGCATGCATGTCAAAATTGTGTTCTATAACTGACAACTCGAGGGTGGAAATTAATTCCCTTTCCTTCTTCACATGTTTCTACATCACCTCCAAGTGTGGTAGTAACTCAACTTGTAGCTCAACTACCTATTCTCTCATTCTATCATCTTCTTTCCTTAACTCTAGTCTCAACTGCTGAATGTGTGTGACTTTTGAATAATGCACATGAAATGCATGAGGCTCGGTTGTAAGACTATCTACACTTTTCTTGAGATCATCATCAAGTTTCTTTATCTTTTCAATAATCTTGGTAGTGAAATAGTCTAAAGTGCATAACTTCTACAAAATAGTAATTTAACCTTTTTTATGATGCTTTCTAACTCGGTTACTACTTTAGAAAGTTTGACCTTGTTTACTTCCACTACTTGGCTAATTTTCTCGATTAACTTATATTGAATCTTATTTTCTACTCTTTCTTCTATCATTTTCTAGACATTATTAGTAGGTCCATTTATTGTCTCAGTGAGAAGTGCAAGTTGGTCAATGATGGGTATAGTCTCATCTATATTGACATTTGGTGTAACTTGCATTAGGATCTCCTTTACATCTTCTAGAACCTTGGTACTTTTATGTTCTTAGTTTAGCTTCTCCTGAGCTTCTTTCCAAGTACATAGATCTCCATATTTTTTAAGAGCTTCAAGGTCAACTTTCCTTGGGTCACATGCAGGAATTTCAATTACTTCGTCAAGTGTGACCAGACCCTTACCTCCATGTTTCCTCTTTTCCTTATTTTCTTGCATGCTTGATGTGGGGGATTGTGTAATTGAAATTTGAGCCTTGTGCTCTGGATATGGCTTTGGTAGCTTGATGGACTTCTCTTCTTCTTTGTCCTTCCCTTTAGTGCTAGGGCTTGTGGCCTTGTTCTTGTAATATAAGTTTCTACTATGTTCTCCTCATATGTTCCTTGATCAATTTCTTCTGCATTAGTGGTCACGATGTGCTCTTCAGCTTGTGTAGCTTCACCATAATGCTTGGTCTCTTTACCTGTATCTTAACCCTTGTCTTCAACTATGTCTTTTTCTTTCTTAGGTGGATCTTCCTCTATTTGATGCTCAATAGCTCTATGTCTATAGCTTGTACTAAAATAGGTAAATTACCTGACCTATCATTTCTCTTTCTACCTCTGTGGCTTCTTCTTCTTTGAGGTTCTTGGTAGTAGTATTTCTCACTTCTTCTTCCTTGAATTCATTGCTGGGGTCTCCTTCTATTATGTCTTCATTCAGTATTTCTCATTTCTCTGGTGTTTTTAGCGTCTCTAGATTAACATCCATTGCTATCTTAGCATTAGTGATAGAATCTTCAAAATATGTTTTCTCCTCTGGCTCCTTGGTATCAGAGATGTGAATCATTTCAAGTGTAGTTCCATCTTCTAAATCTATTTGTACATCTTCCTGTATACTTAGTATAGGTTGCCCAGTGTTAACTATAGGTGCAATTGGCTTGGTTTTCTCTAGTCCGAATCTCTGTACTTTCATCATCTACCTCTGGTATTTTTCCTTCAAGAATATTGAATGCTCTTTCCTTCATAAAAAATTACCTAAATGTTGTTTCAAAGAAGCATCAATCTTGGGAACAGTGAAGTCGAGCTTGACTAGAATTAGTGACCTTTTTCTCATTGTTTTCTCAGTTTGAAGTGCATATGTCCATCTTGCTGACACTTTTTCATATAGTTTCTTCGTTGTTCTATTTAAAAAATCTACTGGAACTCATTTAAAATTTATCATCATACCTATGATTTCTTCCTCTAGCTTATCTTGATCTTATGTTCTAGGTTAGAGTACATGTCAAGTTTAGGAATACGTAGTCCTCTAGTCTTCATTACTCATTCTCCTATTTCATCAATTGTTTGTGGTCCCTTATTTAGCACAACTCAAAATTGATTATTGTCTTTATCTTCTAAGTTTATATCATCCTTTCGTCTTATCAATTTTCATCTCCTTTTCAGTTCAGCAAGCTCGGTGGATGCTTTTTTTCCTCTCATTTTCTGATAAGTGTGGGTTGGTGCTCATCTTGGTATTTTTTCTACACTTTTCTTTTGAGGTGGTGTATTGTTTGTTGTTGACCTTTTCCTTTCTTGAGCTAAAAAATCAACCTATTTACCTTTTCCCTTTGTAGCCTTTGGTGGCTCAGCCTTTTTTATCTCATCAAAATCAGTTAGCTCTTCATCATTATCTTCACCAACTAATTCCTATTCTTTGGTTTCCTCTTTAACCAATTTATCAGCTTCTTCATTTACAACATCAAAATTTTTCTTCAAAGTTTTGACCATTTCTTCCTTTTTCCTTCCCATCTTCTCTACCACTAGTCCCATTTTAATTCTAGACTTGGCTTCTTCATAAGTTGTGAACTGTGTAGCATCTTTATCTTTTGGCTTAATGAGTAGAGCCTTTATTGATTTTTTGGCTTGGCCAATATCAATCCCATAGTCCTTAGGGCATAGCCATGCAATCCTCAATTCAGCTACCTTTGTCAATGTGGTGTTGGTGTCCACTAGAAAGAAAATATCATTCTTATATTTCTTGACTAATTGTGCATGAATCCTAGTTCTCTTCTCCATCCTTCCCTTGCATTCACTAAAGTAATCATCCACGATCAGCTCAAAATTCTTGTCTAAGCTATTGATAAAATCACTGATTTGCATTATGACCACTCGATTTACATCTCATTCAACATTACCAATTGAGGGAAAATAGTTTTTTAGGTAGAAAAATGTACATACTAAAAGTGATCCAAATTTTCATGTGTTTGATCTTACAACTCAGATAGTCCACATTTTTTCTTCCAGTTGTCTCAACATCAACTCGACTAAGTCAAGTTGCAAACCCTTGTTTACAATTTTGTATGCAATGTTGATGGCTCCGTATGCAATGTTTTTTGGTCTACTCAACTGAAATATCCTATAAGAAATGACTTAAGCTCTGATTCTTATCTTAGGGTTGCTTATAGTGTTAATCCTCAAGCCCCTTTCATCCCACTCTGCTCTAGTTAGTTTTTCAATCTTGGTCTTCGTTGGGTGTCTTAGGGCTTTCGCTTTGTCATTCGTTTGATAACTAGTGACCATATGTATGACATCTTTTTTGATCTTCACTAGTTTATCCCCCCACATCTTTCTTCATGTCCTTCATGCTATACAATCATTAAATCCATTCCATTTTGAACTCTTTTGAAAAATATAGTGTGTTGGTTAACTCTTTGATCTCTAAATGTTTGTGCTAATCTTTAAGTTTTCCATCAGTACAAAGTTTTTTGTAGGTTTCCTAGAGCTCAATTATCCTATATCATTAATATTTCAATGTATATATGACCTAATATCATTTACCAGTAGAACCCTATGCGGTATTGAAGAAAATGAGCCCTTGTCCTCAATTTGTGCAGCAACTTCTCGATGAAGTTTGTAGTTAGACTCTATGTATAATGTGGTCTTGATCAATATCACCTTCTTTCCTTTCTGTTCCTTGGATTGAGAGGATCGTGAAGTTAGTGCCAACATGAATGGAAATTTAGGGCTTTAAAAATATTTTCCCTAGCTTCTCAGCCATGCCTTAGACTTCCTGAATCGCTTCTAGATACTATGTGAAATGCTCAAATCTTATTAAAATCTTGGAAAAAATTTTCTCAATCTTCACTCTATTTCACTCTGGTTATCTCTTGAATGCAATGTGATAAAATGAGTTCATATGTAGTGTATATATACACAAAATTCTTGTTCAAATTACATGTGGTGCATTAAATGATTTTTCAACTGCTACTTGGTTAACAATAAAATCACTTGGTTTACTCAATAGATACTTCATCTTGGAAAACACTATCAATGCTCAGTTGACTGCATAACTCGGTTGTCCCTAACACTTTCACTGATTGGGAATTTATTACTCAGTCTAGCTTAACTAACTATGCTTATTTAATGTAAATAACATATAACACCCTAGTGCATCTTAATTCATGTTGATTTTGTATTCATGCAATATATAAGGAACTATTGTAAGATATAACTGATTAAAATTATGCTCCTGTAGTTACTTGATTTTGTTAGGTGGAGGTGGTGAGATCACCTAATCCAAAGGATGAGGTTTCACCAACTTTTTTTCTTAATGCTCTTGTTGGAAAAATGGTCAGCGCTCCCCTCAGGATTTGTGACATGGCTTAACTACCTCCTGTGTCTTCTATAAGTCTAGTGGTTGTATCAGGCATTAACATATTGATCTTTTGATGCAACGATAACCACTACTTGGAACAAGTGGTATTAGAGATTGGTCACATGTACGAATCCCCTTGGGTAATGCTGAAGGGGACATTGTTGGAAAAATGGTCAACACTCCCCTTGGGATTCATGACATGGCTTAATTGCCTCCAATGTCTTCTATAAGTCTAGTGGTTGTATCGAGCATTAACAGGTTGATATTTTGGTGCAACAGAAACCACTACTTGTAACACCTCCATTGTCATTAGTTTCTCTTCTCCACATTTGGTTCCTTATCCTCATGATTCCTTTAATGGTATTCTCATTTTCATCAATACTTGGTTCTGGTGCTTGGTGTCTGTAATCTCTTCTTAGATGACCGACCTTATGATAGTGCATACATTCCATTCCCAAATTTGTCCAGTTTTGAGATATTCCTCTTTATTACATTCTCATACAATTTTTAGAAATATGACCATATCTTCCACATGATGTACAACTAGCCCAAGTGTAAGAAATACCTTGTCTTCTCGGTTGATATGTCTTGTTTTGTCCTTTAGGTTTCCAGACTTGTTTCATTTTTGTCCAACATTCTTGTGATATATGTCTATTCTTGAGTCAAGTGCGACAATGATTTTCCATATAGTGTCTCTCAAGTGACTTAATCAACTTTGATCTACACTCATATGCTTGATGTCTATATTTATTTCAATGATAACTATAACCATCAAATTTAGGAGTGGAGTTAGGAATTCCTTTAGCTTTACTTCTATAGACATTTGATGTGTGACCTAGTTTTCCATAGTGATAGCATGAGACCTTCTTTGGCCTTCAATTTTCCTAAACCAGTAGTGCTTTAATCTTCCCTCACTATTTAGGAATTCATCCGTCCTTTTAGTACTTCAATTTTCTTTATCATCTCATTACATGTTTTTGTTGCATGTTTACTTCATTCTCTAGTCTTTCATTCTCTTCCCTTAATTTATCAATATATTTTAATCTCCTAGCAAGCTTATTGTTTACTTGGTTGATTTCCTAACTCCTGAAAACTATCTAATTGAAAATTTCAAAATGATGCTTGTTAAGACTTAGTATTTCAGATTCCTTCTCTTCCAAATTTTCATTTATTTGTCTTCTATCTTCAATAGCCAAATTTCTTTCTTGTTCAACTTATCATGCATTATTCATGACAAAAATTCTTCTTACCATTTGAGTCTCTTGTCTAATCTGTAGTGCTTTCACTTATTTGATAAGGTGTAGACTGATTTCTAAAAAATTTGATATGGTTCCTTCAGATGCATGAGATATGCTTCTAGATTCTTTAGATAATTCCTCTATCTCATCTTATTGATAATCAGTTTCATTGTGTCAAAATGCTAATTTATTCCTTTTGATCAGTGACTCTCTAAGTTTTTCTCTGGCATCCTTAAGTTGTTCCATGAGAATATGCATATCCAATCTCTGATTTTCAATTTTATTATCAAGCTTATACTTTTCCATCTCTACGATCTTTTCTCTTCAGTGATTAAACTTCCTCAACAAGAAAACTAGCTCTAATACCAATTGTTGGGATTATGGAAAGATGAGTTACTGAGAGGGGAGGGGTGAATCAGTAACCCTAGAAATGTTGTGCCATTCAAACTTTAAGATAAGTTCCTTTATTAACGGACTGTAGTATTTATTATCTCCATACATTCATTAAATAATTGAATTGTAAATACTTCTAATCTAATCAAATAAGAATACATGAAACTTCATACACATAACACTTATGATTTTTGTATCCCAAAAAACCTTGTAATAAGGTAAAAATTACAGTGGGGATGACACCCACAAAGCAACTGACTATTGTAGTAATAAAGTTTCTGGTTAAAGTATACAAAATTATCACTTATAATGATCTTACCCTATTAGGAGTAACTTAAAAGATCTACTAAGATATACCTTGTTATAGAATTTTAGAAACACTCAAGTGTATTTTTGGTTAAGAGATTTACATAAAAGACTATTAAGTCTACTCTATTAGGACATTTAAGTCTGTAGCAATAGTTAAAATGCAACATTGAAATAGATTTGGTGGTAGCAACTTTGATGAAGGGTGCTCCCCTTAATACCAAAAATGCACAATAGAAATAGAGAAATAACTGTAATTTGCAAGAACAAAAAAATGGGCTTCTTATTATCTCCACAAATGTGGAATTACAAATTTTAGAATTATAATATGCAAAGCCACAAGAGCATTTTCCCTTACAATTTTCTAAGGGACAAAGCCTTGATTTATTACCCAGATCTACCCAGAACTGCTCTGAACTGCCTAAGACAACACTACAACCTTCCTTATATAGGCAATTTTCCACCACCTGGGAAGGTTCTGGAATTTTAGCCACTAAGGCCGACCAAACTTAGAATTATTTTATTTTACAATTTATTACATCAAAGTAGGCTCAAAACAACTTTTGAAACCCAAACAAATTTTTTGAAGGAAAATCATTTTCTACCATTTCAGGTGACCCAACTTCCGGAGACCATAAGTCATCACCTATTGACCCGATTGACTATTATAAACCCATTTTGGAAAGAGCATGAAGCACTCTACAATGCTTGACTCACACAAGCTCTAGTCAGCCAAAGTTTTGAACTCATCTGGGGCCTCTAAAGCCTTCAAAACTGACTTCAAAGTTTCTGTACCCTATTGCCAATACCAAATATCTTCAATATCTACAAAGACAAACTTGATCTATCAATGAAACTTTATTAGCAGGCTGATATGACCAAAATGAAACTTGAGGGAAGAAAATAGACCATTCTAAGTTCGAATGGAAAACTTACTAAAAATAGTAACTTTCTAAAAATAACAGCTCTGCGCAAGATAGCCCTTATTGAAAAGAAACCAAAAATATTTTTGGGTAATGCAAGATTGCTCTTACACCCAGGATGCTCCTGCATCAGACACCTGAGGTAATTTGAGAAGTGACCCTGTCATGACTCAGGTGTGAAGAGGAGAACAAAGGTGGTTAACCTCCTCCCGTGTTAGCCATGATGAATCTTCAACAGGTCATCCTTTCCATTTGACTAGATATTCTTCATATGTCCTATTCCTTGTGCTTCTTCCAACATGACTATCTAGTATATCCTCAATCTCTTTAGTAGCTAAAATAGTTGCTGGAATACTCCACTGTACTTCTATGATCTCATCTTCAACACCTCCTTCATGATACTCTGTCAAATCTAAAAGGTTAAACACTAGTGAAATATTCAGCTCACTAAGCAATTCTACTTCATAGGCATTTCCTGAATCATGATTCTTCAATATCTTGCATGGTCCACACTTCTTCATTTTCAACTTTTTATATGTACCAACTAGAAATTGCTCCTTCCACAAATGAACCATGACTTCAGCTCCAACCTGAAATTCCTTATGGCTTCTTTTCTCATCTAACTTAGCCTTATACTGCACATTCATCATGGTAATATGCTTCCTCACCTTCTCATGGATTTTCTTCAAGTGTTCTGCAAAATTCTTAGCTTTAGTTCACTACTTATTTCTCCTTTGTCTATCTTCCTCAACTCAAATGCATTTCTAGGACTACTTACATATACAATCTGGAAAGGTGATTTACCAATGCTCCTATTCACAAACTTATTGTATGCAAATTCTACCTATGGTAAAATCAAATCCCATCCTGTTGGCTTGTCTCCAACCAAACATCTCAACAAATTTTCCAAACTCCTATTCACCACCTCTGTTTGTCCATCTATCTTTGGATGATGTGATGAAATGAACTTCAAATCTATCTTCAACATCTTCCACAATGTATGCTAGAAATATCCAACAAACATAGTGTCCCAATCTGAAACTATGGTCTTCGACAAACCATGTAGTCTCACCACTTCTCTGAAAAAAAATTCTTCTATATGATCAACATCATTAGTCTTCTTGTAGGGAATGAAATGTCCCATCTTTGAAAATCTATAACCACCACAAAAATTGAATCATGTCCCCGCTAAGTCCTCGGTAAACTAGTAACAAAATCCATACTGATATCCTCCCAAGGTCTCTTTGGTATAGGTAATGGCTAATACAATCCTAAATTTTTCTTTACTCCTTTTTCTATCTGACATACTTTGCAACTCCATACAAAGTTCTTGACATCTTGCTAGAACTATGGCCAATAATAGTTCTCACTAACAATAGCAATGGTTTTATCTTGACCAAAATATCCAGCCAATCCTCCACTATGCTTCTCCTTGATGAGATTCTCCCTCATAGAACTTCCTCAAATGTGCAACTAACTCCCTTTGAATAGCATATCATCTTAGATGATTAAATCCAGCCACTTTGTTCTATCTAGAGTAACAGGTTCTCTACAAGCTTTCCAAGCTTCTCCAAAATCAAGATCCTCTGGATACAAAATCTTGAGTTCCTTGAACCCAACCACCTCAATTTGCATTTCTATTAGCAAAATTTGTCTTTTACTAAGCGCATCTACAACCCTATTAGACTTTTCACTCTTATGTTTCAAAACAAATATATAACTCTGCAAAAAATCAACCCACTTCAAATGCCTTTGATTCAACTTTCCTTGACTATTCAGATATTGTAAAGCTTCATGATCAATATACAAAACAAACTCCTTAGGAAGAAGATAGTGTCTCCACTTCTTCAATGCCTGAACTATAGCATAAAATTCTTGATCATAAATAAAATATTTTCTTTTGGCATCATTCAACTTTTCACTAAAATAAGCAACAAGTTTACCTATTGGAAACTGTAATTGAAATAATTGTTGTATTGTCATTGATTTCAAACCTTAATTGGTAAGACTGTTGCTACTTAGGAAAGTACTATATCTATTGTATTTTTGTGAAGGATTGGGGAAAAGTTGGTAACAATAGCACCTAGGGAAAGGTTGAGTTATCTTGATACTACAAAGTGTACTTGACTATGTTGCATAATGATGAGACAATGTATTGTTTATCCTAGTAAGAATGAAGACTAAAATAATAGGCTTTACCAAGCAAAAATGGAGAAATCATGTTTAAGCCGAGTAATGTTAGTGTTGACCGAGTCAATGTATGCTGAGCAAAATTCTAGTGTCAACTGAACAATAGTTAATTGCCAAGGAAGACAGTGTAAGTCGAGGAAACATTTCTACTAATGACCAAGCTTTCTACATGAAGACTGAGTAGTTGATTGTAGTATTGACCGAGCATCAACATTTTTAGATTTGAAGAGAATTTAGTTTTGGAGCCAACATTGCTGAATTCTTGGATTATGTAAAATGTGTTGACTTTATTTATTGATTATTTGAAAGCATTAAATGCACTGTACAATGTTTTATTGTAAATCTTTAAGAGATTTGAGTTGATTCTAGAAATGAGGCTGAAGAACATGAAGCAAGTAGATTCACTGAATTTGACCTAACCCTAAGATCTATGAATGAGATTGAGTGGCATAAGATGAGTTAACCTAATTGAGGAAAGTATTAAGGGAACCTAAGCATTGGATATGCATGTGCATGGGTGAACAAAGAATGTTGGAAGATTAGTAAAGTTTTATTGACTGTATAAGCAGAAAAGGTTGAAGGAGAATTGTGGTGGTTGCTTGAAGAAAAGTTTCAAGCATATCAAAGATGGAGATGGAAAAGTTTCAAATTAGTAAACCAGAATTAGTGTACGAAATCAAATCTGATATTTGCAAAGTGAGTTGTATGTTTCTCAAATCAATATTGCTGCTACTTTCTAACCGTTGTAATAGTCAAAATCCTTTTAGCAGAGCTTGACCTAACAATCATATGTTAAATCCTTTGAACAAGGTTGCATTCTAATGGAGTGTATGTAAGTCCTATAACAAGGCTCACTTTTAACAGGGTGATTGAAATCCTTTAATCGGGTCACACCTAACAGTGTGTATTGTAACCTTTGATAGGGTTGGCTTTTAACCGAGGTCACTTCAGAAGAGTGAAAATAATAGTAGCATGTTACAAAGTGGTTTTTCCCACATTGAGTTTCCACTATAAATCCTGGTGTTAATACTTGTGTGAATGTTTTCGTTTGAACATTTCTGTGTTTTACAAGTTAAGTTACAGCTGGGTAGTGGACTACAATGTTATATGTTTCTATTAGTGAATCAATGATGATTGAGTTTGTTTTGGTTATTAGATCTGATTTAAGGAAAAGTTCCTAAGTTTGTCTTATACATTAGGACCTGAGAACAACTAATTCACCCCCCTCTCTATTGTTCTAAATCATATTAAGAATTGGTATCAAAGCTTTGTTTCTTATTATTAGTGTTTACAGAAATCAAGTTTAAAGGGACTTGAAGCAAATGATCAGGATGTATAAGAAGGAGGTACCAAAGCTGAATAAGGAAAACTTCCCTACATGGTAAAGCTTGATGAAGCTACATTTGGCTGGTACTGGTGACTCTACAAAGTACTACATTGAGAATAGCTATGTCTCACCTATCGCACCTTTGACTATCGAGGAAATGAGAGCTAAGCAAGAACATAATCAGGCAATGCTGGAAATTGCATCTGCCCTAAGCTATCTAGAATTTGAGGACATTAAGGATTGCACAACTACTAAGGAGATGTGGGACACTTTCGTAAGAATGTATAGTGGTGATTTAAATGTACTGAAAGTGAAGGCGGAGAGTCTTAGAGGTAAGTTTGATGAAATGAGAATGCAAGAAGGTGAGAACATTGCACAATATTGTGGTAGGATAAAAGAAGTTGTGAATGCTATTAGAGGAGAAAATGGGATTATTGATTATGAAACTATAATTGGGAAAGTACTGAGAACCCTGCATCCTATATATGCTATTAAGATCTCATCTATTTAGGATTCTAGATGCAACTCTGCTAATGTGCTTACTTT
Organism: Chamaecyparis obtusa; assembly: GCA_027943335.1. Taxonomy (NCBI): domain Eukaryota; kingdom Viridiplantae; phylum Streptophyta; class Pinopsida; order Cupressales; family Cupressaceae; genus Chamaecyparis; species Chamaecyparis obtusa. Next base: position 35,399 of record BSBK01007149.1, on the reverse strand, counting down.
GGAAAGTTTGGTTGGTAAGCTGACTTCTTTTGAACTCTCTAACTATGATAATTTCACTGTTGGTAGCATTGGTAATGTTGAATCTGCTTTCAAGTCACAAATAGTTTTGAACAAGATAAAGAAGAAAAAGAAAGATGCATCAGTGAAAGTGAAAGTGAAATTGAAACTGAAAGTGACAGTGAGACTTCTAATGAAGAACTGGAAGATCTAGAAGCTCTTATGGCTAGAAGACTGAGAAGAGGAAAATGAAAGTATAAAGGTAAACTCCCTATTATATGTTTTGCATGTAACAAAGTTGGTCATATAGCTGCTAGATGTCCTAATAGGAAGGATAAAGAAGATGAAAGAAAAATAAAACACAAAGATAGAAGAGATGACAAAAGCTACCAAAGGAACAAAGACTACAAAGGAAAATGTAAGAAATCTTGTTACATTGCTGAAGAAGAAACTGACACTGATAATTATGATTTTGAAATTGAGGTAGTCTATGTTGCGATGAAAGATGAATCTGATGAGGATAAGAAAATTGCATTGATATCCTATGTGAAAAACAATGATAAATGGATTATTGATAGTGGCTGTTCACATCACATGACTGGTGACAAAAATAAGTTTGAGACCTTACATCATTATAGAGGTAAAAGTGTAACATTTGGTAATGATGCACCATGTCTTGTTAGAGGAAAAGGTTTGATTAAACTGACTGATAAGATATCTTGTGAAAATCCATATTGGGTTGAAGGTCTTAATTATAATTTGTTAAGTGTTTCTTAGCTCAATAGGAACTGGTTACCAAGTGGAATTTCATCACAAGAAAGCTAAAATATTTGATGCTACTGGAGAACTAATTGGAAGTGGAGATCAAACTAGAGGTAATTTGTTCTATCTTGACCTATTTGAAGAAACATGTATAATTGCACAACTTGATGATATTTGGTTATGGCATAAAAGGCTATGTCATGTTAACTTTGACAATCTGGTAGAGATAAGTAAGAAGAAAAAGGTAAGAGGTCTACCTAGATTGAAGAAACCTGAGAATGTGATGTACAAGGAATGCTGGTGAGGAAAAATGACAAAGTCAAGTTTTAAGAGCAAATCCTTTACTTATGAAAACATTTTAGATTTGGTTCATACTGACCTTTGTGGACCTATGGGTGTACAAATTTACTGTGGTGCTAGATATTTTATTTTTTTTGTTGATGATCATACTAGGATGATGCATGTAATATTTCTAAAAGAAAAATCTAAAGCTTATTAATTCTTTAAGTGGTATTTGGCTAAGGTTGAGAAGGAGACAAGTAGGAACCTGAAATGTCTTAGATCTGAGTGAGGTGGAGAATTTACATCAAATGAATTCAATCTATTTTTCAATTAAAAAAGAATTAAAAGACAAATGTCTGCACCTAGAGCACCTCCATAGAATGGTATAGAAAAAAGAAGAAACAGATCTATCTTGGATTGTGTAAGGACATTGTTGATTGAAAAGAATGTGGTATAGAAATATTGGAAAGAAGCTATAAGCATTGTTGTCTACACTCTTAACTAGGTACAGATCAAGAAAGGTACAAATCTAACACCCTATGAATTATGGCATGGGCATGCACCGAGTGTTAAATATTTTAGAATCTTTGGAAGAAAGTGCTATATATTAAAAGACACTAGGAATGGAAAGTTTGATGCTAAGAGTGATGAAGGAATATTCCTAGGATATTTCACACAAAGTAAAGCTTATAAGTGTTTGAAATCTAACACTAACAAAATTGTGGAAAGTATGAATGTCAAAATTGATGAGTATGCAAAAAGAAATGAAGTTAATAGCAAAAGAGAATCAGAAGATTATAGATCTTTTGTGTACATTTAGGAAGAAGAAGAGGCAAGTAATAGACTTGCACCTGATGCCGAGTCTTGGGTAAGTAATGTCGAGTGATAGACAAATGCTATCAGACATTAGGAAAATAGTACCGAAAGAGAACAAGAACATGCCAAGTATCAGGAAGAGGTTTCCGAGCATTTAGAAGCTGAATCTGACAATCTTGTTGGGGAACATGATGAAATAAAGGAGAGAAGAGATGAACCTATTTTGGAAAAATATGTAAGAAGACATAACAAGCCTAAATAGATAATTGGAGACAAAAATACTGGAATTCAGACCAGAAGTAAGACTAAGGATCCAACATGCCTACTGTGTGAATTTGAACCCAAATCAACTAGAGAGACATTGAATAATGAAGACTGGATACAAGAAATGAATGAAGAGATTAACCAGATTGAGAAGAATGATACTTGGACTCTGGTGTCAAGACCTAAAAACAAAAATGTTATAGGAACAAAGTGGGTGTTTCAAAATAAGATGATTGAAAATGGTGAAATAACTAGGAACAAAGCTAGGCTGGTATGCAAAGGCTACGCACAAGAAGAAGGAATAGATTATGGGGAGACATTTGCCCCTGTAGCTAGATTGGAAGGAATAAGAACTCTACTTGCATATGATGCTTATAAAGATTTCAAGGTATATCAAATGGATGTCAAGTTTGCATTTTTAAATGGTATACTAGAAGAAGAAGTTTACATAAAACAACCAAAAGGTTTTATTGATCCAAACAGAAGACACATGGTGTGCAAACTGAACAAAGCACTATATGGATTGAAAAAAGCTCCCAGACCATGGTATAAGAGGTTTCACAACTACTTGATACAGATTGGATTTTCAAGAACAAATGACACAAGTAATCTATGCATGAAATATGAAGAAGGTAAAGGTATCCTGTTAGCAAAAAAAATTGTGGATGACATTATTTTTGGTGGACAAGATGCATAGTGTAAAATATTTTCAAATGAAATGCAAACTAAATTTGAAATGAGAATGTTTGGTGAGATCAAATTCTTTGTTGGTTTACAATTATATCAGATAAAGAAAGGAATTTTCATTACACAGTTTAAGTATGTTAATGAAATACAGAAAACTTTTGGGATGAAATATGCTAGACTAGTGAGTACTTGTATGGTTACTGGACAAAAGTTATCTAAGAATGATGATGATGTAGAAGTGAATCAAACTTTGTATAGATCCATGATTGGAAAATTGCAGTATGCTATACATAGTAGACCAGATATTGCACTAACTATTGGGATTGTGGCAAGATTCTCTACCAAACCTAAGGAAACACACATGATGGCTATGAAAAGAATTATGAGACACTTGAAAGGAACTGCTGACTATGGTCTATATTATAAGAAGGATGAAAAATTTGAACTCAGATTTTATACAGATGCTGATTGGGCAGGAAATGTAGATGACAAAAAGAGTACTAGTGGTGGAGCTTTCTTTCTTGGACAGAGATTAGTCTCCTAGACAAGAAAGAAAAAAAATTGCATTTCCCAATCTACTGTCGAGGACGAGTATGTTGTTGTTGCAGTAAACTATTCAAATTTGGAATGGATAAAAAAATTATTGATAGGCATGAAGGAAGAAATCACTGAACCTGTTGTTATTTTCTGTGACAACACAAGTGATATCAATATTTCTAAGAATCTAGTGATGCACACTAAGACCAAGCACATAGTAATCAAGTATCACTACTTGAGAGAATTAGTACAAGATAAAGAAGTCTGAATGGAATATGTGAATACAAAAGAATAATTAGTGGACATATTCACTAAAGCTTTACCCAAAGAAGCTCATGAGTATTTGAGAAGTCAATTAGGGGTCCTTCCCCTAACTGAGGCTGCCTAGTCAAGCTAGGAGCACTGCATCAAATATACTACAATAGAATATTTGACAAATTGATGTAGAAGATTGTCACACTTTATGGCTAACCTAGAGTTGTGAAAAGGAGCAAAGACAAGAAATCAGTCATAAGCAAGATGACAAAGGGAGAAACACTGAGTTGCATAGATATATCTACATCTCATGGATGTATGTTTTAGTTGTTGCTTTGGCACTTTTTTCAAAGAGGGACATGAACTGAAATGATAACACATGACACTGAAAAGTAAGGGTGATGAATTGAAATGAAGGATCAGGATAGAGGGAGATCTGAATACTTGTGATGGTCACACAAGTGATGCTTATAGGATTTTGAATCAGAATGAAGCTAAGGATATTATAAATAATTTTTTGATGAATAGATAAGTTTTTTTATGGATTGGTTGGTAATCTATGTGTTATTCAGGTGATATCATATGGTGTTGCCATCAATGCCAAAGAGGGAGATTGTTGGAAACTACAATTGAAACAATTGTTGTATTGTCATTGATGTCAAACCTTAATTGGTAAGACTATTGCTACTTAGGAAAGTACTATATCTATTGTATTGTTGTGAAGGATTAGGGCAAGGTTGGTAACAATAGCACCTAGGAAAAGGTTGAGTTATCTTGATACTATAAAGTGTACTTGACTATGTTGTACAATGATGAGACAATGTATTATTTATCCTAGTAAGATTGAAGACTAAATTGGTAGGCTTGATAGAGCAAAAAAGGAGAAATCATGTTTAAGCCGAGTAATGTTAGTGTCGACCGAGACAGTGTATGTCGAGCAAAATTCTAGTGTCAACCGAACAACAATTAATTGTCGAGGAAGACAATGTAAGCCAAGGAAACCTTTCTAGTAATGACCGAGATTTCTACATGAAGACCGAGTAGTTGATCATAGTATTGACCAAGCATCAACATTTTTATATTTGAAGAGAATTTAGTTTTGGAGCCGACATTGTTGAATTCTTGGATTATGTAAAATGTGTTGACTTTATTTATTGATTGTTTGAAAGTATTAAATGCACTGTAAAATGTTTTATTGTAAATCTTTAAGAGATATGAGATGATTCTAGAAATGAAGCCAAAGAACATGAAGTGAGTAGATTCAATGAATTTGACCTAACCCTAAGATCTACGAATGAGATTGAGCAGCATAAGATGAGTTTACCTAATTGAGGAAAGTATTAAGGGAACCTGAGCATTGGATATGTGTGTGCATGGGTGAAAGAAGAATGCTGGAAGATCAATAAAGTTTTATTGACTATATAAGAAGAAAAGGCTGAAGGAGAATTGTGGTGGTTTCTTGAAGAAAAGTTCCGAGCAGATCAGAGATGGCGATGGAAAAGTTTCAAAGTCAATAAACCAGTATTAGTCTACAGAATCAGATCTGATATTTGTAAAGTGAGTTGTATGTTTCTTAGATCAATATTGCTGCTACTTTCTAACTATTGTAATAGTCAAAATCCTTTTAACAGAGGTTGACCTAATAGTCATATGTTAAATCCTTTGAACAAGGTTACATTCTAATGGAGTGTAGGTAAGTCTTATAATAAGGCTCACTTTTAATAGGGTGATTGAAATGCTTTAATCGGGTCACACCTAATAGTGTGTATTGTAACCTTTGATAGGGTTGGCTTTTACCTGAGCTCACTTCAAAAGAGTGAAAATAATAGTAGCATGTTACAAAGTGGTTTTTCCCACATTGGGTTTCCACTATAAACCCTGGTGTTAATACTTGTGTGAATTTTTTGGTTTGAACATTTATGTGTTTTACAAGTTAAGTTATAGCTGGGTAGTGGACTACAATGTTATTTGTTTCTATTAGTGAATTAGTGATGACCGAATTTGTTTTGGTTATTCGATCTGATTTAAGGAAAAAATTTTAAGTTTGTCTTATACATCATGACCTAAGAACAACTGATTCATCCCCCACTCTTTGTTGTTCTAAATCATATTAACATTTACCTTCTTGGCTCAAAATAGCTCCTATTACAGTACCACTAGCATCACAATCTACTTGAAACACCTTATTAAAATATGGAAGTGCTAAAATGGGTTATTTTGTAACTTTTTGTTTCAACAATTGAAAACTCTTTTCTACCCCATTAGTACACTTAAACTCTTTCCTATCCCCTCTCATTATTTCAGTCAAGGGTCCACAAATACTGCTAAAATTTTTGATAAACTTTGTATAAAAGCTAGCCAAACCATGAAAAGATCTTACCTCAGTAGCACTCCTTGGACTAGGCCATTCAAGGATAGCCTGCACTTTCTCTGGGTCCATTTTTAGACCTTCTACTAAAACTACAAATCCTAGATATACTAACTCTTTCTTCACAAAATTGCACTTCTTCAAATTAATCAACAATTTCTCTTCCCTTAACTTATCAAACACCACATGAATATGCATCATATGATCCTCCAATTTCTTACTAAAGATCAAAATATCATCTAGATAAACAATGACAAACTTAACAAAAAATTATTTCAGAACCTCATTCATCAGCCACATGAAAGTACTCAGTGCATTGGTTAGCCCAAAAAGCATGAATAACCACTCATACAATCCTTCTTTTGTCTTGAAGGTAGTCTTCCATTGATATCCTTCTCTGATCTGAATCTGGTGATATCCACTCTTGAGATCTATCTTTGAGAAATACACAGCTCCACTCAAACAATCCATAATATCCTCCATCTGCAGTAAAGGAAATCTGTACTTGATCATGATCTTGTTGATAGCCCTAGAATCTATACACATCCTCCACTCTCCATTCTTCTTTGGTGCTAATATTGCTGGTACAGAACAACGACTCAGACTCTCACAAATCAATTCTTTTTGCAACAACTCATGTACTTGTCTATTCAACTCCTCACTTTTTGTAACTATCATTTTGTGTGTTGCCTTATTTGAAAAACTCACTCCTGGGATCAAGTCCATCTTTTTGACTGATCTTTCTGACTGGTGGTAATCCACCAGGTACATTATCAAATATAATATCCTAAAACTCCTTCAACAAATCTGCAACTTCTACAGGTACATCTTCTACTTCCTATTTACCAACTTTTGAAATTAAAGTAAAATATACATGCTCATGCCTCATACCCTCTAGGAATTTTCTTCCATCAACAAAAATTATTCTTGCACTACCACATACCTTTTCTTCTGTGTCCTTTAATGGCTTTAGCTTATGTCACACTCCATCCTTTGTGAGGGAATAGGTATTCGCATGACCATTATGTAGAGCATGCCTGTCAAACTGCCATGGTCTTCCCAATAACATATGATATACATCTATAGGTATGATATCACATAGTATCTCATCATGGTACCCACCAATCTTGAACTTTACTAGGCACTATTCATTGACCATGACCTTGTGGTCATTCTGCACCCAGCCAATTTAGTATGGATGTGGGTGTTTTTGTCTCTTAAGCTTCCACTTCATTACCATCTCCTCTGACACTAGATTGTCAGTGCTTCCGTTATTGATAATCAAATCACAACACTTATCCTCACACTTGTACCTGGTGAGAAACATGCTCCTCCTTTGCTCAGATTCATTCTCACCACTCAACAGGACTCTTCTGTTAATTAGAGTTTCTCCTCCTTTAGTGTCTTCAAAATTTAATGATCTGGCATTTTCATCTACATGTACAACTCTAGCCTAGCCTTCAATTCTCCTATCTATCCTTCCTTTTCATTGAGGACATTCAAAGGCCCTATGACCTTCTCCATAATGAAAACATGTTCCACATAGGCCTCCTCTTCTAGATCCTTGTCCTCTTCCTCTTCCTCCCTGATTCTGACTGCTACTAGCCTCATCCTTCTTTTTCAAATCTTCATTTTAGCCTCCATAAGACCATCCACCAGATCTTCCACCATGACCTCTTCCACTTTGTCTTCTTTCAAATTTCTTGTTCAGCTTTTCCTCTACTTTTAGGGAAAATTGGTATGCCTCTTCAATATTGTTCATTCAAACTAGATTCAATTCCTCCTAAATACTTGGCCTCAACCCATTAGGATAATGGGAAAATTTATCCTTATTAGCTTCTACATGGCCTATCCTGATGAGGATTCAAAAGAATTCCTCCGTATACTCCTGAATAGATCTTCCTGCTTTCTTCAAACCTTGCATTTTCTTCAGTAGGTCAAGTTCATAATCAACAAGAATGAACTGTCACTTCAATTTATCCACCATCCAATCCCATCTTGTGATTTTATCCTTTCCTCTTCTATTTTGCTCCAACTAAATCTCTTGCCACCAGATCTTTGCATGACCCTTTAGTTTGGCCTTCAGAAATTTGACCCTATCAAGATCCTCAATATCTTCATACTCAAAATATTCTTCACATTCATTGATCTAGTCGATCAATTCCTCTAGATTAATATTTTTAGAAAATATTAGAACCTCAATCTTAGGTCTCATTCTGATCTTCGAAATGGCTCAGAAAAGTCTTTCTTCTTCTTGATTCAAAACTTCAACTTCTCCTTCCTGATCAGAATTTCCTTCTCCTTTGGCTTCATCCTTGCTTTCATCTCTAACATTAAGATTCATTCCTCTATGAATCTCTTCTTGCAATTCTCACACTTGTCTCTGGAGGGCTCTAACCTCAAGTGTCATAGCACTAGCTCTTCTGCCATGTTCCCTTTGTGGAGGCATTTTTGCACTTATCATTGAAACCCTAATCACAGTCCTGGTGCAAACTACCTCACAATCGGTGATCTATTTACATAGAAACCCTAAACCATGGTCCTGGTGCAAACTGCCTCACCGTCAGTGATCTATTTACACTTAGGAACTCATGCTCTGATACCACTTAATGAACAATTTGCAAGAACAAAAAATTGGGATTCTTATTATCTCCACAAATGTGGAATTACAAATCTCAAAATTACAATATGCGAAGCCACATGGGCATTTTAGCTTACAATTTTATGAGGAAAAAAGCCTCGAATTATTACCTAGATCTACCCAGAACTACTCTGAACTTCCTAAGACAACACTACAACCTTCCTTATATAGGCAATTTTCAACTGCCTAGGAAAGCTCCAAAATTTTAGCCAATAAGGCCGACCAAACTTAGAATTATTTTATTTTACAATTTATTACATCAAATTCGGCTCAAAAAAACTTTTGAAACCCAAACAAATTTTTTGAAGGAAAATCATTTTTTTCCATTTTAGGTGACCCAACTTTTGGAGACCATAAGTCATCACCTGTTGACCTGATTGACTATTATGACCCCATTTCAGAAAGGGCACGAAGCACTCTACAGCGCCTAACTCATGCAAGCTCCAATCAGCCAAAGTTTCAACCTCATCTGGGGCCTCTAAAGCCTTCAAAATTGAGCTCAAAGTTTATGTACCCTACTACCAATACCAAAAAATCTTCAATATCTACAAAGCTAGAATTGATCTATCAATGAAACTTTACTCACAGGCTGATATGACCAAAATGAACCTCTAGGGAAGAAAATAGACCATTCTGAGTTTGAATGGAAAACTTACTAAAAATAGTAACTTTCCAAAAATAGTAGCTCTTCACAAGATAGCTCTTATTGAAAAGAAACTAGAAATATTTTTGGGTGATACAAGATTGTTCTTACACCCAGGATGCTCCCACATAGAACTTACTTTATTAAATATCAGATCCTTTAAGTGCAAATAAGAATCACCTTGTTGTGATGAATGTCTCCTTTATTATTGCTTGATAACCTCTAAATTATTTCTAATAAAATTGAATACTCTATCAAAATCCTTTCAACATAACCATGTTAGATCTTCACATGTCTCCCAATGGCGGCTACTTAAAATATCTCTTCTATTAAAACTGACATCTTAACAATGCTTTAAAAATAAATCATAATGATTTGACCTAATTAGGGTTGTGTAACCATCTTGAAAAATCTTAATCAATGATCCAAATGAATAAACTAATTCAAAGTAGCAGAGCGATCATAACCAATCAATGTTTCATTCCCAACAAATAATTACCTCAATTTATGTAAACCATTTTAGCTTAGTAAAATTTATTTTCCATCAATTCTATGTCATTCCAAATTGTTATGTAAACTCTGGATTTCTCGGTAAATGATGTGTCTTTGCCTTAGTATAATATTGGTGCTTGATAATCTTTCATTCTTAGTAAATGTTGTACTTGGTAATTTCTATGCTTGGTGACTAAACATGTAGTTATGATCAACTAAACTATTGTCTTTCGTTACATACTATATGTATGATACTAATGATAAATCTTAATGCAATTAGGAGTAAAACAAATACCATAGTTAAGGGAATTAAAATGCTCATTTTCTTGCAGTGGAATGCAAAGGATTTTGTGAATAAAAAACTATACTAATCAATTCTAAATTCTTGTAATAGGATTTAATTGTCATGGATAAAGGAAATACAATTTATCCATATAACTACTTTATTCAAGCTATTTTTGGAATGAAGCATTTCTAGTTTTAAAAATGAGGCCATCATCCATTACATGCATATAGGTAGGATTTATATATTCTAAAAGATGCTAGTAGTGGGTGATTATCAACACTACATTTTTAGGATTTAAGAATCCACTTACAACCTTTCTATCACCTTGAAATTGTTGGAAGGACTTATATTTGACATAGTAGCTAGAAATGAGCTGATTGAGAAGCATGTCAAAATGATGATTATTGTGAAAGCTTTTAAAAAATGTTAATCGACCTCCTGCTTGGTAATGCTCAAATTGGAGCTTCATAAGAGGTCAATACATAACTAAAATTGGAGCTTTAACTATTTTTTTTCTTTTCAAATGTAATTACAAGAGCTTCTAGAATCTTCACAAAATTATTTTGATACATGCACAATTTGTTTCCAAAATTATTTTATATATATTTTTTAAATGTTTTCTATACCTTGTAATGTGTGAATGATATTTGATATTTTTTAGCATCCTATTACTTCAAGTTAAGGGGTAGATGTTGCTCTATTAACTTTCTAAGATCTATTCCAATTCATTTTAACTTAATATCTTTATAATTTACATATTTCTTGTAAAGAACTAGTTTGTTTTGTGAGAATGGAATGTCTAAAGAAATTTTCTCTCAAGAATATATCCTTCTAATATATTTTTGAGTGCTGGATTAAGAGGTGTTATTTATTATGCAATGTGTTTTGGAAGGTATATTATCTAGGTTTTATTTTCTTTCTCTCAAAAAGATAAATACATATTTAGGCTTTCCATTCCTATGGAAATAGGAAGAATTGGATTTGGTATTGAAATTAATCCACTTTTTAGGCTCATTTGAATATATAAGATCAAGAAAAGGGTATGTCCAAGATCATGAGTGGCCAAAAAGTGGCGATGTGAAAAATATTCACTTTTCACTCATCCAAAAGTGCATGAAAATGCTTGTTGAATTTTTAGTAAGCTTGGGTCTCAGTACACTTGGGCAAACCTGACACCAAAGCACAATCCTAATCAGGTACCCAAAAAAATTGGGTACCCAAAAGCTGTGGTATAAATCAAAACCTGCGGGCCATGTTTCTCATTTCTATCATTGTTTTTAGGTTTGTAAAATGGCTCTATATATTTGATACTCAATTTTTTTGGGTATCCAATTTCCCCAACATCAAATTTGACTCTACAATATATACGGTAAGTAAATTCTTTATATATTTTGATTATTTTATTTCATTTTGATGCTAAATGTAATTTTTTTGGTTGAAATAGGGTTTTGCATTTATTTTTGTAATAATATATGAAATCAAATTGAAATTTAGATTTGTTTTTTATTTAATCAGGCATGGCTGACAACAATGAATAAAATAACCCACCCGCACCAAAAAACAATCCCCCGTCTCAAAAACCTTAATCTTTAGAAGATTTGATACAAGATAATTTCAACACAATACGAGGTTTCCAAAAGACATATCAAAATATACCTACATTAGGTCCCATTCTTGCCACCCTAAATACTATTGTTGAAGACATTGACACACTCACATGGAAACATAATGTTGCTCTTCATTGGCATGATGATATGCACGCCCAATTTGATGATGGGCTTGACCATGATGGGATTGTGGCCATTAATATAAGTAAGGAAGATATAGCCTCCCCTTTTGTGAATCCTAAAACTGGATTACAAGTTGACCCCAAAAAGCCCAAACTATCAATAAAATGGTGCACAAATGAAGCAATGCACACACACTTTTGGGATTGCTGGTGGATGGTTTTTGATAAACCACCCCATAGAAATTTGGAGTTCCCTTTCTATTTCATAAAAAAATTGTATGCTAAGTTTGTGCTTGGTCACAATGTTAATTATTTTAGCATGAGGCCCAACATGGGTGTAGGTGGAGGATCTCCTTAGACTAGGCCATTTTCCCAGTGCAAAAAGGCCACTACCTTCATCCCCCCCACTGATGTCACACCCCCTCCTCCAGTGTAGCATCTCGATATCATTGCAGAGGCTACCTCATAGACTATTAGGGCCATTCATTTGCTAAGTGATCAGTTGATCAGACAGACCAGGTCACTATTTCTTCTTGGTGTGGATGATACTGGCACATCGAAATCTCATCGAAGTTCACATGTATGTGAGCCCCATATTTGCATTATATGAAAGAATATGTGCCTCAGACCGCTTACTGATGTTGATACATATCAATATGTTATTGATGAGGAGGATATAGGAGACGCATTTGTAGTGGCTACAACACCTCATGGAGCATCTACATCTCATGAGAGTGCTTAAGAGGTGTACGCAAAACCATGGACTCCTATTGATATGGTAAGAGTAAACATTACAAATAAATTCATCACATGACTTATTTAATTTTAAAATAATTTATTTATTTAGATTATTTTTAATGATTTCATGCACTTATGTATATATATTTTTTCCATTTATGTTCAGTCGATGACAGAGGAGGAGTTGAGACAGGTGGATGACTCCACACTTTCAGCCATTACATTTGGCCTTGATGCCTATACGGTATATTATAAATTATGTACCCATTAGTTTTTTTATATCATTTGGTGTACATGCTTAAATCTCTATCAATTAGAGCAATAAAATTCATACATTTACTAATATATTGTCATCTTATTGTACTCTTGCAGGCTACAACTGATGTCAGTGGGGGCCACGAGGGGGTTCCTTCATCAAGTGTTGACAAAGTAAAGGTAATTAATTGTTTAAGATTAATTATGCATGCATATGTATGCCTCTTGTGTGTAGTAATAAATATTTTACTTGCACTTTATTGTATAGGGTATGGCTCTTGATGATGTCCTGACACGGGTTCAGGAGCCTAGGCTGACAGGCATCTCGATTCGGAGTGATAGCTTGATTATATGTAGACTTTTACATATTGTTATTTGTATTTTGTAACTAGGGTTGTTATGATGAAGTACATTTATATATAATTGACAATCCTTTTACTCTCATAGGTTACTCCCAGTGTGATGGAGGGCCCATGAGAATCTTTCATATCCTTGTTGACCCAACCCACTATTCCAAAGGAGGGATTAGCAGATGTAAGTTTTAATTTTAGTTCAATAAATTTGTAATTTTATCATGCTATCATCCTATTTTATAGATTTATTACTCTATGTTGCACCACTCTACTAATCTCATTATTGCAAATATATATTTATAGGTTGGAGTTGGTATTGCTGGCACAGTCCCTTTTCTACCAAAGACTTATACTAGGACACCTGATCGTGGTAGGCGACCGAGAGGCCAGGTACATATATTTGTATTCAATTATAGTTTTAATTAAATTAGTGTTTAAATTATGAATTATATATATGTGTGTGTGTGTGTGTGTGTGTACAAATTATATAAACTAAGCAATCTAACTTGGGTTTGAACTTATTTATGATGCACGATCAATTAGAGCCAAACACTTCTTCAAAGAGGCTACATTTTGATGATTCCCCTATGACATAGGATGTACAATTTTAGTTTTGTGGTCATTTAGAGATGCCACTTGGAACATTTTGAGATGGCATATATGCCACATTGTACACCTTGAAACATTGATTTTGTAGATATTTTGAAATGGCATGTGCCATATTTGTATATGGAAATAATTTTGATACATTTGATACTTTCTATATATAGAACATATTCATTTTTATGTTATATTTGCATCATCTTTTGTATACATATTTATTATTCATGTTTATGGAATTGAATGGTGAAGTTATATCTTGACTATGATTAGCATTATGATTTAAATTATATCTTATTGAAGTTACAATTGTTTTTCTTTACTCTAGAATACCCTATTCATGGAGCTTATTATGTTTGAGGTTTAACTTCTATAGATTTCCTATGTTCTTATGTTTCATACCATTATACCTCCCACCCAAAGGGACAATTAGTCTCTTCAGATTTACAAACCACCATTGTAAATGTTAACTTCCTCAATCATAACACAACTGGACTCGTGTATAAAAACCATAATTTTGGATTTAAGGCATGCTCCAGTGATAGTGCACCTTGGGGTAACTTGGTTTGAGCATGGTCGTGAGTGTTCTAGTGACTCCGTGGGTGGAATGGGGTTGTCAATGGCATTTACCTATCCAACTAGAGCTGATGGAGTAGACGATCTGATGCTAGGATAGACAGTTTGAAAGATACACTATTGAGTGACTTTAGACTCACCCTCACTGCAAGTTTTGGCATCAACTGAGATCACCTTGCCAAATGCAAATGAAGTCGAATGGCCCAAAATTGAGAGAGTTTATTGTAGACCTCAGAAACATGACCCTGTAGCCCTTGATGGTTTTTTGATACCTCTCACGAGGTCCAAGATATGAACCTTAAAATATCACTACCTAATCATGCTTAGTGCACCTTGGGGTCACTTGGGTCAAGTGTGGTTGCGAGCATTCCAGTGACTCCGTGGCTGGAAAGGGATTGTAACTATCATTTAAGTGGGCAACAAGAGCCAATGGAGTAGATGGTTTGATGCCAAGATAGATGGTTCGAAAGATACACTGGTAAGCTACTTTCAACTGACCCTCACTGCAAGTTTTGGCATCGACTAATATCGCCTTGCCAATTGAAAATGAAGTTGAATCACCCAAAATTGAGAGAGGTTATTGTAGACCTTAGAAATAAAGATCTCGTAGCCCTTGATAGATTGTTGATACCTCTTAGGAGGTCCAAGATACGAGCCTTGAAAGATCGCTATCCATTCATGCTTAGTACACCTTGGGGTCACTTGGGTCGAGCGTGGTTGCGAGTGTTCCACTAACTTCATGGGTAGAAAAAAGTTGTCACTAGCATTTACCTAGCCAATCAGAGCTGATGGAGCAGACATTTCAATGCCAAGATGGATGATTTGAAAGATACACTGATGAGCTACTTTCAATTGAACCTTACTGCAATTTTTGGCATCCACTGAGATCGCCTTGCCAAATGCAAATGAAGTCAAATCGCCCAAAACTGAGAGAGGTTATTGTAGAGCTCATAAACAAAATCCTATAGCCCCTAATATTTTTTTGATATCTCTAATGAGGTCTGAGATATGAGCCTTGAAAGATCACTACCCAATTGTGCTTAGTGCAGCTTGGGGTCACTTGGGTCAAGCGTGGTCGTGAGCATTCTAGTGCCTCCATGGGTGGAATGGGGTCATCAATAGAATTTACCTAGCCAACCAGAGCCAATGGAGTAGATAGTTTGATGCCAAGATGGATAGTTTGAAAGATACGCTGCTGAGCTACTTTCAACTGACCCAAACTGCAAGTTTTGGCATCAGCTGAGATCGCCTTGCCAAATGAAAACAAAGTTGAATCGCCCAAAATTGAGAGAGGTTATTGTAGACCTCATAAAAATGATCTTGTATCCCTTGACATTTTTTTGATACCTCTCATGAAGTCTAAGATATGAGTCTTGAAAGATCGCTGCCCAATCATGCTTAGTACACCTTGGGGTCACTTGGGTCGAGTGTGGTCGCAAGTGTTCCAATGACTCCTTGGGAAGAATAGGGTTGTCACTAGTGTTTACCTGGCCAACTAAAGCTATTGGATTAAATGGTTTGATGCCAGTATGGATGGTTTGAAAGATACGCTACTGAGATACTTTAAACTGACCCTCACTACAAGTTTTTGCATTGACTAAGATTGCCTTGCCAAATGCAAATGAAGTCGAATTGCCCAAAACTAAGAGATGTTAATGTAGACCTCATAAACATGATCTCATAGCCACTAATGGTTTTTCGATATCTCTCACAAGGTCTAAGATATGAGCCTTGAAAGATCACTGTCCAATTGTTCTTAAAGTACCTTGGGGTCACATGGGTTGAGCATGGTCATAGACATTCTAGTGATTCCGTGGGGGAATGGGGTTTTCACTGGCATTTAATCAGCCAACCATAGCTGATGGAGTAGATAGTTTGATGCCAAGATGGATAGTTTGAAAGATACATTGTTGAGCTACTTCCAACTAACCCTCACTACAAGTTTTAGCATCGAATAGATTGCCTTGCCAAATGCAAATGAACTCAAATCACCCAAAACTGAGAGAGGTTATTATAGACCTTGTAAACATGATCCTGTAGCCCCTAATAGTTTTTTGATACCCCTCACAAGGTCTAAGATACAAGCCTCAAAATATCACTACCAAATTGTGCTTAGTGCACCTTGGGGTCACTTGGGTCGAGCATGGTCGTAAGTGTTCCAATGACTTTGTGGGTAGAATGGAGTTATCACTGGCATTTAGCTAGCCAACTAGAGCCAATGGAGTAGATGGTTTGATGCCAAGATGGATGGTTTGAAAGATACACTACTGAGCTACTTTCAACTGACCCTCACTGCAAGTTTTAGCATCGACTAAGAATGCCTTGCCAAATGCAAACAAAGTTGAATCGCCCAAAACCAAGAGAGGTTATTGTATACCTTGTAAATATGATCTCATAGCCCCTAATGGTTTGTTAATACCTCTCATGAGTTTTGAGATATGAGCCTCAAAAAATCATTGCACAATTGTGCTTAGTGCACCTTGGGTCCACTTGGGTCGAGCATGGTCGCGAGTGTTCCAATGACTCCGTGGGTGGAATGGGGCTATCACTAGTGTTTACCAAGCCAAATAGATCTAATGGAGGAGATGGTTTGATGCCAAGATGGACTGTTTGAAAGATATGCTGTTGAGCTACTTTTAACTAACCCTCACTACAAGTTTTGGCATCGACTGAGGTCGTCTTGACAATTGCAAACAAAGTCAAATCAGCCAAAATTGAGAAATGTTATTGTAGACCTTGTAAACATGATCTTGTAGCCCCTGATAGTTTGTCGATACCTCTCATGAGGTCTAAGATACGTGCCTCAAAATATCACTACCCAATTATGCTTAGTGGACCTTGGGGTCACTTGGGTCAAGCGTGGTCGCGAGTGTTCACTACTACATTTGGGGCTGAATTTCAATGAAATTTTTTGATTAGTAACATTTTATTCTGAATTTGGTGTTTTTTTTTTGTAATAGGCCTCGATGATGTCGGTATTCTAATGGGTGTTTAATTGACTATCAAAATTCTGACAGATTCGGGGTATAGATAAAAAAAATTGAAACGACCTCATCATTTTTATTTCGATTGGATAGAGGGAGCGGGAGAAAAGGAGCGAAAGCTAAGTGCAGGAGAAGGTATGTGATTTCTTCAACTTTTGAGCCTCTGGCATCATATTCGAATGCATTTCATTTTATTTGATCATGAATGCTCTCTAAAATGACCACATTCTACTGGTGTCATGCCATAGCCAGTGCTTTATCTCTATTATTTGATGTTATTGGTGCTTGTGCTCAAGGATATCGATTCACTGTAATCAAATGTTTGGATTCATGTTTGTTGATATTACTGGCATATATGTTTAATGATGCCATTGTAAATTTTTGTCATTGAAATGACCGCATTCTACTGGTGTCATGCCCTAGCCCATGCTTTAACTCAATTACTTGATGTTATTGGTGCTTGTGCTCAAGGATATCCATTTTTCTAAAATGTTGACTGTGGTTATCAAATGGACAGCCCATGAGCTTCTAGCTAGGCACCATTTGTATTAATAGCTTAGGGCATCAAATGTATTGTATCATTGATAGTTGATACTTTGTTAAAAGGAAATAGGACAAAGAATGATTTTTATTTAGTTTCTCTATTTTCATCCCTAAGTGGCTTATAACCCTAGAGAAGTATATGTAGATTTATGGATGCAGTTGCAGGATACATAGCAGTTGATAATTCACAATAAATCCATGCATCCAATTTGAATAGCAATTAATACAAAGAACTAGGGTCCTCCAATGGCCCAATCATCCAGACCTTGACTGTCCCCTCAACCAGTGACCCTTCAAAACTAGGTTATCATGCAATCAGTGAGTGATCCTTCATTCTCTTGGTGAGCTTCTAGGTAGGCACCATTTGTATATTTGATAGCTTAGGGCATCAAATGTATATTGTATCATTGATAGTTGAGACTTTGTTAAAAGGAAATAGGACAAAGAATGATTTTGATTTAGTCTCTGTATTTTGATCCCTAAGTGGCTTACAACCCTAGAGAAGTATATGGAGATTTACGGATGAAGTTGCATGATACATAGCAGCTGATAATTTACAAGAAATCCATGCATCCAATTTAAATAGCAATTACTACAAAGAAATATGGTCCTCCAATGGCACAATCATCCAGACCTTGACTGTCCCCTCAACCAGTGACCCTTCAAAATCAGGTTATCATGTAATTAATGAGTGATCCTTCACTCTCCTAGTCTGCCCTACATCCAAACACATTGGAAATATACAATACAATGATAAAAAGTCTTTCACAATCCCCCTTCCCTCAAGGAACACTATCAACCATCCCTTCCACATAGAATTTCACTATTTTATGAGTGGATTGTGTAGGAACAGTTAACATTAAACAAGGAGAAAACTCCTCAACACACCTTGGAAACTATTGAATTCAATAATAAATGAAACCTAACACCAACACTATTCCTTCCATAGTTGCAGGATACATAGCAGTCGATAATTCAAAAGAAATCCATGCATCAAATTTTTATAAGGATATCCTACTAATCAATAGGAATTTTCTTGAGATGACGAATGATTATGCATTTTGATGGTAGTGTGCTAGTTCAAAAGGATAATATAAATCTAAAACAATCTTTTCTAATTTTCTCAAACTATAAATGTGGTTAAAGGGAAAATATTATGTGGAAAACCCACAAACCAAGCTACAAATGATTGTACATCAAATTATTCCTATATTCATTCAAGTATTGCTATGCTTCAGCTACCTGACCTTTGAGCTTCATCAAGAGGAATGTGTAGCTTTAAGATAGAGTTACTTCTTGGGCCTTACAATAGGGTGGAATATGATCAAGATTTGTTTAGGCTGTATCTTTGTTAGTCCCATTGTTAAGTTCTTATAGTTCATGATTTGAATCTATTATGGTTGTGTAAGGGATTTGTAGATTCTTTTTCTAACATAATTATTGGACACCATGATTGGAACAACTGTTTGTTGGCTATTGTACACATGAATCATATCTATCAATGGTTCTTTGTGTTCAAGAATTTGTTGATCAATCTTTGAGATTTATTGTCCCAGCTTTAAAAGAGTGATAAAATATATAGTGAGTGCTATCTTTTCCAAGTGTTTTGTGGGTGCCATTATCTTCTAGGAGTAATTTCTGGAACCAAATTATGTTCTTTGCCTCTAGTAAATATCGAAAACACAACCATCTTCTTGGTGAAGTGTTTCTTCCATCCCCATGAGGCACTATTGCATGGTTTCCATTCCCTTGTAGTTTACTGAACCTAATTTAATACAAGTGTGCACTATTTTGGGTTCCATAATTTGTGGCCCCTACACTGTGGTTGTTAGCCTAATTAAGATAGGCCTACCTTTGCATTTAATAAGAGGCCAACATGAAACAAACATCCAGAGGTTAGGGGATTGTTACCTGTCCATAATTTATTATTTAAGTGCTGAGTGATGATGGGTTTATCATGTAATTCATATGTAATATCCCCTATCAGGACCTTACTTAATTTATCCTAAATTTATCAATTAGGTTTTGGATTGTTATGTCCATGATAGGATTAGTCATTTTATCTCATTCGATTTAGTTATCTTTAACACTCATAGCCAACCTTATTACTATTTTAACTCCATGAAGGGAAGCGCAAACATTATCCAAGGTGCCTAGAGACCAATTGCAATGGGCTCCCTCAAAGTTTACAAGTCCAAGCCCAAACTATTGGGATGCTGACCCCCATCTTATTTTGGGATGGATAGCCATTGCTTAGATTTATACAAGTGATGCAGGAGCATCCTGGGTGTAAGAGCAATCTTGCATCACCCAAAAATATTTCTATTTTTGTATTCAATAAGGGCTATCTTGTGCAGAGTTGCTATTTTTAGAAACTTTCTATTTTTAGTAAGTTGGTGTTACGATCTTGGAATGTTCTAATTTTACATGTGCAGGTTCATCTCAGTCATATCAGCCTACCACCAAAGTTTCATGGCTAGATCAGGTCTAGTTTTGAAGATATTGAATATTTTTAGTATTGGCAACAGGGTACAGAAACTTTGAACTCTATTTTGAAGACTTTAGAGGCCTTGAATGAGGTTGAAAATTTAGGTGATGGGTGCTTGAGAAAGTCAAGCCTATAGATCACTTCGTGGCATTTCTAAAATGGGGTTATAATAGTTAATCAGGTCAACTAGTGATAACTTATGGTCTCCAAAAGTTAGACCACTTGAAATGGCAGAAAATAATTTTCCTTCAAAATTTCTGTTTGGGTTTCAAAAGTTATTTTGATCTGACTTTGATGTAATAAATTGAAAACTAAAATAATTCTAAGTCTGGTCGGCCCTTAGGGCTAAATTTGTGGAACCTTCTCGGGTGGTAGAAAATGCCTATATAAAGAAGGCCCGTAGTGTTGTCTAGGATAGTTCTGGGTAGATTAGGGTAATGATTTGAGGCTTGTCCTATAGAATATTGTAAGGGAATGCCCATGTGGCTTTGCATATTGTAATTCTGAAACTTTGTAATTCCACATTTGTGGAGATAATAAGAAGCCAATTTTCTATTCTTGCATATTTTGGTTGTTTCTCAATTTCTGTTATATGTTTGTGGTATGAAGGGGATCACCCTTCATCAAGTGGTATCATAGTAGGAGTTCTTGAGTGTGTAAATAGATCGCTGACCGTGAGGTAGTTTGCACCAAGACTATGGTTAGGGTTTGAGCACGCATCGTGAAAATGCCTCCATGAAGGGAACGTGGCCGAAGAGCTGGTGTTGTAACACCTGAGGGTAGAGTGCTCTAGAGACAAGTGCGAGCATTGCAAGAAGAGATTCATAGAGGAATGAATCTTAATGTCAGAGACAAAAGAAAGGATGAAGCCAAAGAAGAAGATCAAGAAGGAGAATTCGAAGTTGTGAACCAGGAGGAAGAAAGACTTTTTTGAGCCATTTCCAAGATCGAAAA
Source organism: Chamaecyparis obtusa (assembly GCA_027943335.1). Taxonomy (NCBI): domain Eukaryota; kingdom Viridiplantae; phylum Streptophyta; class Pinopsida; order Cupressales; family Cupressaceae; genus Chamaecyparis; species Chamaecyparis obtusa. The sequence goes on along the minus strand of BSBK01007149.1, from coordinate 14,149 downwards.
AAGACCTAAGATTGAGGTTCCTGCATTTTTAAGAAATCTTAACCTAGAAGAATTGATCGACTAGACCAATGAATGTGAAGAATATTTTGAGTATGAAGATATTGAGGATTCTAATAGGGTCAAATTCGCGAAGGCTAGACTAAAAGGTCATGCAAAGATCTGGTGGCAAGAGATTCAATTGGAGTAAAATAGAAGAGGGAAAGATAAAATCAAAAGATGGGATTGGATGGTGGATAAATTAAAGTGATAGTTCATCCCTGTTGATTATGAGCTTGACCTACTAAAAAAAATACAAAGTTTGAAGCAAGCGGGATGATCTATTCAGGAGTATACAAAGGAGTTCTATCGAATCCTCATTAGAACAGGCCATGTAGAAGCTGATAAGGAGAAAGTTGCTCATTACCTTAATGGGTTGAAGCCCAGCATTCAGGAAGAGCTGAATTTGGTTCGAATAAATAGTATTGAAGAGGCATACTAGTTTGAACTAAAAGAGGAGGAAAAGCTGAACAAGAAGTTCGAGAGCAGACAAAATGGAAGAGGTCATGGTGGACAATCTGGTGGACAGTCATATGGAGGCTGAAATGAAGATCCAAAATAGAAGGATGAGGCCAGTAGTAGTCAAAATCAGAGAGGAAACAATTCAATTCATTTCCAAGATCAGAATAATAGAGATCAGAGAGGAAGAGGAAGAGGACAAGGTTCAGAAAGAGGAGGCTTCCGTGGAACATGTTTTCACTCTGGAGAAGAAGGTCATAGGGAATTTGAATGTCCTCAATGCCAAGGAAGGATAGATAGGAGGAATGAAGGCCAGACCAGAGTTCAACATGTAGATGAAGATGCCAGATCATCAAATTTTGAAAATGCTGAGTGGTGAGAATGAACCTGAACAAATGAGGAGCCTATTTTTCACTAGATAGAAATGTGAGGACAAATGTTATGATGTGATTATCGATAGTGGAAGCACTAAAAATTTGGTGTCAGAAAATATGGTGAAAAAATTGAAGCTCAAAAATAGAAACACCCACATCCATATAAGATTGTCTAGGTGCAGGATGACCACAAGGTCATGGTCAGTGAACAATGCCTGGTAAAGCTCAAGATTGGTAGGTACCAAGATGAGGTACTATGTGATATCATCTCTACAGATGCATGTCATATGTTGTTGGGTAGACTGTGACAGTTTGACAGATGTGTTGTACATGATGGTCGTGCGAATACCTATTCTTTGACAAAGGATGGAGTGCGACATAAGCTAAAGCCATTGAAGGAGACTGAAGAAAAGGTATGTGGTAATGGAAGAATAACATTTGTTGATGGAAGAATATTCCTACATGGTATGAGGCATGAGCATTTGTGTTTTTCTTTAATTCCAAAAGCTGGTAAAGAAGAAGTAGAGGATGTACCTGTAGAGGTTGCAGATTTGTTGAATGAGTTTTAGGATATTGTATCTGATAATGTACCTGATGGATTACCATCGGTAAGGAAGATCAGTCATTAGATGGATTTGATTCCAGGAGCCAGTTTTCCAAATAAGGTAGCACATAGAATGACACCAACAAAAAGTGAAGAGTTGAACAGACAAGTACATGCGTTGTTAGAGAAGGGATTGATTCGGGAGAGCTTGAGTCCATGTGTTGTACCAGCAGTATTAGCACCAAAGAAAAATGGATAATGGAGGATGTGTACAGATTCTAGAGCAATAAACAAGATCACAATCAAGTATAGGTTTCCATTTCCATGAATGGATGATATTATGGATTGTTTGAGTGGAGCTATTTATTTCTCGAAGATAGATCTGAAGAGTGGATATCACCATATTCAGATCAGAGGAGGAGATGAATGGAAGACTGTCTTCAAGACAAAGGAAGGACTATATGAGTGGTTAGTCACACCTTTTGGGCTAACCAATTCACCGAGCACTTTGATGCAGGTCATGAACATAGTTCTGAAAGAATTTTTGGGTAAGTTTGTCATTGTTTACCTAGATGATATTTTGATCTTTAGCAAGACATTGGAAAAACATATGATGCATATTCATATGGTGTTTGAGAAGTAAAGAGATGAGAAATTATTGATTAATTTGAAGAAGTGCAATTTTGTGAAGAAAGAGTTAGTGTATTTGGGATTTGTAGTTTCAACATGAGGTCTAAAAATGGACCCAGAGAAGGTGTGGGCTATCCTTGAATGGCCTACTCCAAGAAGTGCTACCGAGGTAAGATCTTTTCATGGTCTAGCTAGTTTTTATAGAAAGTTTATAAGAAATTTTAGTAATATTTGTGGTCCCTTATCTAAAACAATGAGAGGGGATAGAAAAGTGTTTAAGTGGACTAATGGGGTAGAAAACAGTTTTCAATTGTTGAAATAAAAAGTTACAGAACAACCTATTTTAACACTTCTAAATTTTCATAAGGTGTTTCAAGTAGATTGTGATGCTAGTGGTACTGCAATAGGAGCTGTTATGAGCGAAGAAGGTAAACATGTCACTTATTTCAGTGAGAAGTTAAATGATGCCAAGAGAAAATATTTGGTTTATGGTCATGAATTTTATGCTATAGTTCAGGCATTAAACAAGTGGAGACATTATCTACTTCCTAAGGAGTTTGTTTTATGTACTGATCATCAAGCTGTGCAATATTTGAATAGTCAACGAAAGTTGAATCAGAGGCATTTGAAATGGGTTGAGTTTTTGTAGAGTTATACATTTGTTTTGAAACATAGAAGTGGAAAGTCCAACAGGGTTGCAGATGCTCTTAGCAGAAGGCAACTATTGCTGACAAAAATGCAGATCGAAGTGGTTGGGTTCAAGGAACTCAAGAATTTGTATCTAGAGGATCCTGATTTTGCTGAAGCTTGGAAAGCTTGTACAGAACCTATTACTCTAGATAGGATGAAATGGTTGGATTTCATCATCCAGGATGATATGCTATTCAGAGGGAGTCAGTTGTGCATTCCACGAAGTTCTATGAGGGAGAATCTCATCAAGGAGAAGCATAGTGGAGGATTGGCTAGACATTTTGGTCGAGATAAAACCCTTGCTTTGGTTAGTGAAAATTATTATTGGCCATAGTTGCAGCAAGATGTCAAGAATTTTGTACAGAGTTGCAGAGTATGTTAGATGGCGAAGGGAGTGAAGCAGAATACAAGGTTGTATCAGCCATTACCTGCACTAGAGAAGCCTTGGGAGGATATCAGTATGGACTTTGTTCTTGGTTTACCAAAGACGCAGTGGGGACATGATTCAATTTTTGTGGTAGTTGATAGATTTTTGAAGATGGCACATTTTATTTCCTAGAAGAAGACTAATGGTGTTGTTCATGTAGCAGAATTTTTTTTTCAGAGAAGTAGTGCGACTACATGGTCTGCCAAAGACCATAGTTTTAGATAGAGACACTAAATTCATTGGATATTTTTGGCATACATTGTCGAAGAGGTTGAAGAAAGATTTGAAATTCAATTCATCACATCATCCACAGACTGACGGACAGACAGAGGTGGTGAATAGGAGTTTCAAAAATTTGATGAGATGTTTGGTTGGGGATAAGCCAATAGGATGGGATTTGATTTTACCAAAGGTAGAATTTACATACAATAATTCTATCAATAGGAGCACTAGTAAATCACCGTTCTAGATTGTATATGTGAGTAGTCCCAAAAATGCATCAGAATTGAGAAAGATAGATAAAGGAGAAATAAGTAGTGCTGAAGTTGAGGATTTTGTAGAATAGTTGAAGAACATCCATGAGGAGGTGACGAAGCACATTACCAAGATGAATGCATAGTATAAGGCTAAGGCAGATGAGAAAAGGAGGCATAAGGAATTTTAGGTTTGAGATGAAGTCATAGTTCATTTGTGAAAGGAGCGATTTCTAGTTGGTAAATATAACAAGTTAAAAATGAAGAAGTTTGGGCCATGTAAGATACTGAAGAAGCATGATTCAAAAATGCATATAAGATAGAATTGTCTACTGAGCTGAATATTTCACCAATGTTTAACATTTTAGATTTGACAGAATATCATGAAGGAGGTGTTGAAGATGAGGTTACAGCAGCACAGTGTAGTATTCCAGCAACCAGTTCAGATATCAAGAAGATTGAAGACATACTCAATAGTCATGTTGGCAGGAGCACAAGGAACACGACATATGAAGAGTATTTGGTCAAATGAAAACAATGACCTCTTGAAGATTCATCATGGCTAACAAAGGAGGAAGTTAACCATCTTGGTTTTCCTCTGCACACCTAATCCATGATAGGGTCACTTCTCAAATTACCTCAGGTGTCTGATGTAGAAGCATCCTAGTTGTAAGAGCAATCTTGCATCACCCAAAAATATTTCTATTTTTGTATTCAATAAGGGCTATCTTGTGCAGAGTTTCTAATTTTGGAAACTTGCTATTTTTAGTAAGTTGGTGTTACGATCTTGGAATGTTCTAATTTTACATGTGGAGGTTCATCTCAGTCATATCAGCCTACCAGAAAAGTTTCATGGCTAGATCAAGTCTAGTTTTGAAGATATTGAAGATTTTTGATATTGGCAAACGGGTACAAAAACTTTGAACTTAGTTTTGAAAGCTTTAGGGGCCCTAGATGAGGTCAAAAATTTGAGTGACGGGTCCTTGCATAGGTTAAGCCTGTAGAGCACTTCATGGAATTTCTGAAATGGGGTTATAATAGTCAATCAGGTCAACTGGTGATGACATATGGTCTCTGGAAGTCGGGTCACCTGAAATGGCAAAAAATAATTTTCCGGCAAAATTTTTGTTTGGGTTTCAAAAGTTATTTTCAACTGACTTTGATGTAATAAATTGAAAAATAAAATGATTCTAAGTCTGGTCGGCCCTTAGGGCTAAATTTCTAAAACCTTCTCAGGTGGTGAAAAATTCCTATATAAAGAAGGCCCATAGTGTTGTCTAGGATAGTTCTGGGTAGATTTGGGTAATGATTCGAGGCTTGTCCTACAAAATATTGTAAGGGAATGCCCGTGTGGCTTTGCATATTATAATTTTGAAAGTTTGTAATTCCACATTTATGGAGATAATAAGAAGCCAATTTTCTATTCTTGCATATTGTTATTGTTTCTTTATTTTTGTTATATGTTTGTGGTATAAAGGGGATCACCCTTCATCAAGTGGTATCAGAGTAGGAGTTCTTGAGTGTGTAAATAGATTGCCAACCGTGAGGGAGTTTTCACCAGGACCATGGTTAGGGTTTCAGCATGCATCGTGAAAATTTCTGCACGAAGGGAACGTGGTGGAAGAGCTAGTGTTGTAACACCTGAGATTAGAGCGCTCTAGAGACAAGTGTGAGCATTGCAAGAAGAGATTCACAGAGGAATGAATCTTAATGTCAGAGATGAAAGCGAGGATGAAGCTGAAGAAGAAGATCAAGAAGGAGAAACCAAAGTTGTGAACTAGGAGGAAGAAAGACTTTTTTGAGCCATTTCCAAGATCGAAAAAAGACCTAAGATTGAGGTTCCTACATTTTTAAGAAATCTTAACTCAGAAGAATTCATCGACTGGATCAATGAATGTGAAGAATATTTTGAGTATGAAGATATTGAGGATTCTGATAGGGTCAAATTCGTGAAGGCTAGACTAAAAGGTCATGCAAAGATTTGGTGGCAAGAGATTCAATTGGAGAAAACTAGAAGAGGGAAAGATAAAATCAAAAGATGGGATCAGATGGTGGATAAATTAAAGTGATAGTTCATCCCTGTTGATTATGAGCTTTACCTACTAAACAAAATGCAAAGTTTGAAGGAAGCGGGATGATCTATTCAGGAGTATATAGAGGAGTTCTATCGAATCCTCATCAGAATAGGCCATGTAGAAGCTGATAAGGAGAAAGTTGCTCATTACCTTAATGGGTCGAGGCCCAGCATTCAGGAGGAGCTGAATTTGGTTTGAATGAATAGTATTGAAGAGGCATACCAGTTTTCCCTAAAAGTGGAGGAAAAGCTGAACAAGAAGTTCCAGAGTAGACAGAATGGAAGAGGTCAGAGTGGATGATATGGTGCATGGTCATATGGAGGCCGAAATGAAGATCTGAAAAAGAAGGATGAGGACAGTAGCAGTCAAAATTGGAGTGGAAATAATTCCATTCATTTCCAAGATCAGAATAATAGAGATCGGAGAGGAAGAGGAAGAGGACAAGGTTCAGGAAGAGGAGGCTTCCGTGGAATATGTTTTCACTGTGGAGAAGAAGGTCATAGGGCATTAGAATGTCCTCAAAACCAAGGAAGGATAGATAGGAGGAATGAAGGCCAAGCCAGAGTTGCACATATAGATGAAGATGTCAGATCATCAAATTTTGAAGATGCTAAAAGAGGAGAAACACTAATTAACAAAAGAGTCTTGCTGAGTTGTGAGAATGAAACTAAACAAAGGAGGGGCCTATTTCGCACTAGATGCAAGTGTGAGGACAAATGTTGTGATGTGATTGTCGATAGTGGAAGCACTAACAATTTTGTGTCAGAAGAGATGGTGACAAAGTTGAAGCTCAAAAGACATAAACACCCACATCCATATCAGATTGCCTGGGTGCAGGATGACCACAAGGTCATGGTCAGTGAACAATGCCTAGTAAAGTTCAAGATTGACGAGTACCAAGATGAGGTACTATGAGATATCATCTCTATGAATGCATGTCATATGTTGTTGAGTAGACCGTGGTAGTTTGATAGATGTGCTGTACATGATGGTCATGCGAATACCTATTTCTTGAAAAAAGGATGGAGTGTGACATAAGCTAAAGTCATTGAAGGAGAGTGAAGAAAAAGTATGTGGTAATGCAAGAATAACATTTGTTGATGGAAGAAAATTCCCAGATGGTATGAGGCATGAGCATGTGTGTTTTTCTTTAATTCCAAAAGCTGGTAAAGAAGAAGTAAAGGATGTACCTGTAGAGGTTGTAGATTTGTTGAATGAGTTTCAGGATATTATATCCGATAATGTACCTGATAGATTACCACCGGTAAGGAAGATCATTCATCAGATGGATTTGATTCCAGGAGCCAATTTTCCAAACATGGTAGCACACAGAATGACACTAGCAGAAAGTGAAGAGTTGAACAAATAAGTACATGAGTTGTTACAGAAGGGATTGATTCAAGAGAGCCTGAGTCCATGTGTTGTACCAGTAGTATTAGCACCAAAAAAGAATAGAGAATGAAGGATATGTATAGACTCCAGAGCAATAAACAAGATCATAATCAAGTATAGGTTTCCACTACCACGAATGGATGATATTATGGATTGTTTGAGTGGAGCTGTGTATTTCTTGAAGATAGATCTGAAGATTAGATATCACCAAATTTGGATCAAAGAAGGAGATGAATGGAAGACTGCCTTCAAGACAAAGGAAGGACTGTATGAGTGGTTAGTCATGCCTTTTGGGCTAACCAATGCACTGAGCACTTTCATGCAGCTCATGAATGAGGTTCTGAAAGAATTTCTAGGTAAGTTTGTCATTGTTTACCTAGATGATATTTTGATCTTTAGCAAGAAATTGGAGGAACATATGATGCATATTCGTATAGTGTTTGATAAGCTGAGAGATGAGAAATTGTTGATTAATTTGAAGAAGTGCAGTTTTGAAGAAAGAGTTAGTGTATTTGGGATTTGTAGTTTCCACAAAATGTCTAAAAATTAACCCAGAGAAGGTGCAGGCTATCCTTGAATGACCTACTCCAAGGAGTTCTACCGAGGTAAGATCTTTTCATGGTCTAGCTAGTTTTTACATAAAGTTTATCAAAAAATTTAGTAGTATTTGTGGTCCCTTGACTGAAAGAATGAGAGGGGATAGAAAAGAGTTTAAGTGGACTAATGGGGCAGAAAAGAGTTTTCAATTGTTGACATAAAAAGTTACAGAACAACCTGTTTTAGCACTTCTAGATTTTAATAAGGTGTTTCAAGTAGATTGTGATGCTAGTGGTACTGCAATAGGAGCTATTATTAGCCAAGAAGGTAAACTTGTTGCTTATTTCAGTGAGAAGTTAAATGATGCCAAGAGAAAATATTCTATTTATGATTAAAAATTTTATGCTATAGTTCAGGCATTAAAGAAGTGGAGACATTATCTGCTTCCTAAGGAGTTTGTTTTTTATACTAGTCATCAAGCTTTGCAATATTTGAATAGTCAAGGAAAGTTGAATCAGAGGCATTTGAAATTGGTTGAGTTTTTGCAGAGTTATACATTTGTTTTGAAACATAGAAGTGAAAAGTCCAACAGGGTTGCAGATGCTCTTAGCAGAAGGCAACTATTGTTGACAGAAATGCAGATTGAAGTGGTTGGGTTCAAGGAACTCAAGAATTTGTATCTAGAGGATCCTGATTTTCTGAAGCTTGGAAAGCTTGTACAGAACCTATTACTCTAGACAGGATGAAATGGTTGGATTTCATCATCTAGGATGATATGCTATTCAAAGGGAGTCAGTTGTGCATTCCATGAAGTTCTATGAGGGAGAATCTCATCAAGGAGAAGCATAGGGGAGGATTGGCTAGACATTTTGGTCGAGATAAAACCCTTGCTTTGGTTAGTGAAAATTATTATTGGCCATAGTTGCAGCAAGATGTCAAGAAGTTTGTGCAGAGTTGTAGAGTATGTTAGATGGCGAAGGGAGTGAAGTAGAATACAACGTTGTATCAGCCATTACCTGTACTAGAGAAGCCTTGGGAGGATATCAGTATGGACTTTGTTCTTGGTTTACCAAGGACGCAGTGGGGACATGATTCAATTTTTGTGGTAGTTGACAGATTTTTGAAGATGGCACATTTTATTCCCTGCAAGAAGACTAATGATGTTGTTTATGTATTAGAATTGATTTTTCAGAGAAGTAGTGCGACTACATCGTTTTCCAAAGACCATATTTTTGAATAGAGACACTAAGTTTGTTCGATATTTCTGGCATACATTGTGGAAGAAGTTCAAGATAGATTTGAAATTCAGTTCATCACATCATCCATAGACTGATGGACAGACAAAGGTGGTGAATAGGAGTTTGGGAAATTTGCTGAGATGTTTGGTTGGGGATAAGCCAACAGGCTAGGATTTGATTTTACCATAGGTAGAATTTTCATACAATAATTCTATCAACAGGAGCACTGGTAAATCACCATTCCAGATTGTATATGGGAGTAGTCCCAGAAATGCATCAAAATTGAGAAAGATAGATAAAGGAGAAATAAGTAGTGCTGAAGCTGAGGATTTTGCAGAACAGTTGAAGAACATCCATGAGGAGGTGACGAAACACATTACCAAGATGAATGCATAGTATAAGGCTAAGGTAGATGAGAAAAGGAGGCATAAGGAATTTTAAGTTTGAGATGAAGCCATGGTTCATTTGTGAAAGGAGCGATTTCTAATTGGTAAATATAACAAGTTAAAAATGAAGAAGTTTGGGCCATGTAAGATACTGAAGAAGCATGATTCAAAAATGCATATAAGATAGAATTGCCTACTGAGCTGAATATTTCACCAATGTTTAACATTTTAGATTTCACAGAGTATCATGAAGGAGGTGTTGAAGATGAGGTTATAGCAGCACAGTGTAGTATTCGAGCAACTAGTTCAGATATCAAGAAGATTGAAGACATACTCAATAGTCATGTTGGCAGGAGCACAAGGAACATGACATATGAAGAGTATTTGGTCAAATGAAAACAATGACCTATTGAAGATTCATCATGGCTAACAAAGGAGGAAGTTAACCATCTTGGTTTTCCTCTGCACACCTAATCCATGATAGGGTCACTACTCAAATTACCTCTGGCGTCTGATGTAGGAGCATCCTAGTTGTAAGAGAAATCTTGCATCATCCAAAAATATTTCTATTTTTGTATTCAATAAGGGCTATCTTGTGCAGAGTTTCTAATTTTGGAAACTTGCTATTTTTAGTAAGTTGGTGTTACGATCTTGGAATGTTCTAATTTTACATGTGGAGGTTCATCTCAGTCATATCAGCCTACCAGAAAAGTTTCATGGCTAGATCAAGTCTAGTTTTGAAGATATTGAAGATTTTTGATATTGGCAAACGGGTACAAAAACTTTGAACTCAGTTTTGAAAGCTTTAGGGGCCCTAGATGAGGTCAAAAATTTGGGTGACGGGTGCTTGCATAGGTTAAGCCTGTAGAGCAGTTCATGGAATTTTCGAAATGGGGTTATAATAGACAATCAGGTCAACTGGTGATGACATATGGTCTCTAGAAGTCGGGTCACCTGAAATGGCAGAAAATAATTCTCCTTCAAAATTTTTGTTTGGGTTTCAAAAGTTATTTTGATCTGACTTTGATGTAATAAATTGAAAAATAAAATGATTCTAAGTCTGGTCGGCCCTTAGGGCTAAATTTCTAAAACCTTCTCAGGTGGTGAAAAATGCCTATATAAAGAAGGCCCATAGTGTTGTCTAGGACAGTTCTGGGTAGATTTGGGTAATGATTCGAGGGCTTGTCCTACAAAATATTGTAAGGGAATGCCCGTGTGGCTTTGCATATTATAATTTTGAAAGTTTGTAATTCCACATTTGTGGAGATAATAAGAAGCCAATTTTCTATTCTTGCATATTGTTGTTGTTTCTTTATTTTTGTTATATGTTTGTGGTATAAAGGGGATCACCCTTCATCAAGTGGTATCAGAGTAGGAGTTCTTGAGTGTGTAAATAGATTGCCAACCATGAGGGAGTTTTCACCAGGACCATGGTTAGGGTTTCGGCATGCATCATGAAAATGCCTCCACGAAGGGAACGTGGTGGAAGAGCTAGTGTTGTAACACCTGAGATTAGAGCACTCTAGAGACAAGTGTGAGCATTGCAAGAAGAGATTCACAGAGGAATGAATCTTAATGTCAGAGATGAAAGCAAGGATGAAGCTGAAGAAGAAGATCAAGAAGGAGAAATCAAAGTTGTGAACTAGGAGGAAGAAAGACTTTTTTGAGCCATTTCCAACATCGAAAAAAGACCTAAGATTGAGGTTCCTACATTTTTAAGAAATCTTAACTCAGAAGAATTCATCGACTGGATCAATGAATGTGAAGAATATTTTGAGTATGAAGATATTGAGGATTCTGATAGGGTCAAATTCGTGAAGGCTAGACTAAAAGGTCATGCAAAGATCTAGTGGCAAGAGATTCAATTGGAGCAAAATAGAAGAGGGAAAGATAAAATCAAAAGATGGGATCAGATGGTGGATAAATTAAAGTGATAGTTCATCCCTGTTGATTATGAGCTTGACCTACTAAACAAAATGCAAAGTTTGAAGGAAGCGGGATGATCTATTCAGGAGTATACAGAGGAGTTCTATCGAATCCTCATCAGAACAAGCCATGTAGAAGCTGATAAGGAGAAAGTTGCTCGTTACCTTAATGGGTTGAGGCCCAGCATTCAGGAGGGAGCTGAATTTGGTTTGAATGAACAGTACTGAAGAGGCATACCAGTTTTCCCTAAAAGTGGAGGAAAAGCTGAATAAGAAGTTTCAGAGTAGACAGAATGGAAGAGATCAGAGTGGATGATCTGGTGCATGGTCATATGGAGGCCGAAATGAAGATCTGAAAAAGAAGGATGAGGCCAGTAGCAGTCAAAATTAGAGTGGAAACAATTCCATTCATTTCCAAGATCAGAATAATAGAGATCGGAGAGGAAGAGGAAGAGGACAAGGTTCAGGAAGAGGAGGCTTCCGTGGAACATGTTTTCACTGTGGAGAAGAAGGTCATAGGGCATTTGAATGTCTTCAATACCAAGGAAGGACAGATAGGAGGAATGAAGGCCAAGCCAGAGTTGCACATATAGATGAGGATGTCAGATCATCAAATTTTGAAGATGCTAAAAGAGGAGAAACACTGATTAACAAAAGAGTCTTGCTGAGTTGTGAGAATGAAACTAAACAAAGGAGGGGCCTATTTCGCACTAGATGCAAGTGTGAGGACAAATGTTGTGATGTGATTGTCAATATTGGAAGCACTGACAATTTTATGTCAGAAGAGATGGTGACAAAGTTGAAGCTCAAAAGACATAAACACCCACATCCATATCAGATTGCCTGGGTGCAGGATGACCACAAGGTCATGGTCAGTGAACAATGCCTAGTAAAGTTCAAGATCGACGAGTACCAAGATGAGGTACTATGAGATATGATCTCTATGAATGCATGTCATATGTTGTTGAGTAGACCGTGGTAGTTTGATAGATGTGTTGTACATGATGGTCATGCAAATACCTATTTCTTGAAAAAAGGATGGAGTGTGACATAAGCTAAAGTCATTGAAGGAGAGTGAAGAAAAAGTATGTGGTAATGCAAGAATAACATTTGTTGATGGAAGAAAATTCCCAAATGGTATGAGGCATGAGCATGTGTGTTTTTCTCTAATTCCAAAAGCTGGTAAAGAAAAAGTAAAGGATGTACCTGTAGAGGTTGTAGATTTGTTGAATGAGTTTCAGGATATTATATCTGATAATGTACCTGATGGATTACAACCAGTAAGGAAGATCATTCATCAGATGGATTTGATTCCAGGAGCCAATTTTCCAAACATGGTAGCACGCAGAATGACACTAGCAGAAAGTGAAGAGTTGAACAAATAAGTACATGAGTTGTTACAGAAGGGATTGATTCAAGAGAGCCTGAGTCCATGTGTTGTACCAATAGTATTAGCACCAAAGAAGAATGGAGAATGAAGGATATGTATAGACTCCAGAGCAATAAACAAGATCACAATCAAGTATAGGTTTCCACTACCACGAATGGATGATATTATGGATTGTTTGAGTGGAGCTGTGTATTTCTTGAAGATAGATCTGAAGATTAGATATCACCAAATTTGGATCAAAGAAGGAGATGAATGGAAGACTGCCTTCAAGACAAAGGAAGGACTGTATGAGTGGTTAGTCATGCCTTTTGGGCTAACCAATGCACTGAGCACTTTCATGCAGCTCATGAATGAGGTTCTGAAAGAATTTCTGGGTAAGTTTGTCATTGTTTACCTAGATGATATTTTGATCTTTAGCAAGAAATTGGAGGAACATATGATGCATATTCGTATAGTGTTTGATAAGCTGAGAGATGAGAAATTGTTGATTAATTTGAAGAAGTGCAGTTTTGAAGAAAGAGTTAGTGTATTTGGGATTTGTAGTTTCCACAAAATGTCTAAAAATTAACCCAGAGAAGGTGCAGGCTATCCTTGAATGACCTACTCCAAGGAGTTCTACCGAGGTAAGATCTTTTCATGGTCTAGCTAGTTTTTACATAAAGTTTATCAAAAAATTTAGTAGTATTTGTGGTCCCTTGACTGAAAGAATGAGAGGGGATAGAAAAGAGTTTAAGTGACTAATGGGGCAGAAAAGAGTTTTCAATTGTTGACATAAAAAGTTACAGAACAACCTATTTTAGCACTTCTAGATTTTAATAAGGTGTTTCAAGTAGATTGTGATGCTAGTGGTACTGCAATAGGAGCTATTATTAGCCAAGAAGGTAAACTTGTTGCTTATTTCAGTGAGAAGTTAAATGATGCCAAGAGAAAATATTCTATTTATGATTAAAAATTTTATGCTATAGTTCAGGCATTAAAGAAGTGGAGACATTATCTGCTTCCTAAGGAGTTTGTTTTTTATACTAGTCATCAAGCTTTGCAATATTTGAATAGTCAAGGAAAGTTGAATCAGAGGCATTTGAAATTGGTTGAGTTTTTGCAGAGTTATACATTTGTTTTGAAACATAGAAGTGAAAAGTCCAACAGGGTTGCAGATGCTCTTAGCAGAAGGCAACTATTGCTGACAGAAATGCAGATTGAAGTGGTTGGGTTCAAGGAACTCAAGAATTTGTATCTAGAGGATCCTGATTTTGCTGAAGCTTGGAAAGCTTGTACAGAACCTATTACTCTAGACAGGATGAAATGGTTGGATTTCATCATCCAGGATGATATGCTATTCAAAGGGAGTCAGTTGTGCATTCCATGAAGTTCTATGAGGGAGAATCTCATCAAGGAGAAGCATAGGGGAGGATTGGCTAGACATTTTGGTCGAGATAAAACCCTCGCTTTGGTTAGTGAAAATTATTATTGGCCATAGTTGCAGCAAGATGTCAAGAAGTTTGTATAGATTTGTAGAGTATGTTAGATGGCGAAGGGAGTGAAGTAGAATACAATGTTGTATCAGCCATTACCT
>BSBK01007148.1:0-154144 GCA_027943335.1 Chamaecyparis obtusa | reverse complement strand
TGACCCCTTTACAAAATAGAAGAAAAACCTTCAAATGAGTAAATACAATTTATATGAGTAGAAATAATCCATGTGACTAATGTACATGACCAAGTGAATAACTTCAAGAGGATGATAGAGAAATTTCATCATTATGTTAGGCCATTTTTCCAGTCATTACAAAATCCTTTAAAATGGCCTCTCCCCTGCAAATGTGTGTCAAGTGTCCCTGCCTCTGGTAGTCATTGTTGTTGCCTTGCTCTGGTCCAAAGAGCATCTCCTAATTCGCAAACCCAGTAAGATTTTCAAGTTCTAAGGTCTACAGGAAGCAAAATTTAAAATTTGCCACAATGTCGAAAACCCAGTGTTTACAAAAATCCATGATGTTTTCGATCTTTTGCCAATAAATTACATTATTTTCGACCCCTTTGTCTTCCAACTTTGTGCACTTTTCTGTTGACGTGTCAGAAACTTTGTGTGTTTTCGATCCTCTTTCATCGAAAACATTGTGTGTATTCGACCTCGCACTAGTTCCCTATTTGCTAGCGTTCGCTCAACTGGGCAAGTGTGACGATGTGGGGCTAATTCCTTCAAGGTGTCAATGGGGGGACAGATGGCATATTCTTATTGGCTATTGCATGGCCGCATGTCAGACTTTTGAGACATGCGATCATGCGACTGCTTGCCATCTGTCCACGTGGGGCCTGATGGTGGTTGTTGTTTGGGTGTCCCAGAGGTAGTCATGTGGCAGCATGTGATTGGCTGTCACATGATCGCATAGCCTAGTTTTTGGCTATGCGATCATGCAACCGCTTGCCACGTGTCCTTATGGCCAATTGGCAGAAGGGTTGTGTTCCTGGTGGTGATGTGGTGGCTTTGAGTTGGCTGTCGCATGATCGCATAGCCTAGTTTTTGGCTATGCGATCATGCGACCGATTGACACATGGCAGTGCGGTAGCATTTCATCAGTGGGCCCGGGAGATGCAGAGAAGTGGGTGATGTGGCGGTTGCAGTGGCGGTTACGCTGTTCTGAGTTGGCAGGTTTTTCATTCTTCTACATGGTGATGAGGTGGATTTGTTGTCAGGTGGGCCCACGTTGAAAGCTTTTAATCCGATGGTCGGTGCATGATCTTAAGGAATATTCCCACCCCTTTCAATCATGCACCATCCATTGATCTAGCATCTTCTCTATGCAATGCAAGTGGGACCATCTGCCATGTGGAGCTTAGTTGCTGTGTTCCTATTGGTCGATGTGGATGTGCTCAGAAGTGGGGTCATTGTCGGAAGGGTCTATGACGAGGATGGATCCTATGGCTGGCATAAGTTCTCATGGGATTTGTCAAAGCCATGAGATCTTACGCTAGCCATTCATTTCAAAGGCTTAAGGAAAGTTGGTCCCGGGTCAGTATGACCAGGCTGTGAACTACAAATGAAATAGTGACGTGTGGCATCTAGTGGGCCTGGTGGGAATCTAGTGTTTGGCGGTCTGGATAAAAAGGTGGTGGTGCCGATAAAATGTGGTCTTGTCACACATTCGCAAGAAGATTTGGCGGTTCTCTAGTTTGTGTAGCGACTTGGTGAACAGCGGTCGCAGAGTCACTAGATTTTTAGTGAAAGGTGCGAAGCATTTCACGAACTGGTGGAAGTTCTTTGGTTGCCAGTATGCCAGATGTGTGGGGGTTCATGTTGTTAGGCCCATTTTCTATCATTGCAAAATCCTTTGAAAATGGCTTATTTTCCTTGCAAGCATTCTTCATTGCCTCCTGCCCTATGTTCCTTGTGTTGTCGCCTTGCTGTGGTCCAAGTTCCACGTGCTAATTTATAAAGTTCAGAAAGCTATTCGAGTTTCAGGTCTGGAGGAAACAAAATTTAAAAAATTGTCTAAGTGTCAAAAACCCACAGTGTTTTCGAAAATCCATGATGTTTTCGAGCTTCTTGGCTTGCATAAAGTCCTTGGTGTTTTCGCATACTTGTTTGCCTTTGTGTCAATATCAAAAACCTTGTGTGTTTTCGATCCTTTTCTGTTGTGAAGACTTTGTGTGTTTTCCACCTCCCAATGTCCCTATCGGTTAGCTTTCCTTAACTGCGCAAGTGCGATGACAGGTGGGCCTAGGCCTTCGAAAGCTCTTCTCTGATTGGCTATCGTATGGCCGAATGTCAGACTTTTCTGACATTCGATCATGTGACCACCTGCCACCTGTCTACGTGGGTCCCATCTCTTTGCATTTGTTCAGCTACCTGGCGGTTACTTCTCATTCAATGACTTAGCGACTGGTGATTATCTTTGGTCTCCTAATTTTGGTAGTTAGGCTTCTGACATCTCATGACCTAGCGACTATGTTGTCGTGTGATCTCTTCTCTTCTGGCGGTTAGCAGTTAACATCCAGGGACTCGACGGGCAGTTAGTGGCGATGTCGCTGAATGCCTAGCGGTTGGTGGGCTCGATTCTTCAAGTGGCATAGGAGGGAGATCGATGGTCCGTGTGTGATCATGAGGAATATTCTTTCCCCTTGCGATCATGCGCCCACCATCCAATGTGATGCCAATGGGTTTGTTTGCAGTGGGCTTGGGAGATTCAGCGGAGGTTAAAGCATGGACAGATCTGGTGGTTTCCATTATACCACTGAGCAGAGGTGCTCACTTTTTAACATCATGGTATAGCAAACAGCCGTCGATTCTAGTTTATGAGGAGACTACTCGGTGGACCTGTTTGTAAGAGGTGGGACATGTGGCAGCTTGTGATTGGCTGTCGCATGGTCGTATAGCCCAGTTTTTTGCTATGCGATCATGTGACTGCTTGCCACATGTCCTTCAGGCCCATTGGTGGAAAGGGGTGTGGTCCCAGTGTGACATGTCTGCATAGGTGGTGATGAGGCTTGCCAGGTAGTTCTTATTTGCCACGGTGACCTGAGTTGGCAGGTTTTCATTCATCTACGTGGTGATGACTTGGTTTATGTCAAGGGGGGGCCCGCGTTGAAAGCTTTAATGTAATGGTCGGCGTATGATCACAAGGAATATTCTAGGCCTTTGCGATCATGCTCCATCCGTCAGATTTTATTCCATTTTGCCAGGTGGTGCTCAGTTGCTGTGTTCCTGTTGGTCGATGTGGATGTGCTCAAGTGTGGGGCTATTATCGGAGGGGTCTATGACAAGGATAGATCTAACGGTCGGTGTTAAGTCTCATGCAATTTGTTAGAGCCATGAGATCTTATGCTAGCCATTCATTTTCAAAGGCTTATGAAAGGTGGGTCCTATGCCAGTGACAGCTAGTGGTATAAAGTGTCAAATTTTTTACTGTGTATGGGTTCTAAATTTTGTCAGTTCTAGTGAAGGGTTTTGTTCTACAAATTTTTCCTTCTCTCTGCATTTAGGGTGTTCCTCTTTCTCTTGCTGGTTCAGAGAATACAATACATACTGTAACAGATTTATTTTATGCATGAGAACTTAGTTTGTTCTTACTGTTACTAAGTTGTCTCCATTTGAATTCTGAGTCCATTAATCATACATCAAGGGTGTTTGATTTGTCTGCTTGTATTGCCTATGTGTTTGCAAGTGGATTTGTGTTCGCAGAGATAACTGGTTCAGGGTTAGTGTTTATGTATGTATGAGCTGAGGTATCAAAGATGTTTCATGCTTGTCTTCTAGTGGATGCTGGTCAATGTATTATCTGTTTATAGGTCTCTTCTAAGGGAAGGGTTAAAATCCTTTGAGTGGATAATAACATACTTAAATACATAGGTGGGTGCTAAGTTGCGGTTTGGTCATGGTGTGTGATTGATGTCAGGCATCAACACATTGAGCATATTGTGTTCTTGTTTCATAGCCGTCTCTTGCAGTAGGGTATTTGACTCTGTGGCCCATTGGATAAGGCACTGGTCAATCAAAGACTTAGGGCATCTTAGGGGACCTTTCAACCCATCTTTGAAATCATTTCCTTTCTATCCCAGCTTTTCCTTTTAAGTTGTTAGTGTAGGTCTCTGGTTTTCATACTCATTCCATGAAAGTAGGGCTATTGCATGAGATATTGGCTTCATTGAGGTACATGATACCTAGGAGTTTGGGAACTATTCCACATTAATTTGTCTGCAGGCCTTTGGTTTGTCATGAGGTGTCTTGAATGTGCAGATAAGGCAATACCCACTTGAGTGAATGTGGAGCTCAGAGAAGAAGGAGGATTTCTCTTTATCGTCATCAATTGATTTGTTTTCCTTGTCAAGCTTGAGTGCCTAACCAGTGTTCTAAGCCCAACTATTTGATTCAAGCTTGGTCCTGCAAGGAAAAGAGCCAACAAAATGGTGACTCTACTAGGGAAGAACATAAAGAAAACCTATTAAGGTCTCTGGTTGTAGTTATATTGAAGTAATCAAAATCTTTATTGACCAAATTGGTTTGGCCCATCTGAGTCACCAACAAGATGGTGAATCTGCTGGGGAGAGTCTAGAATAGAGTCAGATAAACAAAAGGCATTGACTAAATCTTCTCACTATGTGCTGAGTGGTGACTCTGAGTTCTTTGTTTGATCAGTGTATTTCTTGATAAACAGTGTGTTACCTGGTGTAGTTTTGTGTTGGTTGGGAGCAGAAACAAAGAGTATTTTTTCCTCTCAAGGAGGTGGCGGCTCTGCATGACAAAGTTATCTGATGGAGCTATAGGATGAGCTCTAGATCTGCCCTACCTTCCAGCCAAAGGTCTTCTGCTGCAAGATTTTCCTAGGTATTTTTCAAGTTTTAAATGTTCCTTATAAAGTGGTTAAGCACTAAAAGAAGGATAAGGTGTAAGCAGAGGTTAGCATACTTCAAGTTTTCAGTTGCAGCTTTGCAAAATTATATGGAGGTATTGCTCTAAGTTGTAATGGGTAAGCTTGAGGAGGAGCTGGCTTTCCTTGAGCAAGGCATCCTTAGGGATTATATGAAATTGGTAAGGCTGAAGGTAGGATGCAGATAGGATTTATCCATATCTCAGTTTTATGATAGATTTTATGAGGTGTATGATGAGCTTCTTGAGGATGTTGAGTTTCCTGAATTTGAGTTCATTGGTTTATTTTTAGAGCTTTGTTTTTCTGAGTCAACCAGTTGGTCAGATGCTTTGTGAGAAGAGCATTACATATGTGTCAGGGATTGGATACTTAGTGATGACAACTTTGAGCTTGAGGATGCACTTAGGGTCATGTCCTTAAGTGCTAATGTTGAGAGTGATGAAGACAATGAGGATGTGGTGTCTTCATATGAGTTAGATGCAACATGGGAAGAGGAAAGTGATGATGGAAGTGAACATTCTTTGGATAGTGAAGATGCTAAGGATGATTCATCCTCAGGGTGTGAGAATAAAGAAAAAATAATTCAATGTTATATCAGTGAGTCTTCATATGATTCTGATTTTTCTTCATGTGCTGTGAGGTCTCTATGAGGTTGAGATGGGTGCTGATTTTAAAGTGTTTTCCAATCCTTTATATGATGAAGAGTTTGAATCTCAGCCCATCTTTTGTCATGATGTTCAACAAGGTGTATTGCATGAAGTTGTCAATCCTTTGTTTGAGGAGCATGTGGAGGTCTCAAATCTAGTTGATTCAGGGTGTTCATTCTCCATCTATGGGTATCAATCTGACTATTCTTTTGAGGTCCAACCGGTTGCACCTGTGGAAATGCAAAGACAAGATTTAGATGAGGTCTTTCTACAGGTAGAGTATGAGGCTTTTGTGTTTTCAGTTGATAGCATGCATGTGTCAATAGGTGAAGATAAATTTCAGTATAGAGGTGCTGACCATTGGCATGCTGAGTCATACTTTCATAGTCGAGCAGGATGGAGAGAGTGCCAGAAATTTTTACATGCACTATGAAGATAGCTACTTTTTTCTTCCTGATATGCTAGTTGAATAGGTTTTCTGGCCTATGGAGACATATGAAAACAAAATGTCTGATGTGCAACATGAAGGAAGGAATGAAAATCAAGTTTTTGATAGAGGCAAGAACTAACTCTTGTTTGTTGCTGCAGGATTTTTGTAAAAAATGTACATTTTGTAAATAAGTTCCCTTGTTTTTTGTCCGCTTTATATTTTTTGAGGTCCTTTTTTTTGTCCTGTTGATGGTCTGCTCTCCCAAAAATCCTAAATTCTTGCATGGGCATAAGTTACCCATCATCCCCAGATAGAGCCACTGTTAGGCCCATTTTCTGTCATTGCAAAATCTTTTGAAAATGACCTATTTTCCTGCAAGAATTCTTCATTGCCTCTTGCCCTATGTTCCTTATGTTGTCACCTTGCTCTAGTCCAACTTCCATGTGCTAATTCATAAAGTCCAGAAAGTTATTCAAGTTTCAGGTCTGCAGGAAAAAAAATATAAAAAATCTGCCTAAGTGTAAAAAACCCACAATGTTTTCAAAAATCCATAATGTTTTTGACCTTCTTGGCTTGCATAAAGTCCTTGGTGTTTTTGCATCCTTGTTTGCCTTTGTGTCAATATCAAAAAACTTGTGTGTTTTTGATCCTTTGCTGTTGTGAAGACTTTGTGTGTTTTCGACCTCCCAGTTCCCTATCGACTGACTTTCCTTAACTGCGCAACTGCGATGATAGGTGGGCCAAGACCTTCAAAAGCTCTTCTCTGATTGGCTCTCACATGGCCGCATGTCAAACTTTTCTGACATGCGATCATGCAACTGCCTGCCACCTATTGCATGGTCCCATCTCTTTGCATTTGTTCGGTTGTTTGGCAGTACTTCTCATTCAGCGACTTGGCGACTGGCGGTTATCTTTGATCTCCTGATTTTGGCGGTTAGGTGGCTGACATCTCGTGACCTGGTGACTATGTTGTCGCATGATCTCTTCTCTTTTGGTGGTTAGCAGTTAACATCCAATGACTCGACGAGCGGTTAGTCACGATGTCGCTGAATGCCTTATGGTTGGTGGGCTCAATTCTTCAAGTGGCAAAGGAGGGAGATCGATGGTCAGTGTGTGATCATGATGAATATTCTTTCCCCTTGCGATCATGCACCCACCGTCTGATGTGATACCAATGGGTTTGTTTGCAGTGGGCCTGAAAGATTCAGTGGAGGTTAAAGCGTGGATAGATCTGGTGGTTTCCATTATACCACTGAGCGGAGGTGCTCACTTTTTAACATCACGGTATAGCGATAGCTGTCAATTTTGGTTTATGAGGAGACTGCTCGGTGGACCCGTTTGCAATAGGTGGACATGTGGTAGCTTGTGATTGGTTGTTGCATGGTCGCATAGCCTAATTTTTGGCTATGCAATCATGCAACTACTTGCCACATGTCCTTGAGGCCCGTTGGCAGAAAGGGGTGTGGTCCCGGTGTGACATGTCTGCACAGGTGGTGATGAGGCTTGCCAGGTAGTTCTTATGTGCCATGGTGATCTAAGTTGGTAGGTTTTCATTCATCCGCATGGTGATGACTTGGTTTATGTCAAGGGGGGGGCCCGCGTTGAAAGCTTTAATCTAACAGTCAGCATATGATCGCAAGGACTATTCTAGCCTTTGCAATCATGCGCCATTCCGTCAGATTTTATTCTATTTTGCTAGGTGGTGCTCAGTTGTTGTGTTCCTATTGGTCGATGTGGATGTGCTCAGGTGTAGGGCTGTTGTCAGAGGGGTCTATGATGAGGATAGATTCTAATGGTTGGCATAAGTTCTCATGTGATTTGTCAGAGCCATGAGATCTTACGCCAGCCGTTCATTTTCAAAGGCTTATGAAAGGTGGGTCCTATGCCAGTGACTGGGCATGGATCAGTGAATGATGAGGTGACATGTGGCATTGGGTGAACTAAGGTGGGGCTAGTGTTTGCGGTGACAGGGTGGCAATCTCATGGCTTATCGTGTGTTCGCATAGCCCAAGTTTTGGCTATGCAATCATGCGACCGCTCTTGGTCGTCGCGGTTGTTGAGTTTTGTGGGTCTACGGTGTCATGTCGCTGACATGCCCATTTTTCATTCACTGAGGGATTTTTGAGGTAGCCGAAGGCTTTTCTGGGTGGTTTGTGATGGCATTGCACGGTTAAGAAGACCGCGATCGCATGATCACAAGGGTTAGTTTGGTGCCTTGCGATCATGCGACCAAGCATAATTTAAGGCCTGATTTCCTATGGTGGTCAAGTTGATGGCAGCGCGATTGCGTGACTGGGGAAAATGGTTAAGAAATGTGAAACAGACGAAGTGCAAAGTAGCCATTGCAGATTCAAATTTGAATTTCTGTGAACTTCTAGCGCTAGAAAGACCAAATTTATGGAATTGAATGCAGAAAAGACCCTATTCGGTGAGAAATGACTAGTTTGCTATTTGTGGTGTGGTCCAGGGTGCTATGTACTTGTTTGCAGAGCTTGTACCATGGTGGTTGTGTGCTCAAGGCATGTTGCAGGGTGTCCTTTTGAGCTCGGTTTGGTGATCCCTTGTACTTGCAGAGAGGATTTTCATGATTAGAGATCAGTTTTGGTTTCCTCTTTCCTGCCCCTATAATAAATTTTTGACCGTTTCCAATTGGCTTGGTTGGTAAAAGCTACACCCTAGCTATCTGTAGCTTGTTGCAACCCATTTTGGGTTCCCATGGCAGCTAGTGGTATAAAGTGTCCAAATTTTTGACTGTGTATGGGTTCTGAATTTTGTCAGTTCGAATGAAAGGTTTTGTTCTGCAGATTTTCCTTCTCTCTGCATATAGGGTGATCCTCTTTCTCTTGCTGGTTCAGAGAATACAATACATACTGTAATAGATTTATTTTATGCATGAGAACTTAGTTTGTTCTTACTATTACTAAGCTGTCTCCATTTGAATTCTGAGTCCATTAATCATACATCAAGGGTGTTTGATTTGTCTACTTGTATTGCCTATGTGTTCGCAAGTGGAGTTGTCTTCGCAGAGATAACTGGTTCAGGGTTAGTGTTTATGTATGTATGAGCTGAGGTGTCAAAGATGTTTCATGCTTGTCTTCCAGTGGATGCTGGTTAATGTATTATCTGTTTATAGGTCTCTTTTAAGGGAAGGGTTAAAATCCTTTGAGTGGATAATAACATACTTAAATACATAGGTGGGTGCTAAGTTGAGGTTTGGTCATGGTGTGTGATTGATGTCAGGCATCAACACATTGAGCATATTGTGTTCTTGTTTCATAGTTGTCTCTTGTAGTAGGGTATTTGACTCTGTGGCCCATTGGATAAGGCACTGGTCTATTAGAGACTTCAGGCATCTCAGGGGACCTTTCAACCCATCTTTGAAATCATTTCCTTTCTATCCCACCTTTTTCCCTTTTAAGTTGTTAGTGTAGGTCTCTAGTTTTTCATACTCATTACATGAAAGTAGGGCTATTGTATGAGATATTAGCTTCATTGAGGTACAAGATACCTAAGAGTTTGAGAACCATTCCACATTAATTTGTCTATAGGCCTTTGGTTTGTCATGAGGTGTCTTGAATGTGTAGATAAAGTAATACCCACCCGAGTGAATGTGGAGCTCAAATAAGGAGATTTTTCTTTATCCTCATCAATTGGTTTGTTTTCCTTGTCAAGCTTGAGTGCCTAACTAGTGTTCTAAGCCCAACTATTTGATTTAAGCTTGGTCCTACAAGGAAAAGAGACAAGATGTGTTTGCAGTGACTGGGCGAGTGGTGGTGTGACATGTGGCAGGTGGGCCCAGGTTTAAGGCTTGGTAGATTGTTTGTGGGGCCGAGGGCATAGTGTTCACAGGTTGTTGCATGTTCGCATAACCTGATTTTGGGTTATGCGATCATGTGACCAAGCATAAATTGTTGCCCGTTTCCTGTGGCGGTGAGGTTGTGATAGCGCGACTGGAGGTGAATGGTTAAGGAATATGATGCCTGTGAATTGCATGGTGACCCATTGCAGATTCAAATTTGAATTTCTGAGAGCTTCCAGCAACTAGAGAGTACCAAATTTATGGAATTCATTGCAGAAGTGACCTTGTTCAATGAGAAATGACTATTTTTCTGGCCATTTCTTGACTTGGTTGGTGAAGGCTATGCCCTAGCTGTTTGTAGCTTATTGCAACCCGTTTGGGTTCCCATGGAAGCTAGTGGTATAAAGGGTTAAATTTTTGACTTTGTCTCCAGGTTCCTTTCTTCCACAGTTGTGGGGACTAGTTCCATGAATGTTCTTCCTGCAATGTATTTTCCTTCTTCTCTGCATACAGGGTGTTCCCTCTGTCCTTTCTAGCTATGGGAATATAATGAAATTGTAACATGTGTCTTATGTATGAGATTGCAGCATACTTGTTCTCGTATCAGATTGTCTCCATTTGGGTTTTAGACTTGTAGACTACAACATCAAGGGTGCGTACTCTTTCTATTTACATTTTCAGTGAGTGTCTGCAATAGAGTTGCTTTCACAGAAGCAGCTGAGTCTAGGACTGGTGTTCAGATATGTATGGGCTGGGGGTATCAAAGATGCATTCATGCTTGTCTTCTAGTGGATGTTGTTTAATGTATTACTTTTTCCTAGGTCTTCCTTTGGATAGTGATAACATATTTGGGTGCACAGGTGGTTTGGTAATGTATGATTTGGTCAGGGTGAGTGTGTTGTCTTCTTGTTTCATAGCTTTGTTGTAGTGAAGTATTTGACTCTGCTGCCCATTGGATAAGGCACTAGTCTATGAGAGACTTAGGATACTTCAGGGGTCCATTCAACCTAACATCAATCATTGAAATTAAATCCTTTCCCTTCATGTTGGTAGTAGTAGTAGGAGGTCCCATCTGGTTTTCAGACTCATTACATGCAGATCAGGTTATTGCATCAGATTTGGTTTCAATGGGGTACAGGATACCTACAAGGGTCTGGAAACTATTTCACAATAATACATCTACAGGCCTTTTGTTCATCAACTCAAGAAGAGTCATGAGTGTGTAGATGAGGCAATACCCACTTGAGTGATGTGGAGCTCGAAGCAGAAGGAGGATGTTCTTTATCCTCATCAATTGACACTTTTTCCCTTGTCAGACTTTGGAGTGAAGACTAACCAGTTTGTCAATCATAGTGTAAACCTGGCACTATGTGGGAACAAGTTTAAAGGACAAAAAAATGGTGACTCTGCTGGGGAAGAACATAAGGAAAACCTATTAAGGAGCTCTAGTTATGGTTATAAATTTTGCAATATCATATCTTTTGACTAGATTGGTTTGGCCCATCCAAGTCACCGACAAAATGGTGACTCTACTGGGGAAGAGGTAAAAGACAACAAGCTTCCTTGCTTGGATGGATCATTCCAGGGTCTTGGTTGAAGTTACAGAGGCAAATAGAATAAACACATTAGTGAAATCTTCTCACTGCGTGCTAAGTGGCGACTCTGAGTTCTCTGTTTGATCAGTGTAGTTCCTAATAAACAGTATGGCCTAATGAAGTTTTGGTTGGTTGGAAGAGATACAAATCAGTGCAAAAATTTCCTCTTCAAGGAGGTGGTGACTTTATACAAAAACCTGATAGAGCTATAGGGTGAGCTCTAGATCTGCCCCGCCCTCCAACCAGCATGTTGATTTTTACTGCAGAACTTCCAGGTATGATACTTTCAATGATAAGAAATGTTTCTTTATGAAGTGATCTGAGCACTAAGAGAAGGAAAATGGTGTGATAGAGAGGTTAGCATGCTTCAATGAATAAGAGTTGCAGTTCTGCAAATTTTTGGTGAAGCATGAACATGGGTAGTGGAAACTCTAGTTTCATTCTTCAGCCCATGGGTGTTTACATATGGTTGCAGTGGAAATGGTTATGTTTTGGTCCAGTTGGTGGTCTGCTCTCCTAGAGATTTGAATTCTTGCATGGGCATAAGTTACCCATCATCCCCAACTAGAGCCACTATTAGGCCATTTTTTCAGTCTTTGCAAAATCCTTTAAAATGGCCTCTCCCCTGCAAATGTGTGTCAAGTGTCCTGCCCCTAGTAGTCATTATTGTCACCTTGCTCTAGTCCAAAGTACATCTCTTAATTCACAAAAACCAGTAAGATTTTCAAGTTCTAAGGTTCGCGGGAAGCAAAATTTAAAATTTGCCATAGTGTCGAAAATCCACAGTGTTTACAAAAATTCATGATGTTTTCAATCTTTTGCCGATAACCTACATTATTTTCAACCACTTTGTCTTCCAGATTTGTGTGCTTTTCTGTTGACATGTCAGTAACTTTGTCTGTTTTCGATCCTCTTTCATCAAAAATATTGTGTGTTTTCGACCTAACACTAGTTCCTTGTTTGTTGGCGTTCTCTCAACTGTGCAAGTGCGACAATGTGGGGCTAGTTCCTTCAAGGTGTCAATGGGGGGGACATATGAAATATTTTTATTGGCTATCATATGGCCACATGTCAGACTTTTTTGAAATGTGATCATGCGACCGCTTACCATCTATTTGCGTGGGGCCCGATGGTGGTTGCTGTTTGGTGTCCTGAAAGCAGTCATATGGCAGCATCTGATTGGTTGTCGCATTATCACATAGCCCAATTTTTGGCTATGTGATCATGCGACCGCTTGCCCTGTGTCCTTGTGGCTGATTGGCAGAAGGGCTGTGTTCTTGGCGGTGATGTGGCAGCTTTGGGTTGGCTGTCGCATGATCACATAGCCCAATTTTTGGCTATATGATCATATGACTGATTGACATGTGGCAGTTTGGTAGCATTTCATCGGTGGGCCTGGGAGATGTAGAGAAGTGGGTGATGTGGTGGTTGTGGTGGTGGTTACGCTGTTCTAAGTTGGCAAGTTTTTCATTCATCCGCGTGGTGATGAGGTGGATTTGTTGTCAGGTGGGCACACATTGAAAGCTTTTAATCCGATAGTTGGTGCATGATCTTAAAGAATATTCTCACCCCTTCGAATCACGCGCCATCCATTGATCTAGCATCTTCTCTATGCGATGCAAGTGGGACTATCTGCCATGTGGAGCTTAGTTGCTATGCTCCTATTGGTCGATGTGGATGTGCTCAAAAGTGGGGCTGTTGTCGAAAGGGTCTGTGATGAGGATGGATCCTACGGCCGACATAAGTTCTCATGGGATTTGTCAGAGCCATGAGATCTTACACCAGCCATTCATTTCAAAGGCTTAAGGAAAGTTGGTCCCGGGTCAGTATGACCGGGCATGAATTGAAAATGAAATGACAACGTGTGGCATCTGGTGGGCCTAGTTGGAATCTAGTGTTTGGTAGTCTGGATAAAAAGGTGGTGGTGCCGATAAAATGTGGTCTTTTCATGCATTTGCAAGAAGATTTGGCAGTTCTCTAGTTTGTCTAGCGACTTGGCGAACAACGGTCGCGGAGTCGCTAGATTTTTAGCGAAAGGTGGAAAGCATTTCACAAACTGGTAGAAGTTCTTTGGTCACCAGTTTGCCAGATATGTGGGGTCCATGTTTGCGGTGACTGAGTGAGTGGTGGTGTGACACATGGCAGGTGGGCCCAGGTGTAAGGCTTGGTAGATTATTTGCGGGGCTGAGGCATAGTGTTCACAGGTTGTCGCATGTTCGCATAACCCATTTCTGGGTTATGCGATCATGCGACCAAGCATAAATTTTTGCCCATTTCCTATGGCGGTGAGGTTGTGACAGCGTGATTGTGCGACTAGAGGTGAATGGTTAAGGAATATGATGCCTGCGAATTGCATGGTGACCATTGCAAATTCAAATTTGAATTTCTGAGAGCTTCCAGTGACCAGAGAGTACCAAATTTATGGAATTCATTGCAGAAGTGACCCTGTTTGGTGAGAAATGACTTGTTTTCTAGCCGTTTCTTGACTTGGTTGGTGAAGGCTATGCCCTAGTTGTCTGTAGCTTGTTGCAACTTATTTGGGTTCCCATGGCAGCTAGTGGTATAAAGGGTTGAATTTTTGGCTTTGTCTGGGTTCCTTTCTTCCATGGTTGTGGGGACTAGTTCTGTGAATGTTCTTCCTGCAATGTATTTTTCTTCTTCTCTACATACAGGGTGTTCCCTCTATCCTTTCTGGCTATGGGAATATAATGAAATTCTAACAGATGTCTTATGTATGAGATTGCAACATATTGTTCTTGTATCAGATTGTCTCCATTTGGGTTTTCAACTTATAGATTACAACATCAAGGGTGTGTACTCTTTCTATTTGCATTTCCAGTGAGTGTCTACAATAGAGTTGCTTTCGCAGAAGCAGTTGAGTCTAGGACTGGTGTTCAGATATGTATGGGCTGGGGTATCAAAGATGCATCATGCTTGTCTTCCAGTGGATGCTGGTTAATGTATTACTTGTTCCTAGGTCTTCCTTTGGATAAGTGATAACATATTTGGGTGCACAGGTGGTTTGGTAATTGTTAGTAAACAGATTTAGTCTTAATTTTATCTATTGATAATTCTTCTCTATCACCCTTTTTAAGATCAATTTTTACTAACAATTGGGTAAGTGTTGGATACTCTCCACTTCCCTCTGAATTCTTACTTAGGTACAACTCCCTAATTGAATTTTCAATTCAAGTTTTTCTTTTCTAACAACTATTCTAGTTTTAGCTTTTGACCTGAAAGCTTATAAGGCTGCTATAACATTCTTCAGATGTTCAACATGTAAATGACTACTTTATGAGAAAGATTTAATCAAACAGAAAATCACAGTTTCATGTTTCCAAAACATACAATTTACTAGAACTAAAATGTAATTATTTAATGACAAATTAACAAAAACCCCCAAGAATGCTAGATAAGATTTTATATACCATAAATGAACATATCGATCAAATACAAGACATATGTTCATCCAATTTAAACTGCAAAGATTCAGAACAAGTATATATATATATATATAATCAGATTGTTGTTTCCACAACACAGATCAAAACATGCAACAGAAAATAAATCCTTATACAACTTACTCAAAAAAATTTAGAGTACCATTTCAAAGAAAACTTCTTCAATGAAAAAATACTAAGTCTACCTTCAAAATTTTCTAACCCATGCTTCTATGAAAACTAAACTATTTAAAGTTTTAGCAAAGCCGACAGGTCTCCCAAAAAACTGGACCTCTCAGTTAAACAGTTAAAACAACTTAAAGAGTTAAAAGGACACCTCACCCCATGAGTTTTAAAACATGAAACTGAAAAGATTAAATGTCAATCTCCACATCTTTCTCAGAGGTGCGCTCCTCTTCTCTGGCGATATTCTCTTCTTCCGTTACAGTCTGCTTTGTCATCTCTAGCTGCTTATGTGCCTGCAGTAGTTCCTTGGTCTACGACATGTGTGGTACCCTCAGGTTCACGATCCTAAACATTGCAGCTTCTTTGGTCCACTTTACTTTCCTAACTTTCTCGACAGTTAAAGGGAACTAGTCCACACCAAGATAGAGCATTGATTTGACTCGAGCAACCTGAGTTAAGTCTAAGGGTTTAGGGTTTAGTTTTTCCTTAAGTTTCTTCATAGTGTTTTCAAACACAACAAGGGCCATGTTCTGTTCCTGTTCTCCCATAGCAGCTATATATGTATGAGCAAAGTTTATCACCTTAAGTTCAGTGATCATAGCCTTTTGTAACTGCTTGATCTCATGCTCACTGTCCTTGTTCTCAGAAATACTACTTCTGACAGTGCTCAAATGCCAACTTATATTTTTCCTGAGAACAAAAAAGATAGAGTCATCTTGTACTTTGACACCCTGATCTGTGCAAAACTTTACATTGCCATACTTTTCAATTTCAAGAAACTTGGACATGGCGATGAACTATTTTTCTTCATCCCTCTCCCATACCTGCCTTTGAGATTGTATTTCTCCTGTCAAAACTTCTGTACCATGCAGAACCTCATGCACCTCTTTTAAGTACTTAGAACCACTCTTAAGGATTTCACAAATCCACTCCTCCACAAAAATTGCTAGAGCACGTCCCTTTTGAACCTGAGTGAGAAAATTCTTGCTTTCAGCTGATTCTGGGTCAAAGACTTGGGGAGATTGAACTAAAGGAATGGAATCAAAACTACAGAAGGTGTTAATAAATTGTGACAGAGTTACTATAGTTTGTTTCAATTCCTTCTTTTCTTTTCCATCCTGCCAAGAAGAGTTTAGCATTTGTTGTGCAGTCTCTTTGAATAAGTTATTTTTGCCAGCCCTATCCATGTTTCCCAACTATACTTTGGTAATCTCAAAATCTTCAGCTTTAACCTCTTGTTCATCTTCTTTACCTTCCTTAGGTTTGTAAGTGGCAACTTCAGCAGTCCATTTTCTAGTTTTCTCATCAGTAAACATGCGAGCTGTGCTCTTAACCTTTTTTGTCTTTGGAGTTTTTTTAACATATTTACTTATAATATCTTTAATAGGAATTGAAGCAGGAACTAAATTGCGCTCTTTACTTACAATAGTTAACAGCTAGGGAAGTGAAACTACAGAACTCAAGGACTGTTCGGGTGTCTTCATTGGCATGGATATCACTTCCAATGTAACATCATGCAGGTTGAAGAGGTCCTTTCCTATTTGTTCATTTTCTGATATATGGAAACTGATATCTTCCATTTTATCATCATCCAAGTTTACCATCAAAGGTTCTATCTGAGCCATATCTTTCTTTGTCCTTGACTTGGTTCTAGATCTTGTTACCCTTTGTGGTAAAATAGTTGGGAGAGAATCAGTTACAATCTTCTTGTTTGAGTTCCTGACTCAAGATTTCTCGGAAGCCCCTCTGAATTGCAGACACCCCTACATACAAAGCTTTGCCAAGACTACCTCCGTGCACCAGCTCTTGAAGAAAACTCATGCTTTTGTAATAAGATGAACACAGAATTAAGCTTAAGTATACCTTTAGGGTACCTGAATTTATTACAAATCCTTTCCATTAATGTCATGGATTTGATTTGACATTTAAATCAAGAGACAGTAATCATTATTCGAACAAGTCCGGAGGCCATCACTTCTAATTATGGTTGCACAAACCAAGGAGGTACTTCATTAAGTATGTTACATGCTAGCATTTAATTCCCTTCATTGTGGGTCCCAACACACCGCTAGCTTTAGAAACTCATGCTCTAGCTAACGTCACTGAACTCTCTTGAACATACATGAACCAAGTTCTCTGGAGTTCTCAACCATTCTTTTCTGTTCAATACTTTTTACTGTTGACAAACTTTAGGCAAAATTCCATACCCAGGACCATTAAGTTGAAACTTCTTATGATTCAAATTGCCTTATGTTCTATCCCCTTTCTGGTGTTATCAAAGAAAATAACCGATCACCTGCAAAAGTAAAAACTTAATCAAAATGTTAAAAAAAATGCGAACATCTTTGAACCTAAGGGAACATAGTTCCACACTGTTCGCCAGTGTTTAGGGGTGTTCAAGACCATTCTAATTCTGAAATGTTAAGTGACCGAGAAGACAAAAGCAACGAATGGACTAATTACAAAGATCAAAGGGAAGTCTGTGAGAGGCATATTTTGACACAGAGGCAATTCTAAGGACATGCATTTGCTTAAGAAAAAAATTAAGGATCAAGACAGAAATTGGGACTAACATTTTCTCTGACTGGGGACTACTTTTTGACTCAAAAGGCAGAGAACTTAGCATCTCTGGTTTCACAAAAATGAAAGGGGTAACCAACACAAAAATAGGGAAGGAAACTAACCTAATATGCACAGACAGAAAAACTTGAGGACCTTACAATTTTACCAGCTTCATGTCCTATCCATTATAGGAATATGGCAAGACAGAACCATCTGGATAAGCCAACCTG
The DNA here is from genome assembly GCA_027943335.1 of Chamaecyparis obtusa. Classification (NCBI taxonomy): domain Eukaryota; kingdom Viridiplantae; phylum Streptophyta; class Pinopsida; order Cupressales; family Cupressaceae; genus Chamaecyparis; species Chamaecyparis obtusa. Next base: position 136,520 of record BSBK01007148.1, on the reverse strand, counting down.
AAAGCATTAGATCCCAATTCTTCTCTAATTATAAAGGGCCCTTTCCACAAGAATTGAAACTTTCCATGTGTTCCCTTTGGTTCTTTACTTTTGTCCCACAGTAGCACCTCATCTCCTTTCATAAACTTTCTAGGCCATGCCTTCCTATCAAAGATATTTTTATTCCTGAGTTGATGTTCTGTAATTCTGTCCACTAGAGCTTCCCTTTCAGCTTCAAGCTTCTGCAAGAACATTATCCTTTTTTCAAGAGAGTCTTTAAAAGTTTGATCTTCTATTGTAGTTTAGAGTTTGATCGCTGACAATTCCAAAGGAAGGGAAACCTGTGCTCCTATACCATACACTAGCTCAAATAGTGCCATACCGATTGCCCTTTTGGGTGTGATCCTATCTACCCAAAGGGATTCAAATAATTTCTTATGCCAATTTCTTCCATTAACATCCACTAGCTTTTTCATGATTGCAACCAAATTCTTGTTACTGGATTTGGCCTGCCCATTTCCTTGGGGAAAATAATCAGATGAATGAGCCAAGGAAATACTATGATCATAACAGAATAACATTAGTTCTTGAGATGAAAAATAAGTGGCATTATCCGTTACAATCTTCTGTGGTACACCAAAACTGACCAAAATATTGTTCTTCAAAAATTCACATACCACTTGGGAATTGGATTTTTTAGTTGGGATAGCCTCCACCCACTTAGTGAAGTAATCGGTGGCTGTCAAAATATAAATATCTCTAGCACTAGAAGAAGGATTAACAGGACCTATAAAATTGAGTCCCCATTGTTTAAAGGGCTCTTCAATCACAACTGGTTTTAGAGGCAATGCTGCTAATTGTGGTTTCCCAGTAAATAATTGGCATTTCTCACAGCTTCTAACAAAAGCATAGGCATCTTTAAACATACCCAGCCAATAAAAAAAATTACGTAAAATTTTAAAAGTAGTGATTGAGGAAGAAAAATGACCTCCACATGCTTCTTCATGAAAAGCTTTAAGTAATTTTTTCTGTTGTTCCTCATCCACACACCTAAGGAAGGTTCCATCTACACCTCTCTTGAACAGTGCACCTTGCTAAATCACATATTTATCTACTTGTAATCTGAGATTACGTCTCTCTTTTGGTGTCAAGTTGGTAGGAAATTCACCATAGGTTAGGTAATAAGCTATGTTACTGAACCAAGGATCTGTTAGGCTTACCAACAATGCATGTGACTGCTCACATTGTGAATCTCTTTCATGATTGGGGTTTTCAGCTATGAATTTACACAATCCTCTTCCGCTGACCAATTTGGTCAGTTTTATTGTCAAGTCATACTCCTGAATCTTGGTCACCCATGCTGCTCTCTTATTCATTGCAATCTCTTATTGTGTGATTAGACTCTTCACAGCAGTGTCTGGAACAAAAACCTCAGAATGTGAATGCAAGATATAAAACCTGAATTGTTTAACAGCTTTAACAACTGCAAAAGCTTGTTTTTCAATGAGCGAGTACTTCAGTTTGTGATTTTTTAGGGGGGTGCTCATGAATGCAATAGGCGCTTCAGTTCCTCCATCATTCTTTTGAGTGAGCATGGTAGAAAGTGAATGATCAGAGGCATAACAATAAATGACAAAATCTTTCTTGTAATCTGGATATACCAAAGAAGGAGCACTAGCCACAACATCTTTAATTTCTTTAAAAGCTTTTTGTCTAGCCTCCATCCATTTAAAAGGTTTTTTTTCACTCATCATCCCTACAATATGTTGGGTAAGCTCAGAGAAGTCTGGCACAAGAGCCCGTAAGAAATTGATCTGCTCGAAAAATGACTTTACACCAGTTCTTGTAGACGGAAGACTCAGCTGCTGAATGGCTTTTACCCTTTCAGGGTCTATTCTTATCCCTTCCTTAGAAATGATATGACCTAATAGTTTGCCTTCGGTAACACAAAAGATTGACTTCTTAGGGTTGAGTGAGATACCATGGTCACGACACCTTTGAAGTACTAATTTCAAATCTCTAAGGTGATGTTTACGCCTGCGGGAGTAGACTATTAAATCATCTAGATATATAACAATAATCTTATTCTTCATATCAGAAAAGGATGAGTCTGTTTCCCTTTGGAACATTGCCCCATCATTAATTAGGCCAAAGGGCATCCTGTTGTAAGCAAAAGTTCCCCAGGGTGTGGTGAAGGTTGTTTTATGCTTATCATTCCCTGTCACACTGATCTGATTATATCCAGAGAATCCATCCAACATGGACATCATCTCTGACCCAGCCACTATTTGCAACACGTGTTCCATCTTTGGGAGGGCATAGTTGTCTTTTAGACTCGCCTAATTCAGGTTACGGAAGTCAACACAAATTTTTATCTCACCATTTTTCTTTCTTACCAGAACAATGTTCGCAATCCAAGTTGAGTTATGTATTGGATATATTATCCTTGCTTTTAACATTTTATCTACTTCACGCATTATAGCTTCTGACACCTTAGGGTGATAACTACGCAGTTTCTATCTGAAAGGTTTACATTCTAGTTTAAGAGGAATATTATGGCTGAAATGCCCACCTCTAAAATCCTTCAAATCATCATAATTCCATGCAAAAACATTAGAAAATGATGTCAACAAAGATTGAAGTCTCCCCTTTTCTTGAGAACAAAGAGATTTTCCTACGCTTATCCATTTGGACTGTGTTTCATCCCCAATGTCAATCTTATCGTACTCCCTAAGTGCTTCAGGGTGAGGATTTTCTTTCTTGTGAATAAAACTATCATCTTTTCTAGAAAATAAGTTTTCAAGTGTTACCATGCCTTTAGTAATTTTGTTACCTTTTAATTGCACGATTCCATCTGACATTTGATTTTCAGAGACCAATTCTCCATGCATTTCACTTGTCCCTTCAAAATAGGTAGATGCAAAGACTTCTACACAAGTCATGAAATCATTAATACTAGCATCACTCTCAAAAACCTGCAAATGTTCTACATTATCAGGAACTGCTGGTTTGTAAATCATTTCTATCTTGTAAGTGCTAGTTTTGAATTCTGGGTGAGGAAGCAATAAAGATGTTGAAATGGCTAATGAATCTGCTTTCAAATTCAAACTCCTTGGAATAGCTTCTATACAAAGAGCATCAAAAGCTTTAATTTCTTTCCAGACCAACTCTCTATAATGTTTTAACCTTTCATTTTTCACGGTGAACTACCCTCTAACTTGCTTAACAATTAATTCTACATCACCTCTTGCAATGAGAGCTGTGATTCCATGAGCTTTTGCTTCTTGAACACCTAGAAGCAAAGCTTCATATTCAGTTGTATTGTTGGTATTCTTGAAATCCAACTTATAAGAAAAAGACAAACAACCCCAGCTCCTGACCCTGCGTTAGCACAACTTCCATCAAACTCCATCGACCATAATTGTGTTGTCTCACTTAAGTCTCTTTCAGCTAAGGAAACATGGTCTGAAATGATCATATAATTGCCAAACTCACACTCTTGATATAAGATTTGAGCCTTTGGATTATCCGAAGGGAATACAGTATATTTATTCTTTTCTTTTGGCACCAACTTCACCTTCTTCTTCCCAACGGGGATGACTGCTTCTAACCAATCCATCTTTATTTCACCACCCATATATCGACAAAAGGTCCTACTCAATAACATTTCGTAACTTACTGGAATGTCCACCACTAAGATTGTTAGCTTCAGTCTTTTATCCGGGTAGGTGGCTAGAACAGCTTGAGAATCTTTTACTTGCCCAACTAGGGGTACTTGGTTTCCGTCCATTGAATAGCATCTTCCAAAACTTTTTGTCAAGGTCCGACCAAGGGCTTTGGCAACAGAGGATGGCATGATATTATCAGATGCTCTAGAATCAACAATACAATTACTCAACTTAAGACCATTGAGGAGCAAGGAGATATAGAAAGGTTCAGGCTTTCTAGGCTCAAGTATATCACACTCGGCTTCAAGAGTGGAAGTATTGGAGGAATTATTTTGATTACTACCTATTGGGGGAACTACCAATGGAGGTTGAACCAAATCTTTAGCTTGATTTGTTGTGCATTGATTAGCATGTGAGGTATTAGGGGTATCACCTTTAACATATTGAACTAGCTTGTCAAGTTCCTTAGGATTTAACTTTAGATATTCCACAGGTGAAATTTGGATAGCAAAAGATTGACAAAATTCTACTATATCAAAAGAAGGAACCTTAGCACCCCTTTGCAATATTTTAAAATCTGGAGGTTTTACATTGGAGAAGGGAGGATTACTTATAGGTACATTACTCTTGCTAGCTGTAGCCAATGACAAAGGGCTAGAATTAGAAGACCTCTGATTACGGGTAAGCATAGCACAGGTTGAATCTTCAAGAGTGGCCAAAATATCTTCTCTTTCTGAGTCTGATTCGTATTCTAAGTAAAATGAGCCGGAGTCACCAGGTCGCTCTTGAAATACTTCTTCAACCTTCATTTCTCCCAATACATCTGGAGTTACCTTCATTTGCATATGTCTCATCATATCAGGGTAGGTATCACCGTCATGATCCATTGTTAAGTGAAAAGAACACATAACTCCATCTCTAGAAGATCCCTCAATAGCAAGTCTAGGCTGGGCTAAAGATAAATGAGGAGTTCTATTATGGTACTGTCCTGGTGGTCTTTTGTTAGAGTCTTGTGACATAGGTGAGTAAGCCACCCCTTGTTTGGGTAATTGTCTCTTTAAGGCTATAACATCATTCATCAACCTTTGAACCACCGGGTCCATTGAAGAAGTTGAAGCTTGAGAAGATTGAACTTGGAGATCTTTCTTCCACTTTCCAGCCGTAATAAGATCATCTTCCAACTTAGTAGCCTGAGCTTGGGCTGTGTCCAAATCTGCTGGTCTGCTTCTTCTTAAATGAAAACCAATATCAGGGGGCATGGAATTGATGAAGAAACATTGTTGATTTTCAGGAGTAGGCCTTTTAGTTGTAGGAATTTTATGGACAACCTTATTATATCTTGCCACATAGTCTCTCATAGGCTCATGAATCTCCTTTTTCATCTATGTTAGCTGAGCTAGTAAAGAATGTTCATCGTCAACACTTTTAAAATGCCCTTCAAAGGAAAGTTTCATAGAGTCCCAGCCAGTTATAGACCCAATAGGTAGATGTCCAAACCATTCGGCAGCCCTTTCTATGAGAGTTTGGATGAAAAGCCTGACTACTACATCTTCAGTTTGAATCGCCAATATAGCAGTAGCAACATTAAAAGCATTAAAGTGTTCATCTACAAACACTGTACCATCTCCTGTGAACTTTGGAAGTACATCTTTGGCACCCTTAGGAAGAGCATTATGCTGAGCCAAAGCTAAAGGTCCAATTGCGGCACCCCATGGCTGTGCCATGATAACTGTCGGAAAAATAGTATGGAGGGATGGGGCTTGAGTTCCTGACAAGGTTAAAGCTTGCCAATTATAGATCTTAGTAGAAGACCTAAAAGTCTCTCTTGAAGGAGAAGAAGGTCTACTCTGGGCCTTTTTCTTGGGAGGATGAACCTTTGTGGTTTCAAGATTTCTCAATTCTTCAAAGACACTATCAAAGATTCTCACCTCTCTCTAAGATCTAGTATATGGTCTTGACTCCAGCTTGACAATTTTATGGCCTTGGCATGGCTCTTTCAACAACTGCAGCTTCACGAGCAACTGGAATACCTCTCAACCATTCGCTAATTTCTTCTTCCTCTTCTAAAACTAACTGAACTTGTTGATACTGTTCATTACTTGTTCTTACTTTCCAGGCCAAGTTGTTTAAATCTGCAATAATATCTTCTTGCATGTCCTAAAAATCTAGACCGGGTTGCAAGACTGGGGGAAGTTCAACACGACCAGGTATTCTATCAGCAGGTAATACCATAGTTACACATTTAAGCCAAACACAGACACTGGCTTACTAATTCACCTCCCCAGTAGAGTCACCAAAAATCTGTTAGTAAACAGATTTAGTCTTAATTTTATCTATTAATAATTCTTCTCTATCGCCCTTTTTAAGACCAATTTTTACTAACAATTGGGTAAGTGTTGGATACTCTCCACTTGCCTCTGAATTCTTTCTTAGGTACAGCTCCCTAATTGAATTTGCAATTCAAGTTTTTCTTTTCTAACAACTATTCTGGTTTTAGCTTTTGACCTGAAAGCTTATAAGGCTGCTATAAGATTCTTCAGATGTTCAGCATGTAAATGACTACTTTATGAGAAAGATTTGATCAAAGAGAAAATCACAGTTTCCCATTAACAAAAAATATAATTTACTAGAACTAAAATGTAATGATTTAATGATAGATTAACAAAAACCCCCAAGAATGTTGGATAAGATTTTATATACTATAAATGAACATATCGATCAAACACAAGACATATGTTCATCCAATTCAAACTGAAAAGATTCGGAACAAGTATATATATATAATCAGATTGATGTTTCCATAACACGGATCAAAACATGCAACAGAAAATAAATCATTATACAACTTACTCGGAAAATTTTAGAGTACCATTTCAAAGAAAACTTCTTCAAAGCAAAAATAATAAGTCTACCTTCAAAATTTTCTAACCCCTGCTTCTACGAAAACTAAGCTATTTAAAGTTTTAGCAAAGCTGAGAGGTCTCCCAAAAAACCTGACCTCTTGGTTAAACAGTTAAAACAACTTAAAGAGTTAAAAGGACACCTGGCCCCATGAGTTTTAAAACATGAAATTGAAAAGATTAAATGTCAATCTCCACATCTTTCTTGGAGGCGTGCTCCTCTTCTCCAGTGATATTCTCTCCTTCTGTTACAGTCTACTTTGTCATCTCCAGCTGCTTATGTGCCTGCAATAGTTCCTTGGTATGTGGCATGTGCGGTACCCTTAGGTTCACGATCCTAAACATTGTGGCTTCTTTGGTCCACTTTACTTTCCTGACTTTCTAGACGGTTAAAGGGAACTGGTCCACACCAAGATAGAGCATTGATTCGACTCGGGCAACCTGAGTTAAGTTTGAGGGTTTAGGGTTTAGTTTGTCCTTAAGTTTCTTCATGGTGTTTTCAAGCACAACAAGGGCCATTTTCTATTCCTATTCTCCCATAGCAGCTATATATGTATGATCAAAGTTTATCACCTTAAGTTGAGTGATCATAGCCTTTTGTAACTGCTTGATCTCATGCTCACTATCCTTGTTCTTAGAAATACTACTTGTGATAGTGCTCAAACACCAACTTATATTTTTCCTGAGAAAAAAGAAGGTAGAGTCATCTTGTACTTTGACACCCTGATCTGTGCAAAACTTTACATAGCCATACTTTTCAATTTCAAGAAACTTGGACATGGCGATGAACCATTTTTCTTCATCCCTCTCCCATACCTACCTTTGAGATTGTAGTTCTCCTATCAAAACTTATGTATCATGCAGAACCTCCTGCACCTCTTTTAAGTACTTAGAACCACTCTTAAGGATTTCACAAATCCACTCCTCCATAGAAACTGCTAGAGCACATCCCTTTTGAACCTGAGTGAGAATATTCTTACTTTTGGCTGATTCTGGGTCAAAGACTTGGGGAGATTGAACTAAAGGAATGGCATCAAAACTATAGAAGGTGTTAATAAATTGTGAGAGAGTCACTATAGTTTGTTTCAATTTCTTCTTTTCTTTTCCATCCTGCCAAGAAGAATTCAGCATTTGTTGTACAGTCTCTTTCAATAAGTTATTTTTGCTAGCCCTGTCCATGTTTCCCAACTCTACTTTGGTAATCTCAAAATCTTTAGCTTTAACCTCCTGTTCATCTTCCTTACCTTCCTTAGGTTTGTAAGTGGCAACTTCAGCGGTCCATTTTCTAGTTTTCTCATTAGTAAACATGTGAGCTGTGCTCTTAACCTTTTTTGTCTTTGGAGTTTTTTTAACATATTTACTTACAATATCTTTAATAGGAATTGAAGCAGGAACTAAATTACACTTTTTACTTACAGTAGTTAATGGCCAGGGAAGTGAAACTCCAGAACTCAAGGACTGTTCGGGTGTCTTCATTGGCATGGATATCACTTCCAATGTAACATCATCCAGGTCGAAGAGGTCCTTTCCTATTTGTTCATTTTCTGATATATGGAAACTGATATCTTCCATTTTATCATCATCCAAGTTTAGCATCAGAGGTTCTATCTGAGCCATATCTTTCTTTGTCCTTGACTTGGTTCTAGATCTTGCTACCCTTTGTGGTAAAATAGTTGGGAGAGAATCAGTTACAATCTTCTTCTTTGAGTTCCTGACTCAAGATTTCTCAGAAGCCCCTCTGAATTGCAGACACCCCTGAGTACAAAGCTTTGCCAAGACTACCTCTATGCACCAGCTCATGAAGAAAACTCATGCTTTTGTAATAAGATGAACACAGAATTAAGCTTAAGTATACCTTTAGGGTACCTAAATTTATTACAAATCCTTTCCATTAATGTCACGAATTTGATTTGACATTTAAATCAAGAGACCATAATCATTATTCAAACAAGTCCTGAGGCCATCACTTCTAATTATGGTTGCGCAAACCAAGGAGGTACTTCTTTAAGTCCATTACGTGCTAGCATTTAATTCCCTTTGTTGTGGGTCCCAACACACCACTGGCTTTAGAAACTCATGCTCTGGCTGACGTCACTGAACTCTCTTGAACATACATGAACCAAGTTCTTCGGAGTTCTCAACCATTCTTTGTTTTTCAAGACTTTTTACTGTCGGCAAACTTTAGGCAAAATTCCATACCCGAAACCATTAAGTTGAAACTTCTTATGATTCAAATTGCCTTATGTTCTATCCCCTTTCTGGTGTTATCAAAGAAAACAACCGATCACCTGAAAAAGTAAAAACTTAATCAAAATGTTAAAAAAAATGCGAACATCTTTGAACCTAAGGGAACATAGTTCTACACTGTTCGTTGGTGTTCAGGGGTGTTCAAGACCATTCTAAGTCTGAAACGTTAAGTGACTAAGAAGAAAAAAGAAATGAATGGACTAATTACAAAGATCAAAGGGAAGTCTGTGAGAGGCATATTTTGACACAGAGGCAATTCTGAGGACATGCATTTGCTTAAGAAAAAAACTAAGGATCAAGACAGAAAATGGGACTAACAGTAATGTATGATTTGGTCAAGGTGAGTGTGTTATCTTCTTGTTTCATAACTCTATTGCAGTGAAGTATTTGACTTTACTACCCATTGGATAAGGCACTGGTCTATGAGAGACTTAGGATACTTCAGGGGTCCATTCAACCCAACATCAATCATTGAAATGAAATCCTTTCCCTTCATGTTGGTAGTAGTAGTAGTAGGAGGTCCCATCTAGTTTTTAGACTCATTGCATGCAGATCAGGTTATTGCATCAGATTTGGTTTCAATGGAGTACAGGATACCTATAGGGGTCTGGAAACTATTCCACAATAATACATCTACAAGCCTTTTGTTCATCAACTCAAGAGGAGTCATGAGTGTGCAGATGAGGCAATACCTGCCTGAGTGATGTGGAGCTCGAAGCAGAAGGAGGATGTTCTTTATCCTCATCAATTGGCACTTTTTCCCTTGTCAGACTTTGGAGTGAAGACTAACCAGTTTGTCAATCATAGTGTAAACCTGGCACCGTGTGGGAACAAGTTTAAAGGCCAACACATTATAGAAGAGTAATTACCCTAATTACCAAGAAGTGATTATATGAAAGATATTTATAGTTAAATATTATTATCTTGTACCTAAATATTTTCTAACATGTTAAAAATCATAATTTACATAAAATAAATTATAATTGATCAAATGAGAAACTAGAAAATATTGCAGATTTTTAATCTCTTAATATGTTAAAGAGAGAATATTTAGTTTTAAACCATGGTAGATCTAGTCAAATTTATGGAGGATATATGTAGAATTCCCTAAGTAAACCATTTTTCTAGAGAATCTCTATTTGGAAGGGCTTGAAAAAGTCATGAATCCATGTAGATAGAGTTTTTAAGCCTTGGGATAGAATAGAAGAGATTCTTTTTTATTCTAGATAAAAGGTTAAGGCCTAAATATTTAGAAATTACTATTTAAAATATTTACATTTGTATAGAAGATAGCATCATCTATACAAAAACTAATCCAATGGATAAACCCCACAACTTGGTAAGAAAATTTAGCTCAAGAGATAAAATAAATGCTCCCAAAACTAAAGCCCCATATGAGAAGAAAACTATAATGTTCTATATACATAACAGTCATATACAAGATGAATTAAATACCTCTAATAAACTTATAGTAGTTGGATATAGAACATGAACCCATTTTGTTACTACATAGAACCAAAAAGAAGTGAAAATACTAATCAACCATTTACCTTTTAATACTTTTGTATTTACTTGGAAATGAACGTCTTTCTTCTTTGCAAACTGGGGATATTTTTTAGTGGAAACAATATTTGTGTTGTAGACTCCCACTTCATGGTTTTGGGAAGTAGGTTAAGTATTGGTCATTTGAGGATCCACCTTCATACCCATTAAACACTTTATAAGATAAGAAAACATAATCCTATGCAAAGAAAAATATTACTTGAGAAAAATGAGTAGCCACCAAAGGATAAATCACCTCCTAGAGTTGTGTGATTTTATACTTTAACCTCTTGTAATTATCCATATGAAGGCATGAATTGGATACATCATATAGCCTAACATACACTATATTCTCCCTAAGTAATGGCCTAAACAAAATCCTACAAACTAGGCCTCATCTTGGAATAAGTCATATAACTACTCAACACCCTCTAGTCTATTCCCAAAAATAAGTTCTTCCTTTACAAATTGATTGGAAACACAAAGGAAAAGTCCAAGATCTTGGAGAAGCTCAATAATATTAGATAGATAGATGCTTAAAATTTATAAAGGATATAACACTTCTCAATGTCCTAATAGTTAAGAATTTATTACAATTAATGGTTAAGATGGCTCCCAAACACCTATAGCCATCCCATAGAAAACATTTACAAAGATGATTTGTAATTATATACCCTAAAATGAGCTTCTCCCATTTCATTACTGTCGTATAAGTTCTTGTATTCATTGGTCTATATCGAAATGCATACAATTGCAAAGCGGTAGAGAAAAGGAAGAAGCAAATAATCAAATGAAGAATGTTTGTGAAATATAAATATTTATTATCACCAAATACCCTTTTGGACTCCCAAAAAATACATCTATGATAGAGAAAAAAAAAGCATCACACATCATGTCATCTTTCTTTAGCAAACATGGCATATCGATTAAAATAATAGGAAAAAAAATTCCATGTTCTAGATAATGTGTCGGAAGTAATTTTAATTGAAATTTTAGATCAATAGAGGTACTAACTCCTTCATGGAAAGATATGCAACAATAAACATGTTTGTTAATGATGAGATCTTACTAAATGTAGGTGAGATGAAACTGACCAAATCAATATTAAACAATGTTATGGGTAATAATTGATGTACTTCCACTACAAAGAGCATGTGTGAGACCACAATATAAAATAATTTTGGTGGAGGGAATAGATATACATTAACTTTCAAACCTACACCACAATGATAACTAAATAAAAATTTAGTTATACTAAATTAAGCTAAAGGCCTTTTGCCAGCTTAATTTACCTCTGAAGATGAGGATTTTTGGACATATCGATACACCCTTGCATCTCCTTTAGTAGTTGTTGAACAAGATGAATAATTAAGAGGGGGGTTGAATCATTTATTCCAAAAGAATTCCTAAAACTTTTATTTATCTGCTATACACATAAACCATTTAAATATTTAAGAATGATAAAAGAATGAAACAAAAAGAACAATGAACACAATAACACCTGATATAACGGGGAAACCTAAGATGAGAAAAATCACAAAGAAAATAATTGCTAGAAAGTAAACATCAGTTAAGGTCACATTGATTAAGGTGATTTTTATAGAGGTTTCACTGCCAGTTTGTTCACTATCATACACTAGATTCTCCTCCACTTAATGGACTAAAAAAAATGATACAACCTAGGCCTCACCTTGGAATAAGTCATATAACTACTTAACATCCTCTAGCCTATTCCCAAGAATAAGTACCTCCTTTACAAATTAATTTGAAACACAAAGGAAAATGCCAATATCTTAGAGAAGGTCGATAATATTAGATAGATAGATGCTTAAAATTTTTAAAGGATAAAGACTTTGCAATGTCCTAACAGTTAAGAATTCATCACAATTAATGGTTAACATGGCTCCCAAACACCTCTATCAAAAAAAATAAATTATGAGATAATTTATCATTATATACCCTGGAATGAGCTTCTCCCATTTTATTACTGGCATATAAGTTCTTCATTTCATTAGGCTACATCCTAATGTAGACAATTTTAAAGGGGTAGAGCAAAGGAAAAAGAAGATACTCAAACAAATAATGTTTGTGAAACATCAATATTTACAATAACCAAATTCCATTTTGGCTTCTGAAAAATCCACCTATGATCAAGAGAAAAAAACATCACATGTATGTCATCTTACTTTGGCAAACATGGCATATTCATTAAAATAATAGGAAAATTATTATGTGTAGAAAGTAATTTGAATTGAAATTTTAGATCAATAGAGGTACTAACACCTTCATGGAAATATATGTGACCCTAAACATGTGTGTTAAAGATAAAATCTTACTAAATGCAGGTGAGAGGAAACTGACCAAATCAGTATAAAATAATGTTCTGTAATAATTGATTTACTTCCACTACAAAGAGCATGTGTTAGACTACAATATAAAATAATTTTGGCAGATGGAATAGATATAAATTAACTTTCAAAACTACACCAAAATGATAACTAAACAAAAATTTAGTTATACTAAATTCAGCTAAAGGCCTTTTGCCTACTTAATTTACCTTTCAAGATGAGGAATTTTGGACATATCAATACCCCCTCACATATATTGTAATAGTTGTTGAACAAGATGAATAATTAAGAGGGGGGTTGAATCAGTTATTCCAAAAGACTTTCTAAAAAAATTATTCATTTGGTATACACATAAATGACTCAAATATTTAATACTGATAACATAATGAAACTGATGGTAGCTTTTCCTTGCAGGACCAAACTTGAATCAAAAGGTGGACTTGATCCTCAAATTAGGCACTCAAGTTTGACAAGAAAACATAACCAATTGATGAGGATAGAGAACATCCTCCTTCTTTGAGCTCTACATCAATCAGGCGGGTATTGCCTTATTTGCAAAATCAAGACACCTCATGATAAACAATAGACCTATAGATAGATTACTGTGGAATAGTCTTCAAACCCCTATAGGTATCCTATACCTCAATGAAACCAAGATCTCATGCAATAGACCTACTTGCATAGAATGAGTCTGAAGACTAGAGACCTATACTAACAACATGAAAGGGAAAGGATGGAACTAAAAGTAAATGATTTGAAGATGGGTTGAAGGACCCCTAAGATGTCCTAAGTCCCTGATAGACTAGTGCCTTGTCCAATGGGCCACAGAGTCAAATACCCTATTGGAATAAACAACTATGAAACAAGAAAGCAATACATTCAAATATGTCGATGCCTTACACCTAACATACACCATTAATCAGCTCATACTTCAACAATCCACCTATGTACCCAAATGTGGTATCACCTATTCAAAGGATATTAACTCTCCCCTTAGAAGAGACCTATAAACAAGTAATACATTAACCATCATCCACTGGAAGACAAATATAAGATACCCTTGATACCCTAGTTCATACACACCTGAAAACCAATCCCAAACCTAGTTGCTTCTGCGAAAACAACTCTTTTGCAGACACATAGGAAATGCAAATAGAAAGATGGAACCACCCTTGATGCTTCAATCACTAGGTCCGAAACTCAAATGGAGACAATTTGATAACAGTAGAAATATATTGAATCTCATACATAAGACAAATAAATTACAATACATATCATATTCTCTGAGCCAACAAAGGAGAAAGGAACACCCTATATGCAGAGAAGTAGAGAAAATCTATAGGAAAATGACCCTTCATGGAACTAGTTCTCCTCAAAATTGCAGAAGAAGGAACCCTTACAAAATAAAACATTTCACCATTTATACCACTAGCTGCCTTCTAATCCCAAAAGAATTTAGGATGCAACAAGCTTCAGACAGCTAGGATTAGGGTCTCAACCACCCAACCATCTGGAAATGGTCATAAAGTTATTATGGGGGTGGAAACCTAGGCAGCCAGGAGAAAGAAAATCTTGGAATGATCCTCAATCATGAAAAATTCTCTGAGAAGGTACTGAGAATCATGAACAATGACTAAATGTCAACCCTACAACATGCCTTGAGCACAAAATCGCACAGTACAAACCCTGCAGATGATCAAACAACACCCTGGACCACACCACAACAGCAAGTGCCACCAAACCAATCAAAATTAGCTGTTAAAAGCATAAATTCTGGTACTTCCTATCACTGGAAACCCTCTGCAAATTCAAATTTGAAAAAAATGGCTACTTTATGGTGCTTGTAGCAAATTGGCAGTCAAAATTTAAATCTCCATCAACTTTAAGTCGTGACCGTCCGATCTTCATGCTTCGCGGGCTTTAAATCTTAACTCAACCGCCAAAAGACTGAGAAACTTTGACCGGGCCCGCATCAGGAAGATTGACGGCTGTCTGAAGTTCGCAAAGACTTCCAAGATTCTATCAGATTACACACTCACTGTCAGATGAAGAATCTCCTCCCATCTCTGACAACCATCTGACACAAAACTAAATCAACGGTTGTCGCAAGATCTTAAGCATCTGACAAAACCCATAAGATTATACACCATTCATCGATTCACTGATAGGATCAGGACCCACTGACACATCTGAAAGCTCAGGTCCCACTAATAGGATTCCACCTCATACTATGTGGACCAATAAAAAACCTCCAAATAAGAATACCTGGCAAGTGGACCCACATGAGAAAAGGGCTACGTCACATAAAAGAATCAATGGTTGTCTCAAAATCTCATACGTCTAACACATCTTATAAGAATCTATGCCCATTATTGATTCACTATAAGTGTGAGAACCCTCTGACAAGCCGGCAACCCAGGACCCATTGATAACTGCCAACATGTTAAAGCATGGACCAATAAGATGTCGCCATTTGTGCATATGTGTCAACGGACCCACCTCTTTGAGAAGCTATATCATAAAGAAAAATCAACGATTGGCATAAGATGTCAAGCATCTGACAAATTCAATGGGAACTTATGCCAATTGTCAGATTGAGATGTTGTCAGAAGACTGGGCTCGGGAAAATATTAAGCCAGAACATAAGAAAAATTAAAGCACAAGACTTAGGCTTTCAGGAAAAATATTAGGCACAGGGGACTTTAGGAAAATATTAAAGGCCGCCAGGGTAGAAACTTAGGCAAAGTTAAAATGGGGACTGGCCAAAAATATAAAGCACGTGTAAATTAGGACCCTTAAGTGACCCACAAAAACTAACATCAAAATAGAAAAGGGCTAGGATTTTTAGAGGGTTTTTCTTTTATAACAGCTAGTTTTTGAATTTTGAACCAAGGGTTTATGCCAGGGACACAAAAATGACTGCAAGGAATAGAAGAAAAGGGATAGAGCCATGAAATTTTTTGCACATGCTAACAGTGGCTCTATTTGGGGATGTATGCCTCCTGTAGGCATAGCAAGGATCTAGAATCACTGGTAAAAGTAGACCATCCCACTGGACAAAACACAAGGACCTCAAAAACTAGTAACCGAACCAGGGAAAAAAACACACAACAGGAAAAGGAAATATCTACAAATATTTACAAAATTTATAGAAGGCTCAGGGCCCCAACACTTCTGATTAGTTCTTTCCTCTATCAAACAAATAATTTTCATCTCCATTTAGCAGAGGAAAACTGAAATTACATTTTCCATCCATCTTGTCAAAAACATTATGATCATCATTCAACACATTATATAAAAAATGATCACCATACCCACCATGATCTGGCAAGACAAAGTCACCACACTGCCATGAATACTAATCATTATGTGATGACAAAATGTCACACTCTTCATTTTCACTGTCATGCTGAAAAAGGAAACATTCCTTTCCAACCCTATGGATGGACACATCAACATGTTGATCACTAGTTTGCAATAAAGAATAACTCTTTTCTATCTCCTTACTCTACAAACTAACATAGCACTTCTCAAGACAAAAATCTGATTGCATGAAAATGGAAACAACTTGCTGATCAAAAATCACATCAGTAACTTCTAGAAAGGAACAAGCATTGTCAGTCAATGACTCATTAGTCATTTACAAATCTAAGAAAACCCCTTCAGATCTACTATACTCTCTAGCATCAAAGTATAAACAAGAACCACTAACATTAGGCTCTTGAAAAACTGAATCCACACCAGCACACACATCATCATACCCATCAAACATGCCATTATCAAATTCACTACAATGATATGTACCATCCACTTGCATATCAAAAATGGGAGAAAGAAACACAATAGAAGTTTCAGACATCACGCCATCATTTGTTTTTTCTTCATCAAAAATAATATGCACCAGGCATGGGATTTTGGAAACATATTTGGGAGTGCATCTCTGAAATTCTGCATCCAAGAGTTCTGAAATTTGCTTACTACTTAGTAAGCATTGAACTTCACATTCTATCTCATTGGTCTCACTGCAAATGCTAAAAACATCACCCTTATCTAAGATAGGAGCTGAAATTTCTTGTGTCGTAATACCTTGTGCAAAGTCATCACTGCAGGAACTTACATCTATTACATATTCATCTTCTATCTCTTGATAACCACAAGTTCCATTATCAACATCAGCATCACAAGAATCATCCTCCACAAATGAAGCCATCCATCCTTTAACATTTTCTAGTCCTTCATTCCTAAAGGATGCAGACCAACTGACTAATTCAGGCATACCAAGCTCTAAAAACATTTCAGCATATTGGGAATCTTGAAGCTCAATACCCATAAGATACTCATCACAAGCTACAAGAAACTTCTTATAGTAAGAATGGGATGACTCATCTTTTCTTTCTCCTATTGTACATCTCAAAATTTTTATGCAAGTCTGCTGGATTTTTTGACTCATCAAATAAATACCTCTTTCTCTATCAACATTTCTAAAATCTGACAGAGAACTTTCAAACCTAGAAACATCATCTTGATTCATCAAGGTTGGAAACTCCGTTTCAATATACTGACAAAACAAAGCAACTTGTTCTCATGACAACACTTCTATCCAAATTAATGCAACCATTAACTTTATTAAATCTCAACATATTTCTGACACTCTTTACAACAACCAAAGCTTTATCTAGAAATATGGCCAAAATTTCAAAATTAATTTACCCTTTCAATGATGACTTGTTCACCTAATTAGGGACTGCACTTGCTTAATGAAATAGGATTACCTGGAGATGTTGTGAATGCTGCAAAACATTGATTTGAAGTCTCCTCTAGATCACCTTTCAAACTTTGGTAGAGCCGCCACCTCTTTGTAGAGGACAAATCTGAATTAGATAAGAACCTT
Organism: Chamaecyparis obtusa; assembly: GCA_027943335.1. Taxonomy (NCBI): domain Eukaryota; kingdom Viridiplantae; phylum Streptophyta; class Pinopsida; order Cupressales; family Cupressaceae; genus Chamaecyparis; species Chamaecyparis obtusa. Next base: position 118,945 of record BSBK01007148.1, on the reverse strand, counting down.
TCCCAACTCTAAACCTTCTTCAAAACCCACAATCACAAAACAACCTCACGGGACATCTACTTGTTAGGACTACAAATATATCATACTTTATTTCAAAATACTGATCAAACAGAGACTTAGAGTTTCCACTCAACACTTAGGGAGAAAATTTTACAAATGTGTTTTTTATATCTGACTCTGTGATCATTTAACCAAACTCTGGGATGATCCAGCCAAGCAGGAAAGCTTGTTGTCTTTTACTTTTTCCCCAGCAGAGTCGCCAATTTGTTGGTAGCTTTTCCTTGCAGGACCAAACATGAATCAAAAGGTGGACTTGATCCTCAAATTAGGCACTCAAGTTTGACAAGAAAACATAACCAATTGATGAGGATAGAGAACATCCTCCTTCTTCTTTGAGCTCTACATCAATCAGGTGGGTATTGCCTTATTTGCAAAATCAAGACACCTCATGATAAACAATAGACCTATAGATAGATTACTGTGGAATAGTCTTCAAACCCCTATAGGTATCCTATACCTCAATGAAACCAAGATCTCATGCAATAGACCTACTTGCATAGAATGAGTCTGAAGACTAGAGACCTATACTAACAACATGAAAGGGAAAGGATGGAACTAAACGTAAATGATTTGAAGATGGGTTGAAGGACCCCTAAGATGTCCCAAGTCCCTGATAGACTAGTGCCTTGTCCAATGGGCCACAGAGTCAAATACCCTATTGGAATAAACAATTATGAAACAAGAAAGCAATACATTCAAATATGTTGATGCCTTACACCAAACATACACCATTAATTAGGTCATACTTCAACAATCCACCTGTGTACGCAAATGTGCTATCACCTATTCAAAGGATATTAACTCTCCCCTTAGAAGAGACCTATAAACAAGTAATACATTAACCATCATCCACTGGAAGACAAATATAAGATACCCTTGATACCCTAGTTCATACACACCTGAAAACCAATCCCAAACCTAGTTGCTTTTGCGAAAACAACTCTTTTGCAGACACATAGGAAATGCAAATAGAAAGATGGAACCACCCTTGATGCTTCAATCACTAGGTCTGAAACTCAAATGGAGACAATTTGATAACAGTAGAAATATATTGAATCTCATACATAAGACAAATAAATTACAATACATATCATATTCTCTGAGCCAACAAAGGAGAAAGGAACACCCTATATGCAGAGAAGTAGAGAAAATCTACAGGAAAATGACCCTTCATGGAACTAGTTCTCCTCAAAATTGCAGAAGAAGGAACCCTTACAAAATAAAACATTTCACCATTTATACCACTATCTACCTAGGAATCCCAAAATAATTTAGGATGCAACAAGCTTCAGATAACTAGGGTTAGGGTTTCAACCACCCAACCATCTAGAAATGATCATAAAGTTATTACAGGGGTGGAAATCGAGGTAGCCAGGAGAAAGAAAATCCTGGAATGATCCTCAATCATGAAAAATTCTCTGAGAAGGTACTGAGAATCATGAACAATGACTAAATGTCAACCCTACAACATGCCTTGAGCATAAAACCACACAGTACAAACCGTATAGATGATCAAACAACACCATGGACCACACTGCAACAACAAGCACCACCAAACCAATCGAAATAAGTTGTTAAAACCATAAATTCTGGTACTTCCTGTCGCTGGAAACCCTCTGCAAATTCAAATTTGAAAATAGACGGCTACTTTATGGTGCTTGCAGCAAATCAACAGTCAAAATTTAAATCCTCATCAACTTTAAGTCGTGACCATCCAATCTTCATGCTTCGTGGGCTTTAAATCTTAACTCAACCGCCAAAAGACTGAGAAACTTTGACCGGGCCCACATCAGGAAGATCGACGACCGTCTGAAGTTTGCAAAGACTTCCAAGATTCTATTAGATTACATGCCCACCGTCAGATGAAGAATCTCCTCTCATCTTTGACAACCATCTGACACAAAACAAAATTAACAGTCATCACAAGATCTTAAGCCTCTGACAAAACCCATAAGATTATACATCATTCCTTGATTCATTGACAGGATCAGGACCCACTGACACATCTGAAAGCTCAGGTCCCACTAACAGGATTCCACCTCATACTACGTGGACCAATAAAAAGCCTCCAAATCAGAATACCTAGCAAGTGGACCTGCATGAGAAAAGGGCTACATCACACAAAAGAATCAATAGTTCTCTCAAAATCTCATACGTCTGACACATCTCATAAGAATCTACACCCGTCATTGATTCACTACAAGTGTCAGGACCCTCTGACAAGCCGACAACCTAGGACCCACTGACAACTACCAACGTGTTAAAGCATGGACCATTAAGATGTCACCATTTGTGCGTACGTGTCAATGGACCCACCTCTTTGAGAAGCTCTGTCATAAAGAAAAATCAACAACTGGCGTAAGATCTCAAGCCTCTGACAAAGTCAATGAGAACTTACACCAACCATCAGATTGAGATGTTGTCAGAAGACCGGGCCCACGAAAATATTAAGCCAGAACATAAGAAAAATTAAAGCACAGGACTTAGGCTTTCAGGAAAAATATTAGGCGTAGGGGACTTTAGGAAAATATTAAAGGCCACCGGGGTAGAAACTTAGGCAAAGTTAAAATGGGGACTGGCCAAAAATATAAAGCATGTGCAAATTAGGACCCTTAAGTGACTCATGAAAAGTAACATCAAAATAGAAAAGGGATAGGATTTTCAGAGGGTTTTTCTTTTATAACAGCTAGTTTTTGAATTTTGAACCAAGGGTTTATGCCAGGGACACAAAAATGACTGCAGGGACTAGAAGAAATTGGCTAGAGCCATGAAATTTTTTGCACGTGCTAACAGAAACAAAAAGATCAATGAACACCATACTACTACATATAACATGGAAACCCAAGATGATAAAAGTCATAAAGAAACTAATTCCTAGAAAGTAAACATCGATTAAGGTGACACCAATTAAGGTGATTTTTATAGAAGGATCATTGGCAATTTTTTCACTACTATTTAGATCACTGCTTGTAGTCATAACTATCCTTATACAAAATGATTAATTATAGAATGTCTTATAATAAGAATATGAATTGATAAAATTTCATCTTCCTATGCATTAAACAGTTCCTTTTTATAGTTCAGTAAATATTGGTAATAGTAGACCCGGCTACAAATCTTCTATGAGTACTCACCAAGTTTCTAACTAAATATGTCAATCAAGCCACAAAATATGTTAACTTCAATAGAAAAGATATTACATTCCACCAAAAAATCTAAATATAGGTCATACATAAGAATTCTTCATACCATGTTACCATAGGACCTAAAGATAGCTCACCCTTAAGATATGCATGTTACATAACACAATTACCAAATATAGGTAAATTATGGAAATGCTCGGATCCCACAACCAAGTCCATGACTCGATCAAAAAACCTTGTGAACTGACCAACAAATAAAATGATAGAATCTATCCATAAACCAAATATAAATATTGTACCAAAGTTTTTAATGAACTCCAAAAATGTCTAGGTAGCATTGGTACCTGAAAGAACTTTGAGACTTAGAACTCAATAAGTACCATCCAAAAATTCAAGCTTCAACAATCACCAAAATATATAGATGTACCAAAGAGGTGAAGTCCAATGATAGAGATAGGTACACCTGACAAACAACAAAAAGTTTCACATATAAGATATATTCTATATATTATAAAAAAAATAGATAACTAACCAACATTCAATAGAAATTCAATCGATACTACCAACAAGTAACTGATACAGATATGTAACTGGTATAAAGGTTTTTAAATGAATGGAAATAACTTTAGAATCTTGTCAACATGTTCAATAATCTTCCCCTTTGGCTTTGATGGTTAATTAAAAAAACTAAAAGAGAAATCAACCAACAAAATTTCCAATAAACAACTCCCCCTAAGATAGATATTCCTTTAAAGTTTAAGAAACACAAAAATCCTTACTTTTATCTCCCCCTTTTTTCCACATGGAAAAGGGGCACACATCAGAACTTGGAAATTCAAAGAAGGACAACCATCCTAATAGTAAACACTTTCTTATGCCTTTCTTTAATGATTGTAATCTTCCTCTTCTACTTAGCCACAATAGTAGTTATCTAGGCACATAGACTATCATGTTCAACTAGCATGTGAAATGATGAATTTTAGTCTAGATACTGGAACCGCCACTCATAATTGTTTGTATCAACAAGAATACTGAAAGCATGCTCTAACTAGACTTTGACCAAGTCCTTCACTAGCTAGAATTCTTTCACCAGATCTTCTCTCTATCTCTATGATTGTAATATTTCACGTTGAAGTTGAACAATTTTTTATTCTCAATTTTCCTCCTTTTTCCTTGAAGTAATCATAGGTCTTCTCCGATTCATTCAATTGTTCCTCAATATCCTCGATTCTTCCTTTGAAATTGTCAACAACAGTAGGCCACCAAAGACAATGCCTTTAAACGTCTAAAATTTATTTTATGCAATTTTTTTCTCACTAATCATCCTATATAATGTTTGATTACCATTGGTACATTACTTCTCAATAGAATATTTGATTACACACTAATCTACACCATATTGCAATAATCTTCCTTCAACATCCTTTACAAATTCAACTTTTAGAACACAAGATACATCATAAATAATGATCTTCTTACTAATCAAGTGATTAGTCTACATATTCTTAATCTCTGTCCTACTCACTAAAGAGAAATCAGAAAAATATGTTTACCAAATCTATCAAACTCACCATCTTCTAACATAGAATAAACCACATCAGAATTCACAAAGCAAGATTTTTATGGCTCAGACACTACATAATTTTAAATCTCTTCTTCTTCTTTCTTCTCCTCTAGTTCCTCCCCATCCTAACATTTATCTTCTTCATCCTCTGAAAAATGGGAAGAATCTCTTTTCCTTTATCATTGATTTTTCTTCTCTTAGGTCCCAAAAGGGAACTATAGACAACAAAATCCAAAATATTCTAATCAAAGGATGAGCCCTCCTCAACATGACTCATACGAACAACAATTTAAACAACCAAACTAGAGATAATATACATCTATACTAACATAAAATATGACTTGTAGGCATCTTTGTTTTCTTAAAAACCTAGGTAATTGTAGATTTTTTTTTCAATAGGGATTTCATACCTCTACTCTATGTTTTCTCTATTTGATAGAGGTCCCTTAAGAAATATAGCACTAAGATTATAACAAAATAATCAAACCAAAAACCATGACCTCCTTTTAATGAAATATTGACGTTCTCAAGAGAATTATCCAATAATAGCTTACTCAGAACTAAAAACCCTCCTTAACAATTTATGTGTGATATAGACCACTATAGAAGATGTAGACCATCAAAATTTTGAAAGAAAATTTTGTAAGTTATGTCATAGGACACATACCTCACCATCTAATCTTCAATAGTGTTTACCAAGAGTGCACATTGATCAAATTTGATACAAGTCAAATCCTACACTTCCTAATCATCTTCTTTCCTATGAGGTCTCTAATATTGCGTAACCCAATGATATCCTCAATTAATTACATTCTTACTACATAGGTTTTATCCAACACTATATTTCTATCTCAAAACCAACTCAACAAAAATAGGATAAGTTCCTTGTCACCAAACCATAGAAATTCACCCCAAATATCCAAACCAAGATTATGAACTCTCTACAAATCTTCTATTGATAAAACAACTTCTATCTGACTAATTTTGACATGATCATATTCCTCCAATTCTACGTTCTTCAACATCCTCAATATGACCACACCAATACTTAAAACAATTAATTGAGGTTCCATCTTTTCACTTGAATATTTTTCTCAAAATATCACAACATCTACTAAAAAAATTGATTTTTCTTCTTTCAATAGAGACACATCATTTCTAAAGTTCACTTTTAGAACATTGATTCTTCACAATTACAATTCTTTCCAAAACTTAGTTATATTGATGTAGCCCATTCGTATAGTGTACATTAAAAAATTGAAATAGATACAAACATTATTTTACCATCCAACATAATAGAGATAAGCTTGTTACAACTGGTATCACTTCAGAGTTGGGGAAGTCACTAATTTCACATTTAAATACTCCCCCTAAACTAAAGAATTCGACTCAGTTACTTGAAGAGCTAGTATTGGGATCCATTACTATAGCCCTTTCCAAATGGATAAATAACTTGGCTTAGATCCTTTACTCATAGATTGGTCATGTTGAATGATTATTTGTCCATATTATGGTAAGGTTTATTTAATATTTTAACCTAGGGGTGCAAACTTGAATTGGTTCAACATAATATATGCACTAAGTCTCCATTATAGCCATACTAACTACTGTTTGAAGGGAAAATAATGCAAGAAAATAGATATTGAATATAAGCCTATTTTATTACCATCGATCTAAGAGTAAACAACATGAAGATAAACTAAGTTTAAAGGTCTACGAGGTAGGAAACTACTTTGCCTACTTTGGCTGTAGGAAAAGACACAAGAACTGTCTCATGTTAGTCTGAATAGGCACTAAGAGCGGGTTGAGCCAGTGCACCAATAAATTTGATAACTAGACTTACAAATTGGAAAATAAACTAGAATACAAAAATTAAAATAATGTAGAGCACTATCACATCCAACATTCAAAAATATTAAGACAAGACACCAAGATTTTTCTCATAGAAACCCTTGTTAGATGGAAAAAAATAATGTGTGGAAATGATGCCCACAATATTTCACTGATCTCGATAAAATATGGCCTGTTAGGATTGATTACAATCATCTTGTGAGATCCATACCTATTTAAGAGTACCTTCGCCCTCTTAAGAGCTAGAAAGTCATGGTAAAGACTACTCTGTTAAGAGATTTAGAACACAAGATAACGTTTCATCCAATTAAAGGATTTAGAATTCAGATTCTTCTCACACAAATTAAGTGTAACCATGTTAAGGGATTTTTCATACAAACCTGTTAGGGCTTTCCTTGGGATAGACCCAAATAGAAAATGATTTAATAAAATAGATTTTCTTGCCTACTTGAACAGATCCAATTAAGCTCAACCACTACTAATCTTACAAAAACACTTAGTTTCTCAATCAAAACTCTTAAGCTTTTTCCTCCCTTCTTCTGATATATTTATATTCTTCTTATTCATGGAACTAAAAAACCCTAACCACTTGACATTTAAATCCCCCTCTCAACCATAGTAAACTTTCAAAATGCCTAAAATATATTCCAAAATAAAATCAACTTTTCAACCATAGGATTCCATCACACTGTTGATTCATCAAACAATATTCATCTTCACCATTTTTTCCTAGGTACTTGGACAACTTTGAGTAATCCCTTCATTGTTGATATTAGAAACATGGTTTACCTTTCCACATTAGCATCTTCAATGTCATCACAATACTTGGACAACATATTAGCCTTTTACCAATATCAGATCAACCAATTTGACCATCTTTTTGATCAAACACTTGTTTTTGCACATTCCTTACTATTATTCACTATCTCAGTCAGATGAACTTCTAGTATCTCTTCTCATACATAGAATTAAATGATGTGACTATAGAAATAGTATCCAAAAAAATTATTCTATCATGATCTAAAATTGCACACCTATATTCGATCTTAATCTTGTGATATAATTCTAATTTTATTGTACTTTTGTACTAACATTGTGTATTCATCTTCAATTCTTTATAGCTTCCAATGGATATCAAAATAACTATTACGATCATATGATTAGCTAGTCTAACCTCTATTGATCATGTAGTTACCATCACACATGCTGAATTGACCTCAAGCTCCCGATCCAATCAACTATATCTCTCAAGATTCTATGAAACATGGTAGACTTAGCACTTGATCACTTCTTCAATTAATCCTTAATACCATCAGTAAAACTAATCCGCATCTATCCAACTAACTTTGTTGCAATTCCACAATATTGTTTCCAACAATGACAACACCTTAACATTAATAAGCTCCCCAACATCTTCATTAAATGCCAACAATCACCCCCTTTGGCATTGATGGAAACACTTAGACAAAATTTAGAAATTACATTGCATAATATAATTCATCAAATCATTTAAGCTCAAATAGAATGCATAATAATACAAAAATATATAACTCCATAAATCCCTTTACAATACTACACCTTTAACCATTACATGCATTAAATTAGCCAAATTTACAAATTTTATCTATACATTCTCCCCCTTTGACAAAAATGACAAAGAAATTACAAAAAGTACCAGTGTATTGATTTAAAAAGTAGTATGACCTAATTACAATTGATTGAAAGTAAAATTCAAGTTCATCAAATTATCCATCTTACCACTTGTAGCTTTCACCAATACATCCAACTATTCTATCGCACTAGCCCGCTCATCATATTTCACATCTAGCATCAGATTAGAGAATATGTTCATTGCTTGCAAAATGATTTGGCTTTCTTGTCTCATTTTGTCTATTTTGGCCTTTCTTTTAATAGCTCATGCATATTTCAACATTTCATCTAGACTCATATTACTTTTACTCATTTGTTTCTTTATTAGAATATCATCAATCTTTCATCCTTCTATTACTTGAATAAACTCTACTTTCTTATCATTCCTCTTCCCATCATCATTAATATGAATAGATTGACTAAAGTCAAATTCTACCAGTATTGATGATTGAATGGAAGAACCCACTACCTTACATTTCTTATATTTATGTTTGGGCTCTTGCCCTCACATCTGAGATTCATTCCTTATATTTTCTCCTTCATCAGTAGCATGTAGTTGTTTTATGATTTCCTTCTCTTTCCTCTAATTAGCCAAAGGAAGTTTCTTGGCATATGATTTCACTTTTCTCTTTTCCTTCACCTCTTTCACCTTTGCCTCAAGCATAAGTATCCTTTTATTATATGCTTCAAATTTGGGTTCATTTGGGTTATTTGGCATAGATGATGTAAATGATCAATGTTAAGAGTGAAAACATAAGCTTCAACTGCATAAACTACTTTCATTACTTGTGCGGTTCTAGGTTCAACTACCTCAATCATGCAAGTGTCATTGGCCACCATAAAACATATTTTGTCCTTATACTTTTATATAATAACAATTGGGAATCTCATTTTAGTATGCATTTTCTTTTGAAATTCCTTCAAATATCCCCAAATATTATTTGTGATGTTTTTCCCCAATTTTCTTATGCTCTTATCAATCTGGATGTAAGCAGGGTTATCCTTAGACTGAGTAATATCATTAGTTCTTGGAAACGTGTTTTGAACATTGAAAAATAAGCACATGATCAACTCTCGATATCTAAATGTCTTCCTTTTATTCCTTTCAATATTTTCTAGGTTCTCCATCATTTTCTCTCTCATTGCCTTAGCCAGATCATAATCTTTCTTTTCTTTTATCATCATATATTTTGTATGAATAGCATTAACCACTATGCAATTAAGCTTGTTGGAATGATATATCCCTGTACCATATGACCATTGAAGAAAATATAACTTCATCATCCTCAATGTCATTTACAGTCACGTTATGCCATGTCCATCCCATTTTTATTTTGTCAATCTCATTGCTTCCTCCTTATGATTATTGTGAAAAACAAGTACTACACCGGTTGTACTGAGACTAATTACAACATGAATAACCTCCTTGGGAATCTCATGAAATTTATCCAACCATGTATACCGACCATGAAATCTAATTATAACATACCTTATCATCTCCTTTTAAAATTCACACATAAAATCAACAACAAGATGTAAATCTTTATCAGTGATTCCTTTATGTGAATCTTTTAAAAATATGGTACTCCCACTGCATAATTTCTTGAATTGTTCATAGATTGAAAATGCTCCTAGATTTTCTAATTTTCAATGAATATATGATCTCACATCTTTAGTATGCATAGATCCTGAGAGAATTCTAGATAGAGCACCCATAGGGTCATTTTCCACTAAGTTTCATGAGAGTTTCTTATGTGTTGGCCTATGCTCCATGGAGATTTCAACTAATATAGGTATATCCATCATGAATTCTTAATCAAAACAACATGTAACTAATAAATACCTTTCAAAGTTTTCAAAAAGGGTTCTAGATGAAGAATCAAATTCTTATTCAACAAAGATTTTGATTGGTCTTTTCCTTCTAATTGATGTAAGAAATCAAACCTTTCAGCCTAGATCACTGTAGACTTGACATGAGCATTAAATGCATAATTGATAGAACTTCTTATTTTTACTAATTAAGATGAAGTGTATAATCGATACATGAGGACATTCAACCGATACACCAATTCTCTCATAAATATGTTTGCATGTGTTCATGCATCTGATTATGCAAACAGATCTTACCACTCATTCGTGGGGGGTCTGTGTGATGATTTTTTACTTTTTTTGCTCTCCCTGAGCCAAATATTAGCTTAGTTAGATGATGAGGTACCCACACCAGGAGATGATATGGTATCATCAGGTAAATTACTCTTTTCCTTAATATCTTCCTTCTTCCTTCAAATATTATTCATCTGTTGTCTGGATTCTTCAACCTATACAATCTTCTTTCATTTTTCTCTTTCTGACTAGTTTATTGATTAGTAATTTGATCTGTAATTTCTTTCTAAGAGGTTAATATTATGGAAGTGGAAGCATGTCATACCATTAGTTCTTAATATGAAAGTTCATCAATCTACAATCATTAGGAAAATGTTCATGGTCTCCACAAGAACAGTAGCATCAGACTCTCTTTTCCATTGATAAGGGCTTGACCATTTCACTAACAACCTTTGATAATTATTAATCTTTGATGTATACTCAACAACCTTGTGACCATACTTTTTGTAATAATAATAATACCCCTAAAAACTTCTAGATCTACAGTCATTTACAACATGTCCAAATCTATTGCAGTTATAAAAATACCCATTGAATGTACTTGTCCTAATTACCAAACTCCTCCTACATATGTTTACAGTGTGACAAACCTTTTGATAGTAAAAAAAAAATGTTTGTAAGATTTCTTACTAGAATTCCTTTGCGTTATATTTAGTATATATTCTTTTTTCTTATTAACCTTAGATGATTCTCCAATCTCAAAGTTTCTGTAAAATTTGAGACCTTTTGTTGTCTTATTCATCCTTTGATTCTTAAGTTGTTCATCAAAAGTTTTAGAGCTTTCATTGTATCTATTTAATAGGTCATTAGCATTCTTCGGTTCTCCTTTCACCTTCTTATTCTAATTTCTTAGACTCTCATTCTCTTTACTCAAATTCTCATTGCTCATTATAAGATTGTTGAGTTCTCTGATCTTAGATCTTCTAGTTCCTCTCTAGTCTAATAAAGATATGCATGTAAGGTACCTACCTTGTGCTCTTACTTGAAGAGTTCATTTTGCTTATCCTTTAGAGTCTAGTCCTTAGCTTTTAGAGAATCTTCAACAACTCTCCTTGCTTCCATCTCTTCACACATTCTGATTGCTTGACCTTTAAGCTCTTTCCTCAGGTTTTCATTATCTTTGGTTAGCTTCTCATTTCCTTTCATTAAATTTGCAAATACTTCCTCATATTCTTTTGATTCACTTTCCTCACACAGATGTTCAATATAGTCTTGACTTGCATTAATTTTATCACAAATATCTTTCCTCTTTGCAATAGACATGTTCAACTAATTTTTCAATTCATTGATCACCTATTCTGCTTCCTCAAACTACTTCTTGAATTTTTATACTTCCATGCCTATCTGAAGGATCTCATCCAAGCTATTAGGATTCTTCTAAGGAACTTAGATCAGATATCAATCCTTAGTCTGAATAGGCACTAAGAGGGGGGGGGGTGAATCTGTTCAACAATTACTTTGATAACTAAACTTACAAACTTGTAAAGCAACCAACATGCAAAACTAAAAACAATATAGAACACTATCATGTATCCAACATCCACAAAGATTAACAAAAGACACCAATGTTAGGATCGATTAAAATCACTAAGATCAATAAAGTATGGTATGTTAGGATCGATTACAATCACATTGTCAAAGACATACTCGGTTAAGAGTATCTTATCCTTGTCAAGAGCTAGAAAGTCCCATTATAGACTAATCTATTAAGAGATTTAGAACACAAGATAATGTGTCATCCTGTTAAGGAATTGACCCTTCAGATCCTATTAAAGAGCATGCCCACACTGTTAAGAATGACCCTATTAAGGGATTTTTCATGTAAACATATTAGGGATTTCCTTCAAATAAACCTAAGTAGAAAATGATCTGATGAAATAGAACTTCTTTATTGCTTGAACAAATATAATTAATCTTAATCACTACTAAACATACATACACACTTTGTTTCTGAATCATACCTCCTGAAACATAGTATGCCACTTTATCCATACTCTCTCTTTTTCTTTCTTTTTTCTACTATATTTATATTTGATGTAGTCAAGGTTGAAGGATCCAATTAAGGATGGTCCGAACTTGTAGCCAAACACCAACACAACAGAAAACAAAACAAGAAACCAGATCTGAAAGAAAATAGATGTCTTTATTTCATCAAATAACTGATTACATGTAATGTGTCAGGCTATAAGGTCTTCCCGGTTATAGCCAATTACAATGCAAGAAAATAGTTCTACAAGATCATGTAGGATCCAACACACTTCTCCTTAGCTAGCCCAGGTCTGCAACACAACACATTGGTAGGCACTCCAAGAAAGATCTAAACTTGTACTCAAACTTCCAAGCAATCTTTCTGCTACCTAAGCTTGCAAGTTACTAACCCTGCTTTCACAGATCCACCATCTACTACTAAAAAACTACCCAAACACCCCTTAAATACTAATCCAAGCCACAAGTCAGCTGGATCAAACAATTAACTCCTACAAATGATTATTAAATGCCCAAACATCAGTCGGCTCACAAATAACTTCACTAATATTTAATTCACCAAGTTAGCCCCCAGATCCATATAGGAGAATGCAACACACCATATCTAGGTCCCAACACATCCAATGGTCAATCCATAACTTGAGGAATGTGACCCAGATTAAATGCATCAGTCAGCCAAGCAGAATATCCAAGAACAACCATCGGTAAGCCAAATTACTGAGCGCTAGGAAATCTACTGAGCAACCATACCAACTAAGCTCTTCAAGCATTACCGAGCACCAATGCTGACCGAGCACCATAGACATCGTCAAGCACTAGAAGTGCCAAGTCTCCTTCAATGATCGAGCTCCCATCAGCGACCGAGTCCTCCAGCGACCGAGCAACTAACATGAACACCGAGACCCCATCGTTAACTGAGAATTGAGAAACAAAAAACCAAGTCACCGAGTGACCATCATCAACTAAGATCCACCAGAACTTCCAACTGAGAATCACCACCAAGACCACCAAGCTCCATCGATGAATCCTAACAAACTTCAACTGAGAATCACCATCAAAGACTGAGAAATGCTAGTCTTATACCGAGATTACCAGCCAAGTAACTGAACTCTACCAGATAGTTATCGAGACTGCCAGAATCTTCAAGCACCAAGCAATAAGCCAGGATGCCACTGCATCAGAATCTTGGGGTACAAAGAAAACTGTGTTCCACACTTTCTCACCAAAGGGAACATCTGAAAACCACCAACTACACTTCATCTTCACCAAAGGTTTCCATTCCATCACAGAAAAGAGAACCAATATACAACACAACCAATCAACATGTCCAACATCCTGAACAAACTGAGCCATCAATCCATCACCAAGGATCAAGGAAGAATCCCATCTTAGAATATCATCACCAGACTTATCACTATCAACCAGCAACTCAAGTATGCAAACACCAAACATCTGCACCACAACACCTGAATAAAAGAAATTTGGTAACACCAACATCACTGAGGTCTTCAACAATAGGCAACTCTACACCAACAACAATCCAATCAAGCACAACCAGATGCTCTGCAATTTCCATGTCAGGCACAACTGACTAAACATGAAAACAAATCTTCTCACCAGCTCCAACAAGATCAACAACATTGTCGGTAAACACAAGTAACTCAGCAACAAGCACAAGTTTCTCTACAGGTTTGATGTCAGATTCCACTAACTGAACATCAAAACCAATTTTGCATACCTCTTCAACCTCCAAACTATCATAATAATTCTTTCCAAGATATCTTCTCTCATGAACCAGTCTACGAACTGACCAAACAACTTTCCTCTGGATTGGCATACTCCAACTCTGGTAAGCTCTACAAAGCTCAACAACACTTTCTCTCACAAGGTTCTTAACTCAGTTCTCCACACGGTTTAGAAAATCTACTTCCAATCAAGCAAACCTCTCATAAATCACATCATCAAGGTCCAATCCTCTTAGAGACATCTCCAAAGATCTTCAAAAACCTTCTGCAACAAACCCTAACACCGACCACCTTGTGACAACCTCCAAGTTGTATGCAAGTCAAATCACAACCTACCACCTCGCATGAACAACTAGAGCATGATTTCACAAGTTCAATGTCACAAATCTGCAACTCAGATTGTGCACAATCTCTTCACCAAGAAGATCAAACTCTCACTTTGATACCACCTAATGCATTCAAGGATGGAGGATCCAATTAAGGATGGTCTGACCTTGTAGCCAAACACCAACACATTGGAAAACACAAAAAGAAACCAGATCTGAAAGAAAATAGATGTCTTTATTTCATCAAATAACTTATTACATGCAATGTGTTGGGCTGTAAGGCCTTCCTAGTTACGACCAATTACAATGCAAGAAAATAGTTCTACAAGATCATGTAGGATCCAACACACTTCTCCTCAGCTAGCCTAGGTTTGCAACACACAGCACACTGGTAGGCACTCCAAGAAAGATTTGAATTTGTACTCAAACTTCCAAGCAATCTTTATGCTACCTAAGCTTGCAAGCTACTAACTCTACTTTCACAAATCCACCATCTGCTACTAAACAACTACCCAAACACCCCTTAAATACTAATCCAAGCCACAAGTTGGCTTGATCAAACAATTAACTGCTACAGATAATTATTAAGTGCCCAAACATTAGTCGGCTCACAAATAACTTCACCAATATTTAATTCACCAAGTCAGCCTCCAAATCCACATAGGAGAATGTAACATACCAGATCTAGGTCCCCACATGTCCAACGGTCAATCCATAACTTGAGGAACGTGACCTTGATTAAATGCATCAGTCGGCCAAGCCTAATCTCCAAGAATAATGGTTGGTAAGCCAGATTACCAAGCGCCAGGAAATCTACTGAGCAACCATACCAACCGAGCTCCTCAAGCATTACTGAGCACCAATGTTGATCGAGCACCACAGACATCACTGAGAACCAGAAGTTCCAAGTCTCCTTCGATGACCAAGCTCCCATCAATGACTGAGTCCTCCAGTGACTGAGAAACTGACATGAACACTGAGATCCCATCAGTAACCAAGCACTGAGCAACAAAATACCAAGTCAATGAGTGACCATCATCAACTGAGATCCACCACAACTTCCAACTGAGAATCACCACCAAGACCACCGAGTTCCATCGGGAAGCCTAACAAACTTCAACCGAGAATCACCATCAAACACTGAGAAATGCCAGTCTTCTACCAAGATTAGCATCCAAGTAACCGAACTCCACTAGACAGTTACCAAGGCTACTAGAATCTTTAGGCACCGAGCAATAAGCCAGGATGCCACTACATTGATATTCTTCTCATTAAGGTGGCTAAACAACCTTATCCACTTGAGATTCAAATATCTTTCTCAAGCATAGTCAACTTTCAATGTGCCTATATTCGATTCCGCAATAAAATCAACTTTTCAACCAAAGGATTCTATCACACCTTTGATTCATCCAATAATATTCATCTTCATCACTTTTTTACTTGGTACTTACACAACTTTGATGAATCCCTTCATTATCAATCATAAAAACATGATTTACCTTTCCACATAAGTATTTTTCATGTCATCAAAATACTTGGACAATATATTAGCCTTTTATTGATACCAGATTAAGCGATCTAACCATCTTTCTAGCCAAACACTTGGTTCTCTATTCCTTACTATTCTTCACTATGTCAATTACATAAACTTTTAGTATCTCTCCCAATGCATGGAATTCAGATGATGTGATCAAAGAAATAGTAATACCCACCAAGAATAGGCACCATTCTAGGAGGAGCAAGACAAGAATCTATGCCTCCATCAAGAATAACCAATAGCATAGTTGCAAGCCTCTATCGAAATACCCTTTCTTAGAAAATGAAAGCCATACAACCTCCAATAGAAGCCCTTATAAGGAGCTCCATCAGTCTCAGTGGAAGACATATCACCCATAACATCTATGCTACCATTTCCTCTAAACTTTCTAGACATGTTCAAGCCACATCATCGACAAGGATCATTTCCATCCACCATGAAATCTTGAAGCACAAAGACCAAAGAAGATAGGATCTTCTCAATAAAATGAAAGCTCCCTCAATAATCTTCCAAACAAAATCCCACAAAAAATAATAGAAAAATTCCACCAGAGAGTTGTAACTGCAATATCCAAAGTAGATCCACCACCAAAAGAATACATCAGGAAGTTGCATTGCACTATAGGAGTACAAACCTCACACACAAAGGAGGAGAAAGAAAGCACAAATGGACTTTCACCACTACAAATCATAACCCCTGGCAGAGTCTTATTAGTCCTCAAAGTAGAGAAAACTGTGACATAGAAAACAATATAAAGATCAACATAAGCGTAGCCCCCATTGTCTATCCCTGTTACAACCTTAACATTTGTGAGAATCAATAGAGAATAAAAAAGGTACTCGCACAAAACCCAGGAGGAGACAGGATGCAAAAGGATTATCTAGCTTCAACACCTTTACCAAACATCTGCAGACCATCTCTATACCAAGTTGGGTCAAGACCAAACCCATTCAAAGACGGTATATCCATCTCATTACACCCCACATTGCTACTAAAATGGCACATAGCAATAGTAAGACCCCACACGAAGATTGGGGACATAGCCACCCATCCGACCCTTTCCACCAATTTCAAAACCAACACACAAGTCATGGACAAGGGTAATGTCTAGACCATGAAATAGAAAAATAAAAAACCCCTAACCCACTTCCATTCCATAGCATTTCCAAGAACCGGGCCTTAAATCACACACGAGAGAAAAGGTATCTCCCTTGAAACCAAAAATTTACCACACCAAAGAATAGGCTCCGACAGTGGACTAAGAACCTCTATACATAGAACACCCCCAAAGAAAACTAGGTAATAGTCATCATCCTTAGAATTGCCTCCCTCATCTACACTTTTACGAACCCTAGATCCCTCTGTACCACTTCTTCGTCTATTTCCGCTCTCAATAAATTGATTATTATAAATAGTATGTTTATTGCACACCACAAATTAATTAATTACACAAATAAATATAGAGTTTACTTAGTTTTTTTACGCCCCTTCTTATAATTAATCATATTATATTTAATATTAAAATAAAATTTAGATTTTGTAGTAATGAAAGTTGAGTTAATGGTCATATTAATATTTATACTCGGTATATGCACAAAGATGGAGGACAAAAAGATGCCACTTTTTTTTTGGTCCCAAATCACAAATAGTGTGTATGCACTAAAGGGTGTGCTCCCTATAGTGCGCACACCCTATGGCTTGGGTTGCCCAAGCCTTAGGCTTGGGCAATCCAAAACAAAGTGTGTGTGCTAAATAGGCCGCACACACTTTGTAAAACCCAAAATTTTCCACCCCCCGTGCCCCCTATGCAAATCCACAAAAGTGTAATGCATATTCTTACATAGCACATGCGCACTATGAAAAACTAGAAAGAGAGAGATAGGGGAGAGATAGAGAGAGAGAGAGAGAGAGAGAGAGAGAGAGAGAGAGAGAGAGAGAGAGAGAGAGAGAGAGAGAGAGAGAGAGAGTAATGAAAGAGAGAGAGTAGATAAGGGGGAGAGAGAGAGAGAGGGTGATGTGTGTGTGTGTGTGTGAGAGAGAGAGAGAGAGAGAGGGTAATGACAGAAAGAGAGTAGATAAGGGGGAGAGAGAGGGTGATGTGTGTGTGTGTGTGTGTGTGTGTGAGAGAGAGAGAGAGAGAGAGAGAGAGAGAGAGAGAGAGAGAGAGAGAGAGAGAGAGAGAGAGAGAGAGAGATTTGGGTGATAGCTAAGCTAAGTCTGTTGTAGAGATGGGTTCAAAACTAAGTGATTTGTGATAAAATGAGTTAAAACCCTTTGGGAATCCTTTTCGTAGCTTCAGTTTGACCATAGAAATCCATGATGGATTGTTGGAGGTAACCTTGCTGAAGGCTTGCTGAATCCTAAAATTTGGCGAAGTCTAGAATTTTTCAAATCTAGAATCTGCAGCTTAACTCCTATGAAGTTGGAACCCATCCCAAACATCCTGGAAGCATTATATTTTATAATTTATACAAATATAACTTAAAGTATACTTAAATGTTATATTTGTATAAACTCTCTCTCTCTCTCTCTCTCTCTCTATCTCTCTCTCTCTCATCACTATATAAATCTGTCTTACATATTGTGCACTATGTAAATCTATGTATTATATATTGCGCACGCCCTATAGGGCGCGTGCACTATGTAAATCTATGACTTTCATAGCATGCATGCGTTATGAAAGACATAGAATTAAATAGTGCACACGCCCTATAGGGCGTGCATGCTTTGTAAAGCATTTGAATTTACCAATCCTAAGGCTTGGATTTGCCTTGGAGATCCAACCCAAAGGCTTGGACAATTGAAATAGGCCCGAGATGTGTTTTCCAGTAGACATACAAAAAAAAACATCTTTTTTTGTGTGCTCCTCGTCAACTTTACTCCTGGCTCAAGAACATAAAAATCAGATGACATGATATTACAGATCTCTCTGTTCGCTATCTAAGCATATAATTTATTTTGAATTCTGATTATGTTAATTTTTTCAACTCTAATTTATTGTGTGTATGTCCATTTTTTTAAAAAAACCAACATGCAGTATTTTGGGCATAGATTTTGGCTCATTCATCAAATTTTGCAACAAGTTAGATTTTTAGAAACTAGACTCCATTCTACACACTTTTTAAAAAAGAAAATTTAATTTTTGATTAGTTTTAAATGATTTCTAGCGGGAGGACACAAAAATTTCATGTTTTCAAGATGTGTGCACTTCGTAAATTCATCAAAAATTATACGTTCATCAAAAAATTACCAAAAAAATCCGGGATAAACTATGTGGTGTTAGCTAATTTCTCACTAGAGCGATTAAAAAAATTCAAAAAAAAAGTTAACATTTTAGAGGGAGCACACCAGATGCTATGTAATGTTTTTGGACAAAAAACATGACCACTTTTTGTGCTCCCCCTTTTTGACAGCCTTAGTCTGCACCATTTTTAAAATAAGTTAGTAGTTTAGGAACTAGATTCAGAGTATTACAACTCTTGTTTTTGTCGCATCTTAAAATTTTGAGTCTAACTATCTTGAACTTCTTGTTGAAGTTTAGAGTTTGCTGATTTCAGGAAAAAAGTGGCATCTTATACGCCTTTTTGGTCCGCCATCTTTGTGCACTTACCCTACTATTATTTTCTATCATTGCCATTGATGTAAAAATCTAAATTATGAGTAGGGTTATTACTTATCATACTAACCTTTCAATGTATCACAACTTAATGTTAATATTATTCTCGTTAACAATAACAATTGTCTAATCTATGCTGGTATAAGAATAGGTATACTAGCATAAAAATGGATAGAGAGATAGGTTTGAAAAAGGTGTGGGTCGAAGGTGATTCTATCAAAATCAACAATTTCCTAAAGGGTTTATCTCCCCCAAGTTGGATAATAAGTTTTATTATTAATGATTGTCGATACATACTAAGGTACTTTGATGATTACATAATCTCTCATGTGTATTGTGAGGGAAATTGTGCTGTGGACAAGCTAGCGAATATTGGAGTTAATTCACTACTTAAATTTGAAATGGATATCAATGATAGGCTCCTAGTATATCTCTAAATGCTTCTTCATAATGATCATGATGTTTACTAAGTATTTTTTTCTTTGGAAATGAGGATGGTATACGTGTGAGTGGTTGTCCTCGAGAAGGAATCATTTAAAATGCAGTGGTTGAACCTTCTGGTTATTATCATTTTGGTGTTAATTTGGCAAGCCATGTTGCCTAAATTGAAGAATTTAGTCTAGAGTACAATATACGGGGTGACAGAAATCGATCGGAACTAATTGTGTATGAAAAATGGTAGAATATTGAGTCGGTCTGGAGTGAGTTATCGGTCAGTGGTTTGATGGGATACATTGAGAGGATCCATGGCATTGAAACTCTATTTGCCACTTTGAGGCTTTTATGAATGGATGGAAAGATGGGGTTTAGTGTGTCTATAACCTAGAACTAGAAGTGAATGACGAGCTTATTTCCAAGGTCTCTAATACATTGATAGAGGGAAAAAAATTCTATAGAGATTAAAAAAATGTGCGGATGAAGTCGAGGAGTCTTTTTTCCGTTTGAAGGAAAGAGAGAAGGTGGAGAATAACACCAATGCAGTTTTTGATAGAAAATACCTTCCGAAACCATGGTGTGATGTTATTGATTTAATCATGTAATGCCTTATCCTGGATGGGAAATTCTATCGTATTTTTAGTTATCATTTTGTCATCCTAAAACATTTCTTCCATTTCCAGTGTATTTCCATTACGTTTTACTCTGTATCATCTCTGAGCAATAATTTAAAATCTCATGAGAAATTTTTTGCCTCCACCATCCTTCACGACGGCATAATTCTGTTTATTATGGAGTATGTTATGGCCCCGCGTCTTGAGGAAAACCTTGTTCCTAAAATAGGGATTGAGTATATGAAGAATGTTGGGGTGCACTATGGTGATACCTCTTCTAATAATAAGGATTCTGATACTAATAATGAGGAGTTTTTTCACATTTACGAAAATCAACGCCACTAATTTTTTTTCGTAAGAAGCTTCGCCATACCCCTGCATGGCGAAAGAAAATTGTGGTGTCTAATGATGAAGTCCTAGAGTATTTTGCATCAAATGATATTGTGCTAGATTCTTTGGACCCTGGTGTCGATGTTAAAGGAAAAGGGATAGCTAGGGCTTCCTACGATAGCGTTAAAGGTAAAACAAAGACCATTGGACCCCTATCCATCATTAAGAAAATAAAGTCTTCGCGGCTAAATAAATCCCTTGCTAAACTAGATTCTATAGGCCTTTCTAGTGATGTTGAGACGAACATGCAGACCCCTACTGACTTGGATAGGGAATCCCCCAAGGAAATGGGCTCTTCTATGCCAAATAACCCTATTATCAATGAAATCCTTCAAAACCATTTGGAGAGTCAGAGTACCCTATTTACACGACTCATGTCTAAGATTAATTCCTTGAAAGAGAAGGTTTCCTCATCCACCGAGAATGTGGAAAACATATTGGTCAATACGCAGTCTCTGGAAAAAGGCGTTAAGGATCTTAAGGAGGACCATGAGAAAATAATAAAGGTACTCGAGGATGATTTTGACAAGGTCCAGAATAAAATGAGATCAATTGTGGCTATTAGCAAGATCGTCATGGATAATACAAGTGAAGGTCTTAAAAGTCTCAATGAGAAAGCTAAAGTGCTAAGGGCAGTCTCTAAAGGTAATTCCCCTTCTCCTACTAATAGTATCAAGTTGGCCAAAAATATCAAAACCATGGATATTGGTACAAGGGAGGGAGTATCTGCTGAGGACATTAACGCTGACATGGAGGATACTGAGAAGACCACAATGCCAGACCTTCCTACTAGATTGTGCAACAAAGACAAGGGTATGATCATTGTTGATAGTATCATTAGGAAGATGAGAAATAATAATGCTAATATCATTCAAACAAATGATATTTTAGTGAAACATTTGTAGTCCTACAGGGGTATTTGTTTCCTAGTGTTTAGGACTATTTCTTCTTTTATTTTATTAAACTTGGGTTTCTAGTTCTTATAAAACTAATTTTTCTTTAATAAAAAATAATTGTCTAATATAATTATTTTTGGAAAAATGTTTAGTAACATGCTTTGAATATATATTTAGTATTAGCAAATTTAATCTCATTGGTAAATATTAAAACTATTTTCAACTTTTGTGGTAAGTTTTTAATTCTTTAATATTAACATTAATGCTAAAGCTGATGTTAGTATTGACATTGTTATTATTACCATTATTAATTATTAGTACTAGGTCTTAGAGAAAAGTAAGCATTAATAAAACAAATCAATGAAGAAGCAATGCATATCTAGTTGTGTATCAAATCAATGCTAGACATGAATATGATCTATAAATATGAACTTCATCTAAAAAAGGACAAATATATTATTTTGAATTTGAGATAAAAACTCAAAAGATCCACTTGAAAATCAAATTTTGGTGTCACAATATTTCATTGCTCTATATTGAATCTTGAACCAACTACACCTACTTATTGTATTTTACTTCTTAACGTAGCATAAATTCCATTTCAATCACCATGCCTCAAGCTAAAACCAATTAATCCAAGTTTCTTCATGCTCATGTGTATGCATTTTGAACATTTGATTATGTTAGATTAATACAAGAAACCCAAATCTCCTATCATGAACAACTCCAATCTTTAATTTTTTTGTACAATTATACTACGAATATAGTAGAACAATTTTGAGAGTTAATCCCATACATCACTACATATATATCTACTTCTATATTTACCTCGCCTTGTATCACTTTTTATTTCTATATTTATCTTTGCATCTCTCCCTCTCATCCTCTACATGTCTAGAACTCCCTCCCCCTTTCTATTTATATATTTATCTTCCTCCTTATAATGAAGTTTGATTATGTTTCAGATTCAATAGTTTTTAATTCATTTTTGGATCCCTTTAAGTGTATATGTTTGTTGTGTATGCATCATTTTGCTTACAATGGTCTACAAATTCATCCTACATACCACACAAATGTATACAAAAATAGACTATAATTTTTCTATTTGACCTTCAACAACTCTTCGACATATCCATTGCACACTAAGATACAATTAGTAGTAACAATATCATTAAAAATATTAAACTTCTCTAATTTAGTTCATTAACGTGCAGCCGAAGAAGAGCTATACATTACCTATTTTCACTCAAGAACTACAGAAAAACTAACTTCACTCAACAGACTTAAATAATAGCCATTGTAAGTAAACTGTAGCGTAATGTTCCAACACATTTTAGATCTTTTAAACCATAATCTGAGATCAACACACTTTCAGTTGGATGACATCTAAAATATTGCTATTGTAAATATGCATATAACTTCCAACAGTTTCTCTTTTAATGTTTATAAAACTTCAGATTTAAATATAACACCATTATGTCCAGCAAAATAAGACTAGTCACATATTTGAATTTTCCATAACAGTGACCAGTTTCTGGTTTTCCTCGTCCCTGAACGAGACTACATTTCTTCTTATAGTCTTTATTGGAGTACAACCACCTGGTAGTGCCTACAGATGCTTTATTTCAACAGTATAAAGCACACCAATGGCGGTGACGTCATTTGCCAATTTCAGGAGATCCTGTTCACCAAAACAGACATTAATGGCGAGTCAGCACGCGGAGAGTTTAAGAAGTAAAAGGACAGAAAGAAGAGGATTTGCGACTTACTTGGAGCAGTCGACGGAAGGGCTGATGGGAATGCCGATGTCTACCCCGCAACGTTCGTGCAATTCGGTAGCTCTGGTATAGTTGATGGGAGCTCCCCCGATTAACGACTTTATGCACTTACATGCAGCTATCCTGTCGTCGCTTGTCTTGGCGGCGGAATTGAGACTCGTAATGCCGTCGCAGAATGCCTTGGCCGGCTCAGCAGAGGCCCCTGAAACAAAGTTCGCGCACGGGAGTATATCAGAAGCCACTGTCATGCAGGATACGGCAGCGTATGCTCCTGCGCTAATCATCGCCATCACTGCTAACACAACATACACGAATTCCCACACGCTCTTCATTCATCTTGCCATCCTTAATCTCCACACTAACTTACTTCATCTGTGTAGGTATCGAAGGCAACTTTGCAGTATTTATAGATGGAGCGAGAGAGTAAAGACAGATGCCATGAATCCAGAAAGGCGCAATAGCATTAACTGCAAAGATTGTAGGTGAGTGGGTTTTTGTTGACAATTATTATCTCTATTATGAAGATGGGGAGAGTTGGTTTCGATCTCAAATCGTAATGCCAGCTCGCTCTGCTAAAATTATACTTCTGAGAAAGGCGATTTTCTGTTTAAATGGTATTCTTGAATCTAATGATGCTACTGCTGGTTGATGTAAAGAGGAACAGAAATTTTGGTGTCCGTAATAAATTTCGCCGAGTTGAAGAATTAAAGTGATGTCAAAAAGATTAAGAGGAAAACTTGAAGTCTAAAGTTTAAAAGGATAAGATTTTTGAGCTAAAAAAATATTGTTGAATTTGATGGCTTATTTAAAAGGGCTTTCATTAATTAATATCACTTTATCCTACAGTTGGCTCTGCGCGTTTGAAGAAACAAGCAAATAATACAGATTCTTTATAGCATTATAATATATTTGTTGACAACGAGACTCAAGAGATCAAGAAAACTATTCTTTTATGATCTATTAGAGTATATGAATATGTGTGACAGGATACACCCTACTTTTATAGTTTTACAGGCACATAGATGCATCGCATTTCATTTGATAACTCTTTGGAAAGATGTTTCAAATATGATACTTAATAAAAGGTTAACTCTTGTGGTTCTCTAATTTGAGAATTTATACTTATGATTTCTAGTTAATGTTCTGTGTTAATCTACATAAATAAGAAAGATTTTTTTATTATACTTTTGTAGTTAATAGGTCAATTAATTAGACAAGGTGGTTCTCCTTGTTAGAATACAAAATAATTTTTTCTATTGTTTGTTTATCTCTCTATTATTTGTGAAGACCACATTTGCAGATAATCTGATTTTTATTTATCTTCTCTGGTCATGTATTCATGAGTTTGTAAACCACTGAGCTCATCATTGTAAAGGCACAAACACTATGATACCGCCTATAAATAAACATCTAAGTAATCTTTAACCCCATATTACGTTGCAAACATCTAAAGATTTCACTAGAGTCATGCATTGTACTGAGATAAATAAAGTTTAGTATTGCAATAGAAATCTATTTATATACGAATTATTCTTGTTTGATCTTTGTTATGTTTCGACTTCCCTACAACAGGTTAAAATTGGTATCAAAGTGGATAGATTCAACGAGAACCATGTTTCTTGTGAAAGAGTTAAAATAGAGTCATGCATTGTACACACATGGCACAAAATTATTGAAAATAGAATTTAATTATATTATTTGTTGAAAGGTTTTATTTCAATTATGTTTGGATCCCTATTGCTTTCAAAATATTAGTTTTGTAGTGATAGTTTCATTTCATAAGCAACATAATACCAACCAATTGACCCCACATATTGTAAAACGAATGAAAGAATAGACTAAAGTATTCTTTGATTGACCTCCTGCACCCATTGCACACTAAGGTACAATAGATAGTTATACATTGACAAGTTGTATAATGAGGCACATCTCCAAACCTTAATTATAAGACAATGAAGAGACCATTTCACCTATAAAGGAAAACCAAAATATCTGTTAGGATAGTTAGTTGTATGTATAGAATAATTTGTTCTACTTGTGAGTTTGTTTGAACTCTTAAAGCAACTCATATAATTAGGAAGTGGTTCCTTATAATGTAGGAATCAAAACTCCTATGAGTATGAGTGTACTCAATGATGGAAATATAGAATAAAATATATAATTAGATTATCTCCCTCTTTAAGTTAATTTTCAAACATTCGAACTGATTTGTTTTTTAATGGTGACAATAGCTAATTTGTTTTTCTATGGTATTTATTTTGATTTAACCAACACAATATAAGATTAAAAAACACATTAATAAATGAATCTAGTGAAAAACTTTTAAAAATCAAATTAATAAATGATTTTACCAAAAAAAACTAATATGATTTTAGATGATCATTAGAGTTTCTCTATTTATCTCACTCCCATTTTGCTCCAAAATCATCATCATCAGTCTAAACAAACAATTTTGGTCTAAAAAGCAATCATCATCATCAGTCTAGCACAAACACAATTTTGTTAAAATAGCTTAAGGTGCAGATTATTCAAAATATTACGAGGAGGAGCCCACACCATCTATACAATAGTTATATGCGCGTAAACAGAAGACTAAGCAATGGTATTATTTACTATCCATCGCTGATGAAGCTCTATATTTACATTTTATTTAATCCCCAATGCTCATTGAGGTTTCTTACAACTTCAGCATATACTGTAATATGAAGCTGGCAGCCCTGCAATGAGCAGATCGATCTCAACGGATCCTGTAAATCAAAACAAGAAAACCAGTTAAACATTATGAAATTAAACCTGGCTATGAAAAAAAAGAGAGAAAAAATAAAAATGAAGGAATCGAGAAATTACGTGCTGCATTCAAGCGAGGGTGTCATAGCAAAGCCGAGGTTAACCCCGCAGAGACCGGGCAACTTGCTGGCCTTATCATAGTAATTGTTGTACGAAGACGCCGCCGACTTTATGCAGTTGCACATGTCTTGCTTATCGGCTGTTGTTTTGGCGGCGGTGTTGAGAGTTTTAAGGCCATTACAGCATCCTTTTGTGGGCTGGGCACTGTTTCCTGAAATGTAGGAAAGGCACAGAATTAGATCAGACACCACAGTTGAGCATGATATTGCGCCATCCGCCTTGCCGCTCATCCCCACCGCCACCATGCAAATTACAGCCACCACAAAGTAAATTGATTTCCATTTATAACTTCCCTCCATTGCCATTGTGCTGCTTAAGATATTCTAAGAACCCAGAGGAGTTGTGATAAAGGAAGAATGAAACCATCCACACAAAGCTGCAGATAAACAGAACAAAAAAGAAAATGCTCTTTGACTTTTCAAACAGAATTTTATATTAAAGCCATTTCCATATGCTTTTTTTTACAGGGCTGCCAATACTCTCATAACAGTATATATTGCTTGCATGAAAAAATAGAGTATATATTTTTCTCTCTGAACAGAACAGAACAAAGAAAAACATTTCACTTTTCAATACATTCAACCTGATTGGAAGTGTCTAGAATACCCTAGAAATATTCGACTAAAAATATTGTATGGAAGAAAAGAATAAAATACACTAAAGTCAATGCATTAGATGTTGTAGTTAATGAAGTAGGTGGGCGGAAGGAGTGTGGTCACATGATCGCAAGAGTGAAAAGGAAGCCTTGAGATCATGCGACAAGGCATAAAGTTAAGCGCCGGTAGATGGGGAAAGTAAATGGAAAGCAGGGAAGATTAGCAAAAAGGTGCCTAGCTGGCATCCACGTCCTCTAACACTCCCCCTTAATCTTCACTGCTGCAGTCTTTGATGCCCAATCGATCTTTTTGATAAACAAAACTCTCTTTTCCCAGTGCCTTGGTGAAGATGTCCACTAATTGATCTTCAGACCTACAATGTTCCAAGTAGATTTCTCCATTGTTGATCAGCTCTCTGATGAAATGATACCTCATGTCTATATGTTTACTCCTTTTGTGAAAAATTGGATTTTTTGATAATGCTATGGCTGAATTGTTGTCACAATAAATCTTTGTTGGTTCTTCTTGTTCTTGTCTGAGATCTTTCAAAATTCTTTTCATCCAAACTGCTTGACGTGATGCACTTGTGGCTGCTACATACTCTGCTTCAGCAGATAAAATAGTGACAATCGGTTGTTTCTTTGAGGCCCATGAAACTACCCCTATTTCAAAGTGAAAAACATAACCTGAAGTGCTCTTTCTATCATCTATGCTTCATGCATAGTCACTATCTATATATCCTATGAGTTTGAATTCATTTGAGTTTGAGTATTGAATCCCATAGTTCTTTGTTCCACTCACATATCTTAAAATTCTTTTTCCAGCATTCCAATGTGTAACTTTTGGAGTCTCCATGAACCTTGAAATCAAATTTACACAAAACATTATGTTTGGCTTTGTGGCCATTAAATACATAAGGCTGCCAACTAATTTTTTATATAAGGTTGGATTTACATCATCTCCTTTGTCATATTTACTCAATTTTAAACCTGTCATAATTGGGGTTGGGGCTGGTTTGCAATTCAGTATGTTAAACCTCTTCAAAATGTCATTTGCATACTTTGACTGTAAAACAAAAATACCTTTATCATTCTGATTTACTTCAATGCCAAGGAAATACTTCATTAATCCTAAATCAGTCATCTCAAATTCTTTCTTCATTGCTGATTTGAACATATCAATTGATAAATCACTAGTGAAGATCAAGTCATCAACATATAAACAAACAATTATAATCTCACCATTCTTATTCATCTTGGTATACAATGTGGGCTCACTACCGCACCTATTGAATCTATTTTGCAAAAAATAAGAGTCAATTCTACTATACCACACTCTTGGGGCTTGTTTGAGTCCATAAAGAGCCTTCTTGAGCTTGTAAACCTTGTTTTCATGACCCAAAAACTCATACCCAAGTGGCTGCTCAACATAGACTTCTTCTAAAATGCCATTGAGAAAAGCTGATTTCACATCCATTTGATATACTGCCCACTTGTTTTGAGCTGCTATGGCTAATATTGTTCTCACAGTGTCCAAACGAGCCACTGGTGCAAATGTCTCATTGTAGTCTACCCCAGGCTGTTGTGAGTAACCTTTTGCTACGAGTCTTGCCTTATATTTTTGAACATCTCCATTTGCATTCAATTTAATTTTGTAAACCCACTTTACTCCTATGACTTCTTTTCCTTTTGGAAGACTGACCAACTCCCATGTTTCATTCTTTTCAATTGCATCAATTTCTTCATCCATTGCATTTATCCATTTTTCTTCTTTAAATGATTCTTCAAAATGAATTGGATCATCAACATGTGAATACAATGCAAAAAGAGAATTCTGATCTATGTTATTCTCACCATCATTTTGCTCATAAATCTCTCTTAAACTTCTAATTCTTTGTCTTCTCATGCTTGCCAATGTGGGATTGGATATGTCACTTGAATTTGTTGAATGTGGGCTTGATGGACCTGCACTATGTGTTCCTCGTGATATTGGTGTTTGTTGTCCACTTGAAGGTGTGATTGCTTGAATACGTGAGACTATTCTTGTGCTTGTTGAAGGTGTCATTTGAGCACTACTTTGTTGTCCTTGATTAGGAGTGGGAGGAGTCACATTTGGAGGAATACCTACTGGCATAGCTTCTTCATTTTCTTCTTGTGGTATGTTGGTTACTATGTTGATTGTTTTGTCCAAAGTTCCATCCCATGCTTCATCTTCTATGAATTGCACATCTCTGCTGATTATGACTTTCTTGCTGATTGGATTGTATAGCTTGTATGCCTTAGATTCATCACTATATCCCACAAAAATATATTTTTCTCTTTTGTTGTCTAATTTCCTTCTCAATTCATCTGGTATATGTGCATATGCAACACATCCAAATACTCTCATATGACCAACATTATGTTTTCTTCCACTCCATGTTTTTTTTGGAATCATATTCTTGACACTTTTTGTTGGACATCTATTCATAATATATGATGCACATGATATGGCTTCAGCCCAATACTCATTTGGCAAATGTTTGGCTTCCAACATGCTTCTAGCTATTTCCATGACTGTTCTATTTTTCCTTTCAGCTATGCCATTTTGTTGAGGGGTATATCTTGTGGTAAATTGCTTATGAATTTTATGCTCTTTGAAAAATCTCATGAAGTCATTTGAAATATATTCACCACCGTTATCCATTCTCAATACTTTGATGTAATAACCACTCTATTTTTCAACAAGTGCTTTGAATTGAAAGAAAATTCAAATGCCTCACTCTTATGCTTTAGAAAGTAAACCCATGTTTTTCTTGAGTAGTCATCAATAAATGTCAAAAAGTAGAGTCTTCCACCTATTGAAGGTGTTTGCATTGGCCCACACAAATCTAAATGAATTATCTCCAAAGGTGCCTTAGCTCTCATTGACATACCGGCTGAAAATGATTCTCTATGTTGCTTTCCTAAGATGCACCCTTCACATACTCTTTCTAGTTTTTCAATTAGAGGTAAACCCTTCACCATGTTTTTCTTATAGAGTAGATTTAGAGCTGCAAAATTTAAATGTCCAAATCTTAGGTGCCATAACCAATTTTTATCTTTAATTTCTGCTTGATAAGTTAGTTGAGGAGGTGCTACAACTTTTCTTTCATTCACTTGTAAGTTCATTAAGTTGTGTTCTTGAGAAAACTCTATATTCAAATCTGGTTTTATCCTCAAGGGAAACATCCTATTGTTTGTCATTTGAACCTTTGCTATGAGCTGATTGCTTGGGTATTTGTCTAAAATTGTGCACTCTCCATTTTTTAAGAATACTCTCTAACCATTTTGAACAAGCTATCCAATGCTCTTTAGATTATGTTTTAAACCAGGAACAAAATAGCCATCAGTCATATGTTTCTTGTCCCCCATTTTGGTTAGAATGTTGATGTTCCCTTTTCCTTTAACTTCTATTTTATTGTCATTACCCAAAGTTACATCAAATTTTATACTATCATCCAAACTAGAAAACATTTCTAAGTTCCTTGTCATATGATTTCTACAACCCGAATCTAAAAACCATAAATCTTTTTCACTTGCTTGTGCAACATTGCATGCCAAAAACATAGTGCCCTGTTCTGATTTTTGATTTTGGGTTTCTTTCATGAAATTCACATTTTGTTGTCTAAAATCATATTGTTTCTTTCTACATTCATTCATATAATGCCCAAATTTCTTGCAATAATGACATTGGACTAAGGATTTGTCATACCTTTGGCTTTGAGGCTGATTTTGTGATAAGTATTGACTTGGGTTTTGGTGTTACATCTTCCACTTGAACTTGACGGACTGCTGCCCCTTCCACTTGTGTTTAATGGGCTGCCTCTTCTGCCTATATAAGAATTTATTCCTCTACCTCTGAAATTTATTCTTCCTTTGCCTCTACTAGTGTTGATTGAGACTTGTGTCTTGAATGCATGCTCCAAATTTGAAGTTGCTGACCTACTCAATCTATGCTCATGAGAAATGAGTGATGCATGAAGTTCATCCACTGAAAACTTTGAGAGGTTCTTGGTCTCTTCAATGGCTACCACAATAGATTCAAACCTTGTAGGAAAACTTCTTAAAATATTTTCAACAACTCTCCTTTCTTCAAGAGTGTCACCATGTGATCTGATTTGATTTACCAAGCCAATGATTTGAGTGAAGAATGTGTCTATTGTATCTGATTCTTTCATATAGATTGTTTCAAAATCTCTTCTTAACATTTGTAGCTTAGCTATTTTTACCTTTTCCATTCCTTGATAAGTTGTTTGAAGAATGTCCCATGCTTTCTTGGACTTTGTAGCTGCTTGAATTCTTGGGAAAATACTTTCATTCACTCCTCGAAAGATGAAGAAGAGGGCTTTTGAATCTTTTTAAAAATTTTCCTTTAACAAATCTTTCTCTGCTTGAGTCATTGCATTATATGGTGCTGCATCTACTGGTTCTAGGTAACCATTTTCAATAAGCTCCCATAAATCTTGAGCACAAAATAATGCCCTCATTGTGATTGCCCAATAGTCACAATTTTTCCCATTGAACTGTGGAATATGTGGATGTGTCAAGCTTGTGCTTGCCATTGTTGCTTGCAAATTTTGAAAGTAAAACTTTATCTTCTTCAAAAAGCTTTCGAAATCTTCAACTCACTAATCTTCAACTCTTAAATTTGTCTTTGATTAACCTTCAGCTTTGATAAACAACCTTTGGCTCCACTAAACAACCTTCATCTCTGATACCAATTTGATAGAGGAAGAATGAAACCATCCACACAAAGCTGCAGATAAACAGAATAGAAAAGAACATGCTCTTTGATTTTTCAAATAGAATTTTATATTAAAGCCATTTCCATATGTTTTTTTTACAAGGCTGCCAATACTCTCAGAACAATATATATTGCCTGCATGAAAAAATAGAGTATATATTTTTCTCTCTGAACAGAACAGAACAAAGAAAAACATTTCATTTTTCAATACATTCAACCTGACTAGAAGTGTCTAGAATACCCTAGAAATATCCTACTAAAAATATCGTATGGAAGAAGGGAATAAAATATCCTAAAGTCAATGCATTAGATGGTGTAGTTAATGAAGTAGGTGGGCGGAAGGAGTGTGGTCGCATGATTGTAAGAGTGAAAAGTAAGCCTTGAGATCATGTGACAAGGCATAAAGTTAAGCGCCGGTAGGTGGGGAAAGTAAATGGAAAGTAGGGAAGATTAGCAAAAAGGTGCCCAGCTGGCATCCACGTCCTCTAACAAGTTGATTCTTGCATATATCGCTGGGTATCTAAGATTATATAGAAGTTGAGAAGAATCTCATTAGTGGGTTTGATCATATCCAAACCAAGTGCTGAGATTATTATTATTTTTTTATTTCAGAGAGGTTGTGTTTAAGGATTTTTTTATTGAATGCTTGATTGTTGAAGAGTGGAACGACCCTATTAAACGGCAAGGAAAGGAAGGTTGTGTAGAGAATCATGCCCGTTGATTGATTGTGTGGTGGCAAGGTTCCCTATCATGGGGTGGTTGAATGGGATCCATATGGTTTACGTGGACTGGTTAGAGTTGATTAGTGCTCAATTTATGGAGGCATTTGCCATATAGAGTTCATATTTATTTTCAAAGTTCATAATGCGATTTTAACTTTCATTATATTATTTTATTGATTTTAAATTGAGCTTTTAAATGAAAATAAATATAATGCTTTCTTAAATATGATTTATATGTGGTGGATGATTCATATAATGTAAAGTGGAGCTTGAATGTATATGGAATGTGCTATGAATGTGTTTATTAAAAAATATAATCTTTATTTTTATTATAAATGATTACTTTTAAAACATTAGTTTATTTCTTAAATATATAAGTGTTTTAAGATATTTTGTTTACTTTTAGA
Source organism: Chamaecyparis obtusa (assembly GCA_027943335.1). Classification (NCBI taxonomy): domain Eukaryota; kingdom Viridiplantae; phylum Streptophyta; class Pinopsida; order Cupressales; family Cupressaceae; genus Chamaecyparis; species Chamaecyparis obtusa. Next base: position 85,795 of record BSBK01007148.1, on the reverse strand, counting down.
TATTTGTTTTCTAATTTAAGATATTACATTTTATCAAAGTTTAATTTGTCACTTTACTTTCATATATTTGTTTTGTATTTCAAGATATCAAATTTCTACCAAAATTTAATTTGTTCTTTTATCAATTTTAAATTATTTAGATTGAATCTAAATTATAAGTTTTTAAAGCTTGAATCATAAAGCTCTTACAAATTATATTTATGTTTTATTATTTATAAATATTTAATGTATTACTAAATCATATGGTCAAATAGGAGAAATCGTGAAGCATCTATTTTCAAAGAGAAAAAATAATTAAAATTTGTATAATCTACATAGAGACCACCTAAATCCTTGCATATGTCTTTTCTTAATATTCTCTTAGAGTTATAAATATTATTAATATAGAAGTCTAATCTAGGAGATCATGACACTAGTGGTGGACAATGAATTTGTATCAGATGTTTTTAAACAAAATGGTCCTTACAAGAATTGTAGACATAAATTTTTGAAATAACCAAGTTTTTAAATTTATCATTTCAATACTATAGATCTACACACCTTGTTTCAAATTTATTAGAAACCTTTAATCTAACAGAGAAGAATATAAAACTAGCATAGAATATGAAATGTTCTATTTCAAAAGAGATACATTTACATTGATTTATACCACCTATGGATATGTAACTTCCCACAAATTGATATTAAACTAACTTATTATTTATTCACCTAAACTACTAACTTAAATCTAAATCTAAACTAATATAATCTTGCAAAAAAATTTACAACTATCATAATCTACTTGCAGTACTTTAAATTGAACCATCAAATTCAAAGAGAACCAAGTTTAATATTTTCTATTCTAGTTGCAACACACATAAGGAGTATTTTCATTTCAATTTATTTTTAAATTTTCCACTTCTATGAAATAATATATCATAATTCTAAATTATGTTAATTGACTTTCATATGCATTAGACATGTTTTTATTAGAATTATTTATTTCTTTACGCTTTTGATAAATGAAGCACAATTTGTATATGGGGTGGAGGCGTATAATGTGAAGTAATGGATAATGAGTATATATATGATTTGATATGAATGTATCATGGGATAACTCTAGAGTGAAATTACACCTTTCTATTAAAATGAAAAAAGATAAATTAGCTACATGGTGACATCTAACTTTAAAATCCTCAAGCTTTTCATAATGTAGAAGTGCTTCATAAATTCTTTGTAGTATTTTATACTAGCCCTCAAGAAACCAATTCTTATTATTCATGTTATAATGCATACAAAGACAAATGTATAAAGGTATGAATGGATATATCATACAAAAAAAATTATTAAGGAATTTTAGGTTTAATATGGATTAAATATTAGCATGGAAAGGAATACTCCTCAATTAATAGATTTAATCTATTAAAGAAGAGAATCTTGAATTTTTGAATCTTCATTGAGTAAATTATAATTTGTATGTTATCTATAAGGACTTATAATAATTTCATTATGAGAGAAGATTATCACTTGAATCTAGTTTTCACTCTCTTATTTTTAGTCATGGTTACACAGTTTGATTCCCACTTTCTTGTTTTTAATCATGTGGCCATGTAGATACAAATTTTTCTCATCATTATTTGAAGGACACTAGTGCTATAATTCATAGAAATATTTAAGGTTTTAATGGATGCTCAAGAAGCCATTCTTGAAATTTATGAGCTATATTTCTTGTGTCTATTGAGGCCTCAAAAGAATCACCTCATCCATTAAATTGATAGTGCATGACCAACTCATCCTATAGCTTGGTAGCAGTGGAGGATGAAAGAATTCCATCATCTCAAGTTATCTTCTCTCTTTGATATAGTGCTTTCTATGACAAGCATTTTTGGGTTTTACACTTTTCCTTTTTGATGTTGACAAATTTGAAGAATACATGTATTTTGAAGATTTAGTTTTCAATACAAGAAAGGGGTTTGATAATGATCTGAATATGGATTGTTGACAAGTGATTTTATATGACTACGATTCTAAATTATACCTTTGCAATGCCACTAGAAAACTTGATGGATTCCTATGTGTATAGAGATCTATAACTATATATGGATTATTATTAAATAATGTAGCATTTGTGATTTGAGAATCTAGGATTAATAACTTGGGAATTTGGGTCAAATCCAAACCCTTTCAAAGGTCACGAGAAGCTCAATGAATCCTTTATTGTTTATGGAATTATTTCTTAAAAGAAAAACCTTCTCAAATAAATAGATTTATTTTATGTAATCAACATATTTTGTTCTATAGGCCTTAGGGGGGTCGCTTGGCAAGGAAAAATTTAATTTTACAAGGTTATTTCTCTCTCTCTCTCTCTCTCTCTCTCTCTCTCTCAATTTTATTAAAATAGTTTAATTTAGAATTATATTTTTATAATTTTAGATTTTAATATTATTTTACCTGCACATGTAATGTACTTAAATTTTAACATTTAGCAATGTATGTTACCCCTAGATGGACACACACGATCATGCACAGGGTGACCTAGCATAGGGTACCACACCCCAAGATGAGACGACACATGGTGCACCAGCTCATGATGACCCAACAAGGGGTGCCCCCCACCATAACCCAACATAGGGTGCCCCACATCAAGTTCTTCATGTTCCTGATATGGGGGAAATATTTCATTTTGCAACCCAAGAGATGGGGTTCTTAGGAGATTCTATCACTTCCTCTAAGAAAAGCGTGTATAGAGATATTTATACCACCATTTTGTAGAGTCTAGAGGATCTATATGTAAACTTGAGTTGACAGACTATATATACCCCACAGATTGTTGATTTTATTTTTTGAGTATTGAGATATGAGATCTTCAGTGATATATCCTTAGCTTGTCAGTTCAGGCATAGGTCTCAAAGGATATTATCAAAGGATATTTTTTCTCTTTCTATTAAGAGAAGAGCAAGGTTAGAGCATATCAGGTTATGCAGTGTGTGATTCTAGAGAGTGCACACATGATATACCTATGGTTACTTGATCCACATGGTTGTTATACCAATAATGACTAGATTCCACTCTTCTTTGCATAGAAGGTTTACGCTAAGGTCCATTTGGGTCTCATCATGAACTACCTAGATCTTTCAGGCTACTTTAGATAGGGGCATGATAGAGTTATAAACCATAATTAGTATTGTAGGCCTGATCACATTGTGACAAGATACATACACTTTATTGGGAAAAGGTCACCTATAGTGGCACCATCTATGGTCAATACTACTGACAAATTTCTTATTACTTCCCAAAGGGAAGCAATTGATAGGATTGGACACATTGTAGATGTGGCCACTAGCAATACATCTGATACACTCACTCGATATATTATGACTAGACTGAGTTGACCCCGAGCGTCTTTAGAGGTATCATCTAGTAGTGCACCCCCTACTGATGAGACACATATAGATGTTGGTCTCCGTAGACCATGTGATATAAGTGCTCTTACCTGACATCATAGTTATGTTGAGATGGCACATTATTTATTGGAGGATCTGTTACATCCATATAACTATATTTCTTAGTTAGAGAGGGTCCCTATACAGTCTATCAGAGACACCTTTAGACTCTCTCAGGGCCCTTCTGTTCCACCACCCTAGAGCACACAATCAACTCATGGATCTTATAGCTCACAACACTTTGTACCCACTAATCACTCTACAACTAAACAAGAAGGGATGTAAATTGGTGATATTTGCATCACAAAATAGGGCCTAGATGGTTTTGAGGAGAAGTTATAGGGATTGAGACACACTACCACTGACACTGACATATATTCATATATGGATCTTCTCCTTCATCCAGACTCTGACTCTACACCACTATCTTCTCAGCTACATACCCCATTACACTCCTCATTAGAGAGGATTGGTATCATAGATGGTGCATGCTAATGATCCTCTTGCTCCTAAGACCCACATATAAATTCAATTTTTAATTTATTTTTAGTCAATAAATTTATTACATAGTTGTGCCTACTAATGCTTGTATATATGTATTTTATATATAATATTTGTAGGCACAGTTGCATGAGCATACTACCTCTAGTGTAGGATTAGAGCATCATTCATACATGAGAGATTCTATAGAGGTGAAACCTACTAGTGCTTAGGTAGGTTTTAAATATACAAGTTTAAATTCATGTATTAATATATTTCAAATACATTATATATAAGTATAATATATGAATGTACATATATATTTTACAAGTTGTTATACTAAATTTGCAAGGGTCTTCTATTTCTTCATGTGTAGAGGATGCTCATGACACTCGGTGAGAGGGTCATTCTATTCATAGATGACTTGATCAGTCTAGAATACCTTAGGACATTTGTTGTGCATCTTTAATTTATTTTCTAGACATTTCTCATATGTTTGATATTTATATATTCTAGACCTATGTATAGATAGTTTATGTGTTTATGATTAACATTTATATACATTATGGTTAGATGAAACTTAAATGATTTGATTTGATTATGGTTAGACTATAGACATTTATATGATATGATCTTTCATTACAGTTAGATGGTTATATGATATGACCTTTTATTAGAATTAGACAGTTATATGATTTGATTTGATTATGGTTAGATGGTTAGATGATTTGATTTGATTATGGTTAGATGGCTATATTATTTGATTTGATTATGGTTAGATAGAACTATATGATTTGATTTGATTTGATACACGATCATATGAGTTTAATAGATGATTATATAATATGATCATTGATTATTCTTACATGTGCAATTACATGATTTGATTTTATTTGATTGGATAGATGATTATAAAAAATAACACTAATATGTAAGTAATGGACCATAAGCAATATAAGTAATCTAAGTAATAGAAGTAATGCCATTAGTGACCTAACTAAAGTCTTAAGGGGATGTCTTAAGGGGATCTTTAACTAATAAGTTAATATAATTTTAACATCATAAAAAATCACACTATTATGTAACTAATGGACCATAAGTAATATAAGTAATCTAATAAAGTAAAGCAATAAATCAGAAAGAGTAGGATAAAATGAAACACTTATCTTGAAAGGTAACAGATTTGGAAATTGTTAGTTTCTAGTGTTTGTACTAAGTTTCCAGAAATTCTATAATCAAATCTGGAACAGAAACACAGAGACGGAGAAAACCCAAAAATATTTTTCTTTTTTGAACCAGGTTGACCTTGACCCAAATGAAGGTTGACCTTGACCTCTTTATGTTGACCTTGACCTATGCTACTTCAATGAAAATTTTGTTTGCGGATCCTGCAAGTTTATGAAAAATGATATCTAAATCTGCTTTGTAATTCACTGTTCTACACCTGTTCTTTCAAGAAAAATGGTTTTCTTGTTTGGATGAGGGGTTTTCCTTCGTCAGACCCCAGTTTTGGAATTAACCTTGAAGTATAATTGAAATGGAGAATGCTAGAAAGTAGTAGAAGTAGATCTAACAATGAAGCTATTATATTCAATAGGTATGCAATTGTATTTGAGATGTATATAAGTATGTTAAAATGAAAGTCTGGACTGAACATTAAAAACCATGAATATAAATCAAAACCTCCATGGTTATATGCTTGGAATCTACCTTGAAGGATGAATGAATAGATCTTAAAGATGAGCAAATGATCTTGAAGGAAGATCACACCACCATGATGGATAGATCTAAGGTTTGAATGATGAATCTTGAATGCTTGAACCTAATCCCTTCAAAGGCTTGAATGCTTGAATCCTTGATCTTCAATGGAGAACTTGAATGCTTGAATGCTTGAATGCTTGAATATAGATGATTTCTTGTGATTGATGATCAATTCTTTCAATCACTCGAACCCCTGATGATTGAGGATAAAAAATGAGAGGATAAGGCTTCCTTCTATACTAGTCTAGGCCACAAACTTCTGGAGAGGCCGACATAGGAGAAATAAATTCCTATTAAACCTATACCCTTAAAATTGGACCTAAATTTAATATTTTTAAGAATTTACCATTTCAAAGCCCAAAATAGTTGACCTGGAAGTAGAAAAATAAACTTTTGAGTTCCCCCCGCAATCGGAAAACTTTTTGATGAAAAATGGGGACCTGGGTTAGGGTTGAAGTCGACCCTGACCTAGGTCAAGATCGAGGTCAACCTTGACCAAGGGGTTTAAGACCCTTGGAAAATATGCCAGGTGGGAAAAATAGTGCGCGAGGAGGCCCAATCAAAGTCCTAAATAGGCACAAAAGATTAAAAAGGGGTAAAAAATAGAGGACAACATGATGATGGCCCCAAAAAAGCCCGTAAGAAGGGATAAATGTTCTTAACATGGAAGTGCTTCCATTTTAAGATGATACATTAAGCCCCCACTTTATCAAGAGTATGGAAATCGAACATACTCATAGTAAAGTTAGAATAAAGATTCAAGTGGATTTGCAACAAGGTAGAACATCACTTAGTTGAGGACATGAGCCCCCAAGCCAAGGATTCTAACTCAACATTGATGAAGGGTGCTCCCCTTAATACCACAAACACATAACAGACATAGAGAAACAACAACAATAATATGCAAGAACAGAAAATTGGCTTCTTATTATCTCCACATATGTTGAATTACAAATTTTTAGAATTACAACATGTAAAGCCACATGGGCATTCCCTTACAATATTCTATAGGACAAAGCCTCGAACTATTACCCAGATCTACAACCCAGAACTATTCTGAACTGCCTAAGACAATAATACAGCCTTCCTTATATAGGCAATTTCCACTGCCCGAGAAGGTTCCAGAAATTTAGCCCTAAGGGCCAACCAAACTTAGAATTATCTTATTTTTCAATTTATTACATCAAAGTCAGCTCAAAATAACTTTTGAAACCCGAACAGAAATTTTGAAGGAAAATTATTTTCCGCCATTTCAGGTGACCCGACTTCTGGAGACCATAAGTCATCACCAGTTGACCCGATTGACTATTATAACCCCATTTCAAAAATGCTATGAAGCGCTCTACAGGCCTGACCGGCGGAAGCGCCCATCACCCAAATTTTTGACCTCATTCGAGGCCTCTAAAGCCTTCAAAACTGAGTTCAAAGTTTCTGTACCCTACTGCCAATATCGAAAATCTTCAATATCTTCCAATATACACTTGATCTGGCAATGAAACTTTACTGGCAGACTTATATGACCAAAATGAACCTCCAAGAAAGAAATCAGATCATTCTGAGCACATACGAAAAATGACCAAAAATAGTAACTTTCCAAAAATAGCAACTCTGCACAAAATAGCCCTTATTGAAAATAAAAATAGAAATATTTTTGGGTGATGCAAGATTGCTCTTACACCCAGGATGCTCCTGCATTAGACACCAGGGGTAATTTGAGAAGTGACCCTGTCACGACTCAGGTGTGCAGAAGAAAACCAAGACGGTTAACCTCCTCCTTTGTTAGCCATGATGAATCTTCAACAGGTCGTCCTTTCCATTTGACCAGATACTCTTCATATGTCCTATTCCTTGTGCTTCTACCAACATGACTGTCCAGTATGTCTTCAATCTCCTTGATATCTGGACTGGTTGCTGGAATATTCCACTGTGCTCCTACAACCTCATCTTCAACACCTCCATCATGATACTCTGTCAAATCTGAAATGTTAAACATTGGTGAAATATTCAGCCCAGTAGGCAATTCTACCTCATATGCATTTCCCAAATCATGCTTTTTCAGTATCTTACATGGCCCAAACTTCTTCATTTTCAACTTGTTATATGTACCAACTGGAAACTGCTCCTTCCTCAAATGAACATGACTTCATCTCCAGTCTGAAATTCCTTATGCCTCCTTTTCACATCTAAATCCCATCCTGTTGGCTTATCTCCAACCAAACATCTCAGCAAATTTCCCAAAATCCTATTCACCACCTCTGTCTGTCCATCAGTCTGTGGATGATGTGATGAACTGAACTTCAAATCTGTCTTCAACTTCTTCCACAATGTATGCCAGAAATATCCAACAAACTTAGTGTCCCGATCTGCAACTATGGTCTTTGGCAAACCATGAAGTCTCACTACTTCTCTGAAAAACAATTCTACTACATGAACAGCATCATTAGTCTTCTTGCAGGGAATGAAATGTGCCATCTTTGAAAATTTGTCTACCAGTACAAAAATTGAATCATGTCCCCGCTGAGTCCTGGGTAAACCAAGAACAAAGTCCATGCTGATATCCTCCCAAGGCTTCTCTGGTACGGGTAATGGCTGATACAATCCTGTATTCTGCTTCACTCCTTTCATCATCTAACATACTCTGCAACTCTGTACAAACTTCTTCACATCTTGCTACAACTGTGGCCAATAATAATTCTCACTAACCAAACCAAGGGTTTTATCACGACCAAAATGTCCAGCCAATCCTCCACTATGCTTCTCCTTGATGAGATTCTCCCTCATAGAACTTCATGGAATGCACAACTGAATCCCTCTGAATAGCATATCATCCTGGATGATGAAATCCAACCATTTTGTCCTATCTAGAGTAATAGGTTCTGTACAAGCTTTCCAAGCTTCACCAAAATTAGGATCCTTTAGATACAAATTCTTGAGTTCGTTGAACCCAACCACTTCAATCTGCATTTCTGTCAGCAATAGTTGCCTTCTGCTAAGAGCATCTACAACCCTATTAGACTTTCCACTCCTGTGTTTCAAAACAAATGCATAACTCTACAAAAACTCAACCCATTTCAAATGCCTCTGATTCAACTTTCCTTGACTATTCAAATATTGCAAAGCTTGATGATTAGTATACAAAACAAACTCCTTAGGAAGTAGATAATGTCTCCACTTCTTTAATGCCTGAACTATAGCATAAAATTCCTGATCATAAATAAAATATTTCCTCTTGGCATCATTTAACTTCTCACTGAAATAAGCAACAAGTTTACCTTCTTGGCTCATAACAGCTCCTATTGCAGTACCACTAGCATCACAATCTACTTGAAACACCTTATTAAAATCTGGAAGTGCTAAAACAGGTTGTTCTGTAACTTTTTGTTTCAACAATTGAAAACTCTTTTCTATCCCCTCTCATTATTTCAGTCAAGGGACCATAAATACTGCTAGAATTTTTGATAAACTTTCTGTAAAAGCTAGCCAAACTATGAAAAGATCTTACCTCAGTAGCACTCCTTGGATTGAGCCATTCAAGGATAGCCTGTACCTTTTCTGGGTCCTTTTTTAGACCTTCTACTGAAATTACAAATCCCAAATACACTAACTCTTTCTTCACAAAACTGCACTTCTTCAAATTAATCAACAATTTCTCTTCTCTCAGCTTCTCAAATACCATACGAATATGCATCATATGCTCCTCCAATGTCTTACTAAAGATCAAAATATCATCTAGGTAAACAATGACAAACTTACCTAGAAATTCTTTCAGAACCTCATTCATGAGCCGCATGAAAGTGCTCAGTGCATTGGTTAGCCCAAAAGGCATGACTAACCACTCATATAGTCCTTCCTTTATCTTGAAGGCAGTCTTCCATTCATCTCCTTCTCTGATCCGAATCTAATGATATCCACTTTTCAGATCTATCTTTGAAAAATACACAGCTCCACTCAAACAGTCCATAATATCATCCATTCGTGGCAATAGAAACCTGTACTTGATTGTGATCTTGTTTATTTCCCTAGAATCTATACACATCCTCCACTCTCCATTTTTCTTTGGTGCTAATACCGCTGGTACAGCACAAGGACTCAGACTCTCTCGAATCAACCCCTTCTGTAATAGTTCATGTACTTGTCTGTTCAACTCCTCACTTTCTGCAGGTGTCATTCTGTGTGCTGCCTTTTTCAGCAAACTCACTCATGCGATCAAGTCCATCTGATGACTGATCTTCCTGACTGGTGGTAATCCATCAGGCACGTTATTGGATACAATATCCTGAAACTCATTCAAAAAATCTGCAACTTCTACAAGAACATCTTCTACTTGCTCTTTACCAACTTTTAGAATTAAAGCAAAACATACATGCTCATTCCTCATACCATCTAGGAAATTTCTTCCATCAACAAAAGTTATCCTTGCATTACCACATACCTTTTCTTCAGTCTCCTTCAATGGTTTTAGCTTATGTCATACTCCATCCTTTGTCAGGGAATAGGTATTCACACGACCATCATGTACAGCACATCTGTCAAACTACCATGGTCTACCCAACAACATATGACATGCATCCATAGATATGATATCACACAGTACCTCATCTTGGTATCCGCCAATCTTGAACTTCACTAGGCATTGTTCATTGACCATGACCTTGTGGTCATCCTGTACCCAGGCAATCCGATATGGATGTGGGTGTTTCTATCTCTTGAGCTTCAACTTTGTCACCATCTATTCTGACACCAAATTGTCAGTGCTTCCACTATCGATAATCACATCACAACATTTACCTTCACACTTGCACCTGGTGCGAAACAAGCTCCTCCTTTGCTCAGGTTCATTCTCACCACTAAACATGACTCTTCTGTTAATCAACATTTCTCCTCTTTCAGCATCTTCAGAATTTGATGATCTGGCATCTTCATCTACATGTGCAACTCTGGCCTAGCCTTCATTTCTCCTGTCTGTTCTGCCTCATCCAGATCCATGGAAGCTACCTCATCCAGATCCTTGTCCTCTTCCCCCTCCTCTTTGATCTCTATTATTCTGATCCTGGAAGTGATTGGAATTATTTTCTCGCTGATTTTGACTGCTACTGGCCTCATCCTTCTTTTTCGAATCTTCATTTCGGCCACCATATGACCATCCACCAGATCGTCCACCGTGACCTCTTCCATTTTGTCTGCTCTCAAACTTCTTGTTCAGCTTTTCCTCTACTTTTAGGGCAAACTGATATGCCTCTTCAATACTGTTCATTCGAACTAGATTCAGCTCCTCTTGAATGCTTGGCCTTAACCCATTAAGGTATCTGGCAAATTTCTCCTTATCAGCTTCTGCATGGCCTGTTCTGATGAGAAGTCGATAGAACTCATCTGTATACTCCTGAACAGATCTTCCTGCTTGCTTCAAACTCTGCATTTTCTTCAGTAGGTCAAGCTCATAATCAACAGGAATGAACTATCGCTTCAATTTATCCACCATCTGATCCCATCTCGTGATTTTCTCCTTTCCCCTTCTATTTCACTCCAATTGAATCTCTTGCCACCATATCTTCGCATGACCTTTCAGTCTGGCCTTCACAAATTTGACCCTATTAGGATCCTCAACATCTTCATACTCAAAATATTCCTCACATTCATTGATCTAGTTGATCAATTCTTCTGGGTTAAGATTTCTAGAAAATGTAGGAACCTCAATTTTAGGTCTTTTCCCAATCTTAAAAATGGCCCGACAAAGTCTTTCTTCCTCCTGGTTTACAATTTCAACTTCTCCTTCTTGATATTCTTCTTCAACTTCATCCTCGCTTTCATCTCTGACATTAAGATTCATTCCTTTGCGAATCTCTTCTTGCAATGCTTGCACTTGTCTCTGCAGCTCTCTAACCTCATGTGTCACAGCACCAACTCTTCCACCACGTTCTCTTCATGGAGGTATTTTTGCGATGCGCGCTGAAACCCTAACCATGGTCCTGGTGCAAATTGCCTCATAGTTGGTGATCTATTTACACACTCAAGAAAACCTGCTCTGATACCACTTGATGAAGGGTGCTCCCCTTAATATCACAAATACATAACAGACATAGAGAAACAACAACAATAATATGCAAGAACATAAAATTGGCTTCTTATTATCTCCACAAATGTGAAATTACAAATTTTTAGAATTACAACATGCAAAGCCACATGGACATTCGCTTACAATATTCTGTAGGACAAAGCCTCAAACTATTACCCAGATCTACAACCCAGAACTATTCTGAACTGCCTAAGACAATAATACAGCCTTCCTTATATAGGCAATTTCCACCGCCCGAGAAGGTTCTAGAAATTTAGCCCTAAGGGCCGACCAAACTTAGAATTATCTTATTTTTTAATTTATTACATCAAAGTCAGCTCAAAATAACTTTTGAAACCCGAATAGAAATTTTGAAAGAAAATTATTTTCTGCCATTTCAGGTGACCCGACTTCCGAAGACCATAAGTCATCACCAGTTGACCCGATGGACTATTATAACCCCATTTCAGAAATGCCACGAAGCACTCTAAAAACTTGACCGGTGCAAGCGCCCATCACCCAAATTTTAGACCTCATTTGGGGCCTCTAAAGCCTTCAAAACTGAGTTCAAAGTTTCTGTACCCTACTGCCAATACCAAAAATCTTCAATATCTTCCAATATACACTTGATCTGGCAATGAAACTTTACTGACAGACTTATATGACCAAAATGAACCTCCAAGAAAGAAATTAGATCATTCTAAGCACATATGAAAATGACCAAAAATAGTAGGTCTGCACAAAATAGCCCTTATTGAAAATAAAAATAGAAATATTTTTGGGTGATGCAAGATTGCTCTTACACCCAGGATGCTCCTACATCAAACACCCGGGGTAATTTGAGAAGTGACCCTGTCATGACTTAGGTGTGCAGAGAAAAACCAAGCCAGTTAACCTCCTCCTTTGTTAGCCATGATGAATCTTCAATAGGTCATCCTTTCCATTTGACCAAATACTCTTCATATGTCCTATTCCTTGTGCTTCTACCAACACAACTATCCAGTATGTCTTTAATCTCCTTGATATCTGAACTGGTTGCTGGAATATTCCACTGTGCTACTGCAACCTCATCTTCAACACCTCCTTCATGATACTATGTCAAATCTGAAATGTTAAACACTGGTGAAATATTCAGCCCAGTAGGCAATTCTACCTCATATTCATTTTCCGAATCATGCTTCTTCAGTATCTTACATGGCCCAAACTTCTTCATTTTCAACTTGTTATATGTACCAACTGAAAACTGCTCCTTCCTCAAATGAACCATGACTTCATCTTCAACCTGAAATTCCTTATGCCTCCTTTTCACATCTTCCTTAGCCTTATACTGTGCATTCATCTTGGCAATATGTTTCCTCACCTCCTCATGGATGTTCTTCAAATATTCTGCAAAATCCTTAGCTTCAGCACTACTTATTTCTCCTTTATCTATCTTCCTCAATTCAGATGTATTTCTTGGACTACTTCCATATACAATCTGGAATGGTGATTTACCAGTGCTCCTCTTGACAGAATTATTGTATGCAAATTTCGCCTGTGGTAAAATCAAATCCCATCCTGTTGGCTTATCTCCAACCAAACATCTCAGCAAATTTCTCAAACTCCTATTCACCACCTCTGTCTGTCCATCAGTCTGTGGATGATGTGATGACCTAAACTTCAAATCTTTCTTCAACTTCTTCCATAATGTATGCCAGAAATATCCAACAAACTTAGTATCACGATCTGAAACTATGGTCTCTGGCAAACCATGAAGTCTCACTACTACTCTGAAAAACAATTCTTCTATATGAACAACATCATTAGTCTTCTTGCAGGAAATGAAATGTGCCATCTTTGAAAATCTGTCAACCACTACAAAAATTGAATCATGTCCCCGCTGAGTCCTCGGTAAACTAAGAACAAAGTCCATGCTGATATCCTCCCAAGGCTTCTCTGGTACGGGTAATGACTGATACAATCCTGTATTCTGCTTCACTCCTTTCGCCATTTGACATACTTTGCAACTCTATACAAACTTCTTCACATCTTGCTGCAACTGTGGCCAATAATAATTCTCACTAACCAAACCAAGGGTTTTATCATGACCAAAATGTCCAACCAATCCTCCACTATGCTTCTCCTTGATGAGATTCTCCCTCATAGAACTTCATGGAATGCACAACTGACTCTCTCTGAATAGCATATAATCATGGATGATGAAATCTAACCATTTCGTCCTCTCTAGAGTAACAGGTTCTATACAAGCTTTCCAAGCTTCACCAAAATCAAGATCCTCTGGATACAAATTCTTGAGTTCGTTGAACCCAACCACTTCAATCTGCATTTTTGTCAGCAATAGTTTCCTTCTGCTAAGAGCATCTACAACCCTATTAGACTTTCCACTCCTGTGTTTCAAAACAAATGTATAACTCTGCAAAAACTCAACCCATTTCAAATGCCTCTGATTCAACTTTCTTTGACTATTCAAATATTATAAAGCTTGATGATCAGTATACAAAACAAACTCCTTAGGAAGCACATAATGTCTCCACTTTTTTAATACCTGAACTATAGCATAAAATTCCTGATCATAAATAGAATATTTCCTCTTGGCATCATTTAACTTCTCACTAAAATAAGCAACAGGTTTACCTTCTTGGCTCATAACAGCTCCTATTGCAGTACCACTAGCATCACAATCTACTTGAAACACCTTATTAAAATCTGGAAGTGCTAAAACAAGTTGTTCTGTAACTTTTTGTTTCAACAATTGAAAACTCATTTCTGCCCCATTAGTCCACTTAAACTCTTTTCTATCCCCTCTCATTGTTTTAGTCAAGGGACCACAAATACTGCTAAATTTTTTGATAAACTTTCTATAAAAGCTAGCCAAACTATGAAAAGATCTTACCTCAGTAGCACTCCTTAGAGTGGGCCAATCAAGGATAGCTTGTACCTTTTATGGGTCCATTTTTAGACCTTCTGCTGAAACTACAAATCTCAAATACACTAACTCTTTCTTCACAAAACTACACTTCTTCAAATTAATCAACAATTTCTCTTCTCTCAGCTTCTCAAATACCATACGAATATGCATCATATGCTCCTCCAATGTCTTATTAAAGATCAAAATATCATCTAGGTAAACAATGACAAACTTACCCAGAAATTCTTTCAGAACCTCATTCATGAGCCGCATGAAAGTGCTCGGTGCATTGGTTAGCCCAAAAGGCATGACTAACCACTCATACATTCCTTCCTTTGTCTTGAAGGCAGTTTTCCATTCATCTCCTTCTCTGATCCGAATCTGATGATATCCACTTTTCAGATCTATCTTTGAAAAATACACAGCTCAACTCAAACAGACCATAATATCATCCATTCGTGGCAATGGAAACCTATACTTGATTGTGATCTTGTTTATTGCCCTAGAATCTATACAC
The DNA here is from genome assembly GCA_027943335.1 of Chamaecyparis obtusa. Taxonomy (NCBI): domain Eukaryota; kingdom Viridiplantae; phylum Streptophyta; class Pinopsida; order Cupressales; family Cupressaceae; genus Chamaecyparis; species Chamaecyparis obtusa. The sequence continues at coordinate 70,655 of BSBK01007148.1, read as the reverse complement.
ATCCACCACTCTCCATTCTTATTTGGTGCTAATACCATTGGTATAGCACAGGGACTTAGACTCTCTCGAATCAACCCCTTCTGTAATAGTTCATGTACTTGTCTGTTCAACTCCTCACTTTCTGCAGGTGTCATTTTGTGTGCTGCCTTATTCAGCAAACTCACTCCTAGGATCAAGTCCATCTGATGACTGATCTTCCTAACTGGTGGTAATCCATCAGGCACGTTATCGGATACAATATCCTGAAACTCATTCAACAAATTTGCAACTTCTACAGGAACATCTTCTACTTCCTCTTTACCAGCTTTTGGGATTAAAGAAAAACATACATGCTCATGCCTCATACCATCTAAGAAATTTCTTCCATCAACAAAAGTTATCCTTGCATTACCACATACCTTTTCTTCAGTCTCCTTCAATGGTTTTAGCTTATGTCGCACACCATCCTTTGTCAGGGAATAGGTATTCACATGACCATCATGTACAGCACATCTGTCAAACTGTCATGGTCTACCCAACAACATATGACATGCATCCATAGATATGATATCACACAGTACCTCATCTTGGTATCCACCAATCTTGAACTTCACCAGGCATTGTTCATTGACCATAACCTTGTGGTCATCCTGTACCTAGGCAATCCGATATGGATGTGGGTGTTTCTGTCTCTTGAGCTTCAACTTTGTCACCATCTCTTCTAACACCAAATTGTCAGTGCTTCCACTATCGATAATCACATCACAACATTTACCTTCACACTTGCACCTGGTGCGAAACAAGCTCCTCCTTTGCTCAGGTTCATTCTCACCACTAAACATGACTCTTCTGTTAATCAACATTTCTCCTCTTTCAGCATCTTCAGAATTTGATGATCTGGCATCTTCATCTACATGTGCAACTCTGGCCTAGCCTTCATTTCTCCTGTCTGTTCTGCCTTGGCAATGAGGACATTCAAATGCCCTATGACCTTCTTCTCCATAGCGAAAATATGTTCCATGGAAGCCACCTCTTCCAGATCCTTGTCCTCTTCCCCTTCTTTTTTGATCTCTATTATTCTGATCCTAGAAGTGATTGGAATTATTTTCTCGCTGATTCTGACTGCTACTGGCCTCATCCTTCTTTTTCAAATTTTCATTTCATCCACCATATGACCATCCACCAGATCGTCCACCGTGACCTCTTCCATTTTGTCTGCTCTCAAACTTCTTGTTTAGCTTTTCCTCTACTTTTAAGGCAAACTGGTATGCCTCTTCAATACTATTCATTCGAACCAGATTCAGCTCCTCCTGAATGCTTGGCCTTAACCCATTAAGGTATCAGGCAACTTTCTCCTTATCAGCTTCTGCATGGCTTGTTCTAATGAGAAGTCGATAGAACTCCTCTGTATACTCCTCAACAGATCTTCCTGCTTGCTTCAAACTCTACATTTTCTTCAGTAGGTCAAGCTCACAATCAACAGGAATGAACTGTCTCTTCAATTTATCCACCATCCGATCTCATCTCGTGATTTTCTCCTTTCCCCTTCTATTTCGCTCCAACTGAATCTCTTGCCACCATATCTTCGCATGACCTTTCAGTCTGGCCTTCACAAATTTGACCCTATCAGGATCCTCAACATCTTCATACTCAAAATATTCCTCACATTCATTGATCCAGTCGATCAATTCTTCTGGGTTAAGATTTCCAGAAATTGTAGGAACCTCAATTTTAGGTCTTTTCCCAATCTTAGAAATGGCCTGAAAAAGTCTTTCTTCCTCCTGGTTTTCAATTTCAACTTCTCCTTCTTGATATTCTTCTTCAGCTTCATCCTCGCTTTCATCTCTAACATTAAGATTCATTCCTCTGCGAATCTCTTCTTGCAATGCTCGCACTTATCTCTGTAGCTCTCTAACCTCAGGTGTCACAGCACCAGCTCTTCCACCACATTCTCTTCGTGGAGGTGTTTTTGTGATGCGCGCTGAAACTCTAACCACGATCCTGGTGCAAATTGCCTCACAGCTGGCAATCTGTTTACACACTCAAGAAAACCTGCTTTGATACCACTTGATGAAAGGTGCTCCCCTTAATACCACAAACACATAACAGACATAGAGAAACAACAACAATAATATGCAAGAACAAAAAATTTGCTTCTTATTATCTCCACAAATGTGGAATTAGAAATTTTTAGAATTACAACATGCAAAGCCACATGGGCATTCTGTTACAATATTCTGTAGGACAAAGCCTCGAACTATTACCCAGATCTACAACCCAGAACTATTCTGAACTGCCTAGGACAATAATACAGCCTTCCTTATATAGGCAATTTCCACCGCCCGAGAAGGTTTCAAAAAATTAGCCCTAAGGGCCGACCAAACTTAGAATTATCTTATTTTTCAATTTATTACATCAAAGTCAGCTCAAAATAACTTTTGAAACCCGAACAGAAATTTTGAAGGAAAATTATTTTCTGCCATTTCAGGTGACCCGACTTCCGGAGACCATAAGTCATCACCAGTTGACCTGATTGACTATTATAACCCCATTTTTAAAATGCCACGTAGCACTCTACAGGCTTCATTCGGGGCCTCTAAAGCTTTCAAAACTAAGTTCAAAGTTTCTGTACCCTGCTGCCAATACCGAAAATCTTCAATATCTTCCAATATACACTTGATCTGGCAATGAAACTTTACTGGCAGACTTATATGACCAAAATGAACCTCCAAGAAAGAAATCAGATCATTCTGAGCACATACAAAAATGACCAAAAATAGTAACTTTCCATAAATAGCAGCTTTGCACAAAATAGCCCTTATTGAAAATAAAAATAGAAATATTTTTGGGTGATGCAAGATTTCTCTTACACCCAGGATGCTCCTGCATCAAACATACACACACAAGGGTATGGAAACAAATAGAAAATAAAGACAAAGCTAAAAGACACAAAAAAGAGGAGTTAGTACAAAAACAAACCCAAATCAACTAGCAAAGGAAACCTTGCTAAGAAATGCTTCCTATAATAATATCATATTTGGAAAGCTATCATAAATGCATAAATGATTACATAAGAAAGATAAGAGAAATACTATAAATAACATAGCTTCATGATCTAATCCTACTATCATGAAAGAAAAAAGAGAGAGAAGAGAGGATGATTACCTCGCCTAGTAAGATTCCCACCTTACTATGAATCACCAAGGAGGGAGAGACTGGACAAGTAGCCAAACCTGATTGTCCACCCATAAACTGTGCTTTGTAGTGTAATGTGTCTTTTGATGGCTTTTGGAATACCCATAGATCCACATTCATGTATCACTATGGAATATAAAATGCCTGTCTCTTCAAGATTTAGTAGCTTATGTGCGTTACCTTCCGAGGATTTAGCATATTTGATATTGAAAATGCGTGTCTCTTCAGGGTTAAGAAACTTATGTGTGTTACCTTCCGAGGATTCAAAATATTTTGAATTGAAAATGTGTGTCTCTTCATGATTTACCAACTTACATGTGTTACCTTCCGAGGATTTAGCATGTTACAAAATGAAAACTATAACATAAGGAAGACCCTATATATGACTCCATCCATATCATGGCTACCTCATAGACATGATAAGGAAGAGAAAGGAGGATACCTACTTCACAAAGTAAGGAGATATCCTTTTAACAAGAATGTACACTATATTCTTAGCGAAGAGTATTGACCCTTACATCAAAGATCATAGATAATCATTTTGTCACTTATGGAAAAAAGATCCTCAAAGAGAAAGAGATCTTATCAACAAGACCTGAGCACCATAAAGGAGTGCTTTAGATAAAATGTTATCTTTCAAAGAAAAAGAATGAGGGCTCAAAGATGCAATCATCAATCCCCCTTGCGATCAAGAGGAAGAGGAATCTTGAAATGAAGGAATCAAACTCTATCCCTATAGAAAGGGCAAGAATTTATAAAGACCATAATTTGCAAAATAAAGAAGAGGTGATGACCTAGGACAACAACCTCTCACATAAAAAGATATCCATAGCTACAAAATCAGTCAATATAATGAAATAATGTTGTAGAATAAACAAATGCCACTAAGCTAAGGAAAGTAGATCCCTAGATAGAGAGAAAGAAGGAAAAACCTCCCCCCTTAGGGATGAAAGCAAGGGATACCTTTGAAAAACAAATGTCTTTAGAAAGGATATCATGAATAATAGAAGAGAGCTATGGATGATTATGAGAAAAAGAAATATACCATAATATTAAACCATAGGGATAAAATATAAAAATAATAACCAATTAATCTCAAAAAAAAATACATGATAAGACCATAATGGATCCTAGAGAACTGGAAGAAATACCTCTTTCCCCCCAGTCAAGAGACAAGAGGAGAAAATATCTACCTTATAGAATAATGAGGGGCATTCCCAGTATGGAAATTATGAAGTGATTGTAAAACTACATGAGAGTGCGATATAATTCCTAAAGAAGCTCTTTCTCTAACATACATCTTGAAATGCACACAATTAGAAAGTAAATGTGTGTTACTATAGTGAAAAGAACATTTGTATTTGGAAAGAGCATCTTTCGACATAGGTTTAATGATTTTACTATAGTGAAAAGAACATTTGTATTTGGAAAGAGCATCTTTTAGCATAGGTTTAATGATTTCTTTCTTAGAATTCATTTTAATTGAACATACACCTTCTTAGCCACATCTTGAGGAGTATCAAGGTAATCTAAGGAAGATGTTGGAAGATGAACATGAAGAGGAGGGTGTTGATCAGAATCAACAACCTTAAATTGAGATAACAGAAAGCCAAGACCACACATATCTTGTTTAGGGGATAAATGAATATATTTAATACCATGTTCATTGACGCCAAGCCCTTAACCATTATAACCTTGTTTAGCCATCATATTTTATCCTATAGTGTACATATCTTGTAAATCTTCTCCAGGAGGTGATTGTTTACAGTGATCATGAGAAAAGGTTGTATAAGGTGGAATGATAGGTTTAGAAGAAGTTTCTTTTCTTTTCCCTTTAATATCATCATGGATTAGATAAGAAGGGGAAGGTAAATTTAAGAATTCATGCACATCCGCATCATGAACCATAGTTTGAACCTCATGATAAGTGTGGGAAGAACTAGGAATAGTAGAGGGAGAAATACAAATGGGAATATTAGGAATTGGATTAGAAAGGATAGGATTAGGATTAGGAAGATTAGGAGATGGTGTATAATCTACCAAATTCTTCACATAATCCAAAAGAGTAATAAGTCCACCACACAAATCCTTAATGAAAGTTTTGAAAGTAGGAAGGCTAGTATTAGTTAATCTCACAATAGCATGAGCAAGTGAACATGAAGAGTGACAAACATAATGAAATAAATGATACTCTCATAAACGTCATAACTACTATAAAGAGATGCTAAGAGGATAATAATGAAGAAAATAAACACACACCAAGGCATATTAAGGATCTTCATAGTAAATGAAATGTAAGAAATATTTTTGTATTTTGTAGAGTATACAATTTTATTTTTTTGAATTTAAAATGCAAGAGCATAAAAGAAAACTAATCTAAGCTAATCTTAAGGAAAGGAGGCAAAGCATTCAACACCAAAAAGAAAGATTTGTCTATCGCAGGTTTACCAAAATGTAAGATGTGTGTGTGTGTGTGTGTGTGTGTGTGTGTGTGTGTGTGTGTGTGTGTGTGTGTGTGTGTGTGTGTGTGTGTGTGTGTGTGTGTGTGTGTGTGTTTAATGTGATGGGGTGTGTGATGGAAAATGTTGTGGACATATATCACCTCCTAATACAAGACAAGGAGATCTCAACTGATTAACCAAAAGGAGACGATCAATGTAAAGATGAATCAACTAGTTATGGATAAAGAGGAAAAAGGGAATCTAATAAAGTAAAGCAATAAATCAGAAAGAGTAGGATAAAATGAATCACTTTTCTTGAAAGGTGACAAATTTGGAAATTGTTGTTTTTTGGTGTTTGTACTGAGTTTCTAAAAATTTTGCAACTAGATCTGGAATAGAAACACATAGACAGAGAAAACCCAAAAATATTTTGTTTTTCTTAACCAAGTCGACCTTGACCCAAATGAAGATCAACCTTGACCCCTTCATGTCGACTTTATCCTATGCTACTGCAATGAAAATTATGTTTGTGGATCTTGAAAGTTTACTGAAAAGGGTATCTGAATCTACTCTATAATTCACTATACCACACATGTTCCTGTAAGAAAAATGGTTTTATTGTTTGGATGAGGGGTTTGCCTTGGTGAAACCCCAGTTTTGGAATTAATCTTGAAATAGAATTGAAATGGAGAATGCTAGCAAGTAGTAGAAGTAGATCTAACAATGAAGCTATGATATTTAGTAGCTATGCAATTGTATTTAAAATGTAAAAAAGTATGTTAATATAAAATCTTGGAATCAACATTAAATACCATAAATGTAAATCAAAACCTCCATGACTATATGCTTGGAATCCACCTTGAAGGATGAATGAATAGATGTTGAAGATGCACAAAGGATCTTGAAGGAAGATCACACCACCATGATGGATAGATCTAAGGATTGAATGTTGAATCTTGAATGCTTGAATCAAATCCCTTCAAAGGCTTGAATGCTTGAATCCTTGATCTTCAATGGAGAACTTTAATGCTTGAATATACATAATTTTTTGTGATTGATGATCAATTCTTTTGATCGCTTGAGTCCTTGATGATTGAGGATAAAAAATGAGAGGAGAAGGCTTCTTTATATAATAGTCTACGACATAAACTTCTAGAGAGGTCGACCTAGGAGAAATAAATTTCCATTAAGCCTATACCCTTAGAAGTGGAACTAAATTAAATATATTTAAGAGTTTACCATTTTCAAGCCCAAAATAGTTGACCCGAAAGCAAAAAAATAAAATTTTGAGTTTCCCCTTGCAACCAAAAAACTTTTTGATGATAAAGGGGGACCTAGGTCAAGGTTGAGGTCAACCTTGACCCAGGGTTTTAAGACCCCTAGAAAATATGCCAGGTGGGAAAAATAGTGCCCAAGGAGACCCAATCAGAGCCCTAAATAGGCACAAAAGATCAAAAAGGGGCAGAAAATAGAGGACAACATGATGATGACCCCAAAAAAACCCCTAAGGAGGGCTAAAGATTCTTAACATGGAAGTGCTTCCATTTTAAGATGAAATCTAGAACTAACATGTCATAAGTAATCTAACTAATGTCATTAATAACCTAGCTAATGTCTTAAAGAGAGGTCTTAAGGGGATCTTTAACTATTCAAAAATCTAATTACACCATCATAAATAATAACAAGTTTACATGTAATTAATGAAACATGAGTAATTTCTAAACTTAATATCACCCATTTATCACATTCACTTTAAAAAATATGAAAGCATTTATATAACTACATATAAAAATCATTGAACCATCAAAACATACATATAAAACTATATGTACAAAAGTATTATTAAAAGAATACATAACTATATATTAAAACCATTGAACCATCAAAACATATATAAAAGCATTTAATCATGTCAAAGTATATAATCAAAGTCTTATTAATAAATTAATAAAATAGAATTCATCATATGTTTCAATATATCAATAAAGTATAGTCAAAATAATCTAGAGATGTCAAGTAGGTCCTAACACATGAAATATGTATGTAATTTACTTTTTAGACCAACTCAATGATAAGCTACAAATAATTTAGAACCTGAATGGAGAATCTGTAATTCAAGATTACTAAGGAGTTGTTGATTAGATAATGGAAGATGATTAAATCAGTATTATGTTGTCATTGATGTCAACTAGCTTGACAATACTTATCTTGTAAGTTACTATACTGACACATCTGAAGAAAGGTGAAAGGGATGAAGAAAAGAAATATCTACATGAGGAAGATGTATATGTCAAATGAGTATAAGGAATACATTGAGTAACTTATTGATGAGTCTATGACTTGATGAAATTGACTTTATTATGTTGCATTCATCTATGATGAAGGATAGAGCTGAAAGACACAAAGCAATGTTGTCGGTAAATAAAGCATTTTAGTATACACCGATGGAATGTAGTGTATACCGAGTGTAGTGTTAACGAAGCTTGTGTTCACCGATGCATTTCTTTGCTAACCAAGAAAAATAGAAAGGAATTAAATGATTAGTTTAACCGATAAAGTGATGAGCTGTAAAGTGTATGAAATCAAGGTAACATATAAGGTTTGTTATGAAGATCGATGACTAACATAAATAAAAAAGGATCTAATGGAGCAGATTGAAACATGTTATTGACACATCATCCGAGGAAGCTTAAAATGACAAAATCTATGAATATGATTAAGTGGCAAAATATGATGGAGGAAAAGAAAATGATTTACTCATCTATATAAGAGACATTGGTCTCATTGTTGAAAGATCATCGGAAGAAGAAGATACTACAGAATTATCATGTGAACAAGTTTTCATGCATTCTGATCATATTGGTTAATAAGAACTGAGCTGTAAAACAATTACCGAGCTACAAAGAGTAATTACCAATGGACAGTAAGTTGATATAGTATTGAATATGAAGTGGTATATTGATCAAAAAGATTTAAATGAGATGAACATTGATCCGTAAACTGTAATTAAAGTTGTTTCAAGGTAGATCATCTACTGTTACATATTTAACCATTGTACCTAGTCAAATCTCTTAACCAAGTGGACTATGAAAGTCTTTTAATGTTTCATTCATAGAGTGAACATTGGTATCCTGGCAATGCCAAAGTGAGTACTAGTTGGACGATAAATTCTGGTCTAAAATCCTCTAACAAGGTCACACCTCACAGTGTGTATGTAACCTTTAATAGGGTTGGGTCTTCACTGACCTCACTTTAGAAGAGTGAAAAATTTTGGGTTGTTGGTCCCAGGTGGTTTTTCCCTTCACAGGGTTTCCATGTTAAATCTCTTGTGTTATGTGTTGATTGTGATATTTGTTTGTTATCATACTTTGCATGTTACATGTTAGATTTGATAGGTAACAATTATAAACTTTAGACTGACAATCGGTAAAGACACAGATAGTGAAAGTATTTTATGTTTACCGAGTAGCAGAAGTTGTAGAATTGTTTTGGATTATACATTTTGATTTGGGACACTAGATAACCGATTCACCCCCCTCTCAGTTATTCTAACAATTGGTATCAGAGTGACAGTTTCTTAGAATAGAGTTTTAAGGACTTCAAAAAAAAGGTCTCAAGATGTATAAGAGGGAAGTGTCAAAGCTGAGCAAAGATAACTTCATAGTATGGCAAAGCCGAATGAAGTTGCACATATCTAGAATTGGGAATTCTACACTAAAACTGATGGATAATGGCTACATTGAACCGACACCAGGTCCCCTAACACTTGATCAACTGAAGGAGATGAATGAACACAATATTTTCTATCATGGAACTTGCTACTTCCTGCATGGATGCCAAATTTGAAGACATCAAGGATTGTGATACAACTAAGACCATGTGGGACAAATTGACTCTAATATATAGTGGAGATGTGAATGTTAAGAGAGCTAGAGTAGAAAGCCTAAGATGTCGATTTGATGATATGAAGATGAAAGAAGGTGAGAACATTGTGCAATACACAAATAGACTAAAAGAGGTAGTACATGCTATTAGAGCATCCTATGGAGTTATTGATGATGAAATAGTGATAAGCAAGATTCTTAGAACTTTGCTACTAGTTTATGTGATCATGATCTTTGCAATTCATGAAACAAGGGCTACATCCAATCTTACTCTTGAAACTTTGATTGGTAAGCTTACAACCTTTGAATTGAATAATTTTGACAATAGTGTTGTACCTTTTGCTAAATCCGCTTTCATGTCTTCTCTGAAGATTGGTAAGTCTAGTAGTAGGAATGATAAGAATAATGATAATGATAGTAATACCAATGATGAACTTGATGAGATTGAAGCTCTTATGGCCAGAAGATTGCCCAAAGGTAAGGGAAGGTATAGAGGCAAGTTACCCTTAGCACGTTTTAATTGTAAAGAAGTTGGCCACATCGCTGCTAGATGTCTGAATAAGAAAGATGATGATAGATCCAAAGGAAGCTATGGGAGAAGAGTCAACAAAGGCTACCAACACAACAATAGAGATAATCAAGATAGCTATGACAAAGGGAAAAAGGTATGTTACATAGCTGAAGAAATTGAATTTGAATCTGACACTGATGATGATGTAGAAGTAGTATTTGTTGCTATGAAAGATGATTTAGAGGAAGAAGAGAAACATGAAGAAACAACACTAATCTCTAAAGTAAGCAGAAATGATACATGGATCATAGATAGTGGCTGTACACATCATATGACTGGTGATATAGAGAAATTTGATCTACTTGATGAATATGATGGAGGATCTATTATAATGGGAAACAATGCACCTTGTATGGTGAGAGGTAAAGGTTCACTGATGATTAATGATAGAATAAAATGTGAAAATGCATATTGGGTAGATGGATTGAACTCTAATTTGTTAAGTATGGCACAACTAAATAACTCACACCACCAACTTGCTTTTAAGAGTAGAAAGGTAAGAATCTATGATAATGGAGGAAGACTTGTCAGAACTGGAACACTATCCAGAGGTAATTTAGTTTATCTTGATATTGATCAGTCTTCTTATTTATTAATGAAGGATGAAGATGCATGATTGTGGAATGAGAGGTTATGTCATGTGAGTTTTGATAACATGATCAAGATTAGTAAGAAGAAAAGAGTTAGAGGGTTGCCTAACTTGTCAAAACTAGATCATGCTATGTGCCATGAATGTCAGAAAGGTAAGATGACTAAGTCTAGTTTTAAGAGAAAAGAATACTCAACAAAGAAGATACTTGAGTTGGTTCATACTGACCTATGTGGTGCTATGAGAACTTAGAGCTATTATGGTGATAGATACTTTATTCTTTTTTTTATGACTATACCAAATTGATGACTATTATGTTCTTGAAAGAGAAATCTGAAGCATTTAAGATGTTTAAGTGGTATAAGGAAAAAGTAGAAAAAGACATTGGAAAAGAATTAAAGTGCTTAAGATCTGATAGAGGAGGTGAATTTATCTTTGATGAATTTACTAACTTCTATAATGAGCATGGTATTAAGAGACAGATCTTTGCACAGAGAACACTTCAATAGAATGGGATTGATGAAAGAAGGAATCGGTCAATCATTGACTATGTTAGGACACTGATGATACAAAAGAATGTTGTTCAGACATATTGGAGATAAGATGAAAGAAATGGAAAATTTGATTCTAAAGGTGATGAAGAAATATTCTTAGGATATTCTACTAAGAGTAAAGCATACAAATGTCTGAATAAGGTTACAAATAAGATGATTGAAAGTACTAATGTCCATGTTGATGAGTTTGATGACATGAACACATAAGAAAGAAAGGAACTGAAAGACTATGGTAGATTCACTTACATTGAACTTCCTAATTATCTACCGAAGTCGCAACCTATGATAATCGGTCAATAGGAAAATAACCCCGAGGAATAGGAAAGGGAAATCAACAAACAAGATGGTGCTACTAAGTAAGCACATGAACCTGAACAAGATGAACAAGAAAGAAGAAACTAAGTACTAGCTAGTTTTGTCAGAAGACATCATCCCGAGACACAAATTATTGTAAATAGACAAGCTAGAATGTAGACAAGAAGAAAAACAAGATAAGGTACATGTCTAGTCTGTGAATTTGAACCAAAGAATGTGAAAGTTACATTAGAGAATGAAGAATGGGTTAATGCAATGAAGGAGGAAATAGAAAAAATAGAGAAAAACAAAACTTGGTCCTTAGTACCACAACCTAAAGATAAGAATGTTATCGGTACTAAATGGATATTCAAAAACAAGCTAAATGAAAATGGTGAAGTGATAAGAAATAAAGCTAGATTGGTATGCAAGGGATATGCACAGGAAGAAGGCATTGACTATGGTGAGACATTTGCACCTGTTGCTAGATTGGAAGGAGTTAGAATGCTACTTGCATATGCTGCACACAAGAAATTTAAAGTTTAGCAAATGGATGTGAAGTCAGCATTTTTGAATGGTATACTTAAAGAAGAGGTCTACATAGAACAACCTGAAGGATTCGTTGATCGAGAAAATAGAAACATGGTATGTAGATTACACAAAGCTTTATATGGTTTAAAGAAAGCACCAAGAGCATGGTATGAAAGGTTGCATACTTACTTGTTAAGTATTGGATTTGTAAGAACTAGTGAAAACAATAATTTGTACATGAAAGGTGATACTGATGACACTATTCTTATTGTTGAAATGTTTGTTGATGATATTATTGTTGGAGGTCAAGATCATGTATGTAAATATTTTTCTGATGACATGAGGAATGATTTTGAAATGTCTATGTTCGGAGAGATTAAATTCTTTCTCAGATTACAAGTAATTCAACAGAGTGATGGGATATTCATCACACGGTCCAAGTACATAAAGGAAGTCTTGAAGAAATTTGGCATGGAAGATGCTAAACCTGTAGGAACACTAATGGCTACTGGAAGTAAACTAACAAAGGAAGATAAAACTACAGAGGTAAACCAGACACTTTACCGATCCATGATTGGTAAACTAATGTATGTAGTTCATAGTAGACCAAATATAGCACATGTTGTGGGAATTGTTGCTAGATATTCTACTAATCCTAGAGAATCACACATGATTTCTACCAAAAGAATCTTAAGGTATCTGAAAAAGATAGAGGATTATGGATTATGGTATCTTAAGGAAGGTAAGTTTGAGTTGAAAGTTTATACCGATGTTGATTAGGCTAGAAATATGGATGACAGAAAAAGTACCATTGAAGGAGCATTTTTCTTTGGTGAAAGACTTGTAACCTGGACAAGTAAAAAGCATGCTTGTATTTCTCAGTCTATAGCTAAAGCAGAGTATGTTGCTATTGCTACTAATTGCTTAAACATTTCATATATCAGGCAAGTGTTAGAAGGAATGAATGAGGTAATCACTAACCCAGTGATTATATACCATGACAACACAATTGCTATTAATATTTCAAAGAATCCAGTGATACACTCTAAGACAAAGCATATATCAATTAAGTATCACTAATTAAGAGAACAAGTGCAAGAGAAGCAAGTGAAGTTAGAATTTGTTACATCTAAAGAGCAAATTGTAGATATTTTTACAAAGCCTCTACCGAAGGACACATATGAATATTTGAGGACTAGACTTGGGCTCTATCCCCTATCTATCGGTCACTAATGTGATCTAGATGTAGCATCATCCAAATCTTATCAGATGATCACACATGTTGATGTAGCATAGTTCACACTTTGAATATTGTTCAAGGTTGTGATTAAGTTTGAAGAACTGAAACAGATTGGGATATTAGTATACTAAGATACAGAGGAAGTAATGGACAAAAAAGAGTTACTTAGCTACTACAAAGCTGATTGTTTACTTGTTTCTCTAGCATTTTTGTCAAAGGGAGAGATAAATAATATGAAAAGGAAAAGGAGAGATATGCATCGATAAGAAATATCTAAGGCTGAAAAAAAGAAACAAGAATAGGAACCTGAGAGTTGAAAAGATTATATCTACAGAATGAAAAAGATGTATTTTATAATGCTGGTTAGTAACGTAGTGATTAAACATATTAAGCTAGGGAGAGCTTACACAACATTTGATTACAAAGTTATAGAGTACATGTTTTGGTATGTATGGTACATTTCATATTACTTGAGTTTCCATCAATGCCAAAGGGAGAGATTAATGAACTACAACTAATTTAGAACCTGAATGGAGAATCTGTAATTCAAGATTACTAAGGAGTTTCTGATTAGATAATGCAAGATGATTAAATCAATATTATGTTGTCATTGGTGTCAACTAGGTTGACAGTACTTATCTTGTAAGTTACTATACCGACACATCAGAAGAAAGGTGAAAGAGATGAAGAACAAAAATATCTACATGAGGAAGATGTATATGTTAGATGAGTATAAGGAATACATTGAGTAACTTATTGATGAGTCTATGACTTGATGAAATTGACTTTATTATGTTGCATTCATCTATGATGAAGGATAGAGCTAAAAGACACAAAGTAGTGTTGTCAGTAAATAAAGCATTTTAGGATACACCGATGGAATGTAGTGTATACCAAGCATAGTGTTAACTGAGTTTGTGTTCACCAACGCATTTCTTTGCTAACCAAGAAAAATAGAAAGGAATTGAATGATTAGTTTAGCCAATTAACTGATGAGCTGTAAAGTGTATGAAATCAAGGTAACATATAAGGTTTGTTATGAAGATCGATAACTAACATAAATAAAAAAGGATCTAATGGAGTGGATTGAAACATGTTATTGACACATTAGCCGAGGAAGCTTAAAATGGAAAAATCTATGAATATGATTAAGCGGAAAAATCTATTGGAGGAAAAGAAAAGGATTTACTCATCTATATAAGAGACATTGTTTTCATTCTTGAAAGATCACCGGAAGAAGAAGATACTACAAAATTATCATGTGAAAATTTTTTCATGCATTCTGATCATACTGGTTAATAAGAACTGAGCTGCAGAACAATTACCGAGCTACAAAGAGTAATTACCAATGTATAGTAAGTTGATATAGTATTGAATATGAAGTGCTATATTGATCAGAAAGATTTGAATGAGCTCAACATTGATCTGTAAACTACAATTAAAGTTATTTCAAGGTAGATCATCTACTGTTACATATTTAACCATTGTACATAGTCAAATCTCTTAACTGAGTGGACTATGAAAGTCTTTTGATGTTTCATTCATAGATTGAACATTGTTATTCTGTCAACCCCAAAGTGACTACTGGTTGGATGATAACTTCTGGTCTAAAATCCTCTAACAAGGTCACATCTCACAGTGTGTATGTAACCTTTAACAAGGTTGGGTCTTCAACGACCTCACTTTAGAAGAGTGAACGATTTCAGGTTGCCAGTCCTAAGTGGTTTTTCCCCTCACAAGGTTTCCATGTTAAATATCTTGTGTTATGTGTTGATTGTGATATTTGTTTGTTATCATACTTTGCATGTTACATGTTATATTTGATCAGTAACTGTTATAAATATTAGACTGACAATCGGTAAAGACGCAGATAGTGAAAGTATTTTATGTTTACCAAGTAGCAGAAGTTGTAGAATTGTTTTGGATTATACATTTTGATTTGGGACACTAGATAACAGATTCACCCCCTCTCAGTTATTCTAACACTTAAGTGGTTTGAAACTCTCATGAAGAACATGTAATATTCTCTCATGATCCTAACTATCTAGTCTCCACTTATGATGTCCACATTGAGATTTAACTAGATGGAGACAAAGGGAGGTGGAAATGGCTAGGTGGCTATATTGAAACACCTTAATGTCTAGTTGGTAATCAACAAAGTGAATATCATGTTAAATTACTTTGATTTTCTTGAAATATGTTCCCTCTAAAACAACTAAACCTACAAGTCACAAATTTTAACAATATAAATTTCCCGCCCAAGCTCTGCAACTTCCCGTAGACTCAACCGTTGGGCCCATGATAGAGGTATTCATTGGAACAACATGGGTCCATCAGGACAAGTAGGGGGATCAACCAGGGGGGTAGATTCTCCCCTAGGGGAGGTGGGCATGGGAGCCTATAGTTTGAAGACTAGTGGAGCATTTCCCTAGGCATGGGGCAAATTTCCTATTGTTGGTCCAAGTGAAGGGGTTCCCTTTCAGAGTGATGTCAAGAAGACTGGTGGAAGAAATAAAATCTACCAGCTCCCTCATGCTATCAAAGTAATCCATTAATCCACCGCACTTTTCTGAGGGATAAAGAGGGGTGTTGAAGTCGCCAACCAACAAATAATTCACAGAATTGTCCTGATCTATCCAGAGGGATAGGTCAGACCAAAGGGAGGCCCTGCCAGACCAGGTATTAGGGGCATAAATATTGAAAGTGATCCACTCAAGCTCATCCTTCCTAAAGGTAAGAGCAAGGAAGTTCAGAGAGGATGCAACCTAATGGCCAATTATCTTGTTGGGGTTCTAAAGCATAGCAATACCTCGGGAGGCACCCACAACTTTAGAGTAAAGGAACATAGCACCCGGCCAATGATTGGGCACCAAGTTGGCAAAATTACTAGCAGACATCTTAACTTCTTGGAGGAGAAGAACATCCAACTTATGATAAAAAATGTAGTGTTTAACAACACTTTGTTTGAGGGAGTTGTTCAAACCCCTAACATTCCAAGAAAGGCAAATCATTTATTACTTTTAAAACTAGATTCTAGGGTTTGTTGCTTACCTACTGCAACATCCCTTGTGGTCCCTCTTGATCTCCTTGCATGATCTAATGGCCTTCCCTTGGGTGTTTCCATTCCCTTATCAGCCTTCTTGGGCTTGGTTATCTTTTTTTGCATTTTCTATTCCCCATCATCTTTTTTCATTGACTCAACTGTTGGGCCCATGATAGAGGTATTTATGGGATCAACATGGGGTCCATCAGGACCAGTAGGGGGATCAGCTAGGGGGGCAGATTCTCCCCCAGGGGAGGCAGACATGGGAGCTTGTAGTTTAAAAAGTGAGCTTGGGTGGGAAGTTACAGAGCTTGGGCGGGAAATTTTTCTCTTGATGACATAATGGAGTCTTGGACACCTAGGTAAGTGGTAGTAGTAGAACACCATAAAATTACCTTTTTGTGTGCAATATTTAATCACAATGAGACAAAGCTTCAGCAAGAACTACAGAAGCTCTTCCCAACTAAAACCCCCTTGCTTCTTGATAGGAATCTCTCCCTCCCTGAAAAACTATTTGAGACTGGTAGGGTTAGGCATCTGAAGGTAATTTTATAGTGTTCTACTACCACCTACCTGGGTGGCCAAGACTCCATTATGTCATTAAGAGAAGATTTTTCTCATTGTGATGAAATTTTTCACCCTCAAAGGTAAGTTTATGGTGTTCTACTACTACCACTTACCTGGGTGGCCAAGACTCTGTTATGTCATCAAGAGAAGCATTTCCCGCCCAAGCTCTACAAATTCCCACCCAAGCTCAATTTTCAAACTACAGGCTCCCATGCCTGCCTCCCCTGGGGGAGA
Source organism: Chamaecyparis obtusa (assembly GCA_027943335.1). Lineage (NCBI taxonomy): Eukaryota > Viridiplantae > Streptophyta > Pinopsida > Cupressales > Cupressaceae > Chamaecyparis > Chamaecyparis obtusa. The sequence goes on along the minus strand of BSBK01007148.1, from coordinate 53,533 downwards.
ATCTACCCCCTGGCTGATCCCCCTTCTAGTCCTGATAGACCCCATGTTGTTCCCATGAATACCTCTGTCACGAGCCTAGTGGTTGAGTCAAAAGAGGAGACCCAAAAAGATAAAGTTCAAAAATGGTCTTTTGGGTCTCCTTCGTTGACTCAACCATTGGGCCCATGATAGAGGTATTCATAGGAACAACATGGGGTCCATCAAGACTAGCAGGGGGATCAGCCAGGGGGAAGATTCTCCTGCAAGGGAGGTGGGCATGGGAGCCTACAGTTTGAAAAGTGAACTTGGGCGGGAAGTTGTAGAGCTTGGGTGGGAAATGCTTCTCTTGATGACATAATGGAGTCTTGGCCACCCAGGTAAGTGGTAGTAGTAGAACACCATAAACTTACCTTCGAGGGTCAAATATTTAATCACAATGAGACAAAGCTTCGGCCAGAAATCTGGAAGCTCTTCCTGGCTAAAACCCCCTTGCTTCTTGACATGATTCTCTCCCTCCCTAAAAAATTGGTTGAGACTGGTAGGGTTAGCCGTCTGACTGGTCTTTTTGTACTTTCTATCAAGTCAACTCCTTCTTGGCCCTTGCCTTTGGGTTAGGAGGGGGGGTGATCTCACCTTCCTCAAGCACCAGGTTTTCCTTTGCTAGGTTTTTAGTCTCATTAGCCATTACGGGTGGGCTAGTGTCCTCCTTTTCCACTTCTTTTGTCAAGGGGTGAACCTTAGTCATCCCTTTATCCTTTCTCCCTTTTTTTAATCTCGACTGGGAGGTCTTACAAGTGTTACTAGAGTGACCTCTATTATCACAATTCTAGCAGAATAGGGTAGTGTTCTCCTACATCAGTGCTTGGGTCCATTTGCCTAGTTTAGATTTCAAAATGACAAAGTTGGGTAGGGTGACATTCAGGGTGACGTTCACGCAAAACCTAGCAAAAACAAGCCTTGATTTAAAGTGGGTCACCTAGTCAGTAGTGATAAAATTTCCAAAGGAGTCACCTATCCATCGAAAAACTTGCTCATCCCAATATTCAAGTGGGAGGCCAAAGAGATGGACACAAACCAAGGCCATTCTGGTCAATTTCATCACCAGTTTGAACTGGGGTTTCCATTTTGCAAGGGCTAGGAAGTGCTTCCCATAGACCCATGATATCGATAGAACACAAGTTAGATCCACTAGGGCCGACTGAAACTTTAGGGTTCCTCCAGGCCCAATTGGATTTTGGAAACCACCCACCCCAGATATAGGTGGAGGATGAGTTGACTCAATAAAGAGTACAAAAAGACTAGTCGAACACCTGACCCTACCAATCTCAACTAGTTTTTTAGGGAGGGAGAGAATCCTCTCAAGAAGCAAGGCAGTTTCAGCTGGGAAGAGCTTTCAGAGTTTTGGCCAAAGCTTTGTGTCATTGTGATGAAATATTTCACCCTTGAAGGTAAGTTTATGGTGTTTTACTACTACCACTTACTTGGGTGGCTAGGAATCTATTATGTCATCAAGAGAAGAATTTCCTGCCCAATCTCTAGAGGCTCCCATGTAGGGGGAAGGCCATTAGATCATGCAAGGAGATTGAGAGGGACCATAAATGATGTTGCAATAGGTAAGCAGCAAACCTTGGAATCTAGTTTTAAAAGTAAGAAATGATTTGCCTTTCTTGGAATGTTAGGGGTTTGAACACCTCCCTCAAACAAAGTGTTGTTAAACACTACATTTTTATCATAAGATGGATGTTCTGCTCATCTAAGAAGTTAAGATGTCTACCAGTAATTTTTCCACTTTGGTGCCTAATCTTTGGCCCAGTGTTGCATTCCTTTACTCTGAAGCTATGAGTGCTTTCGGAGGCATTGCTATGCTCTGGAACCCCAAGAAGATAATTGGCCATCAGGTTTCCTCCTATGTGAACTTCCTTGCTATTACCTTCAGGAAGGATGGGCTTGAGTGGATCACTTTCAATATTTATTCCCCTAATACCTAGTTTGGCAGGCCTCCCTTAAGTCTTACCTATCCCTCAAGATAGATCAAGATAGTTCTATGAATTATTTGTTGGCTGATGACTTCAAGACCCATTTTTATCCCTTAGAAAAGTGTGGTGGATTAATGAATTACTCTGATAGCATGGGAGAGCTGGCAACTTTTATTTCTTCCATCGGTCTTCTTGACATCACTCTAAAAGAGAACCCCTTCACTTGGACCAACAATAGGAAGGGACCCCATATCATCCAGGTGCAAGTTGACCATTTCCTTGCCACCTCTTTGTGGGATCTATGTCTGAATTCCACCCTAACCTCCCTCCCTAGAACTACCTCAGATCATAACCCCCTCCTTCTTTGTTGGCATGACTTCCCGAAGGGTGGCCCAACCCCCCGAAAACTACCTGCCCTAGATACAGGTGGATGAGGAGTTGACTCAACACAAATGGTAGGAAAATTTGAAAAAAGAGGAAATCTACTAGAAGCAATGATCTAGAATCAAGTGGCTTGCTAAAGGGGATAGGAACATGACTTTCTTTCATAGGTCTACCAATAACCATAAAAGAAGAAATGCCATCATTGTTATCAAGGATGAGGGAGGTAATGAAGTCACATAGAAGGACAAAATCAATCAGGTTGCGAAAAATTACTTTAAGGGGCTGTACTCAAATGAGGGACAAATGTGCCTAAATAGTATCCAAAATCAACTCCTGGATGACATCCAAAGCACTATAACTCATAGTGATAATGACCAACTGACTAAGCATGTTTCTGACAAGGAGGTCAAGAATGCGATCTTCTCTATGGGTGCTTACAAAGCCCTGGGTCCTGACAGCTTTCCCCTGATGTTCTTTCATGAATATTGGGACATCATGGGGACTGATGTTATCCGTGCTGCCAGAGATTTCTTCAGGATGGGGCCTCTCCTTAGATAGCATAATAAAACCTTTATTTTTCTTGTCCCAAAGCATGACAACCCCACCTCTATGCTAGATTTTAGACCAATCAACCTCTGCAACACTTTCTACAAGATCCTTACTAAGATACTGGATAGTAGAATGAAGCTGCTTCTGAATAATATTATCAGCACTACTTAGAAATATTTTGTGCCAAGAAGATAGATCCTCGATGCGGCCATAGCCACTCATGAAATGATCCACTCTATGGACAAGAGGAAGGTCCTAGGTATGGCCTTTAAACTGGGTATCTCTAAATCTTATGAAAAATTTAATTGGTTATTCCTGCTTAAAATTCTCACTAAAATGGGCTTTAATGAGAATGTTGTTCAGATTATACAAGAATATACCCAAACTATTAGCTTCTTTGTGCTTTTCAATGGCACCCCTGGTGGCCTCTTTAAACCTAAAATGGGTCTTAGATAGGGAGACCCTCTCTCCCCCTACCCTTTTATTATGGTGGTGTTGGTACCCATATAAACCCCAAAAATAAACTTTCAAGTTTAAGGTCTTGAACCTCTTTGAACTACTTCAAACCAAGGTTCAAAGAGGTTCTAAGTGGTTCAGCTTGCATAAGAGGATTCACAAGTTCAGAGGTTCAGGTTCAAGTGTAGGTTTAGAGATTCAGAATTCAGTTCACCGGTTCAGTATGTTTAAAGAGCAGGTTTAATAATCTCACATGGTTCAAACTAGTTCAAACTGGTTCAAGGTGGCTCACATAGGTACAAATGGTTCAGTTTGGTTCATACAAATTTAAAGATTGAAAGGTTTAGAAGTTCAAAGATTGAAAGATTCAGAACTGAAAATTCATAAAATGTATTGATTGAGAGTCTATTCTATTTTTTAAGCATATTGAATCAGTCACCCTCTATAATGGTGAACATGCATCATCTAAATAATAGTCCAATGGATGATGGTGATAAAAAAAATTGTCACACATGAGCATAACGATAGAATTTGGTCTCTTACAGCCTGTGGTCATGGTGACTCTACTATAATCAAGTCCCACATAGCTCTAAATCTGCAAGTGTAAATAGAAACCAATACAATGTCATGTTCATTTTTATGAAGTTAAATAATGAACATAATTTTCATAGGAAGAGACAACAGCTGCAGATAGCCGTTCAAACTATGCTTCTTGAAAATGTAGTATGTTCCATTGATGCGTTTCCAGAATATATCTCGATCCTTCATGAAATTGAAATTTTTCAAGGATGTATAAATGGCATAAAATATGGATTCAACATATGAATTCCAATCTATAAATATCACAATATAGTCAGCAAAGATATATGGTAGTGATTTATGCAAAGGGAATGTGAGCAGGTCTATTTTGTTTTGATAGTTTTTTATACCTCTACTCAGATTCATGTAACTTTTGACTCAGGAAAAATTTCTCAAATCTCTCTAGTGGAGTTGTGCGCAACTAGGATTGTGACAACATATCCAAAAATGAAGGAAATCCAACAGTGGCATAAATAGTTATACCCCCTGCACCGAGGCCTATTTTGACTATCATGAATATTTTTAAATCCGCCCAGCATCATGAATGTTTTTATTTATGACTAATGTATGCTTATGCCACCTGTCCATATATCATTTAAAACATTAAAGTATATCTTTAAAAGCTTTTCATAAATACTTTATGAAGATATCAAATTAAAGGAAGCAGACATATTATCAAAAAGAAGGAAACAGATTAAAGAGTTTAAGTGTAAATAGTTTCAAGAATCAATTATTGTAACTAATAAGGATCATCAGGAAAGACAATAAATAGAGGATAGAAAGATAGAGAGGGGTTCCAATTTTTTTAAGCTTTGGCTGTTGACTTTTTGCTGCAGGCAGAGGGGTTTAGGTTTCTAGTTTTATATTGTATTTGCAGAGAGGAAAGATATTTTTGGTTTTTTTTTCCAGATTGTAATTTGTGAGGACAAAAGCAATTAGATCTTTGTCATCTTTTTGGATATTCAAAGAAAAGGAATGTTTGTATGCCAAATCTTTGATTTTGGATATTTATTTTTTGATTGAGATCAATTTGTGAATTGATCCAATCTCTTATGAGTATAATTTTGTCTCACACAATTACATACATGATAATCTTTTGGTCTTTAAGCCTCAGTTATTCATGTATTGGAAAGAGAATGATATGTTTTTCTTCTTGTATTTTCTCTATAATGTAAGGTCTGAAACAATGGACTTTGTGCCATTTTTCTTTTCTACTTTATTGTTAGATTAGCTTCTTTACATCTTTTTTGTGTTTATAGGTAGATGTTTGTATTCCTTTCTTGCTTTCGGGTTAAAAGCATCTTTGTAAGTGGTTTTGTGAATTCATTGGAGATCTTACATAGGGAACTATACCTAAATAATTCAGAGGAAGATTATCAATCCCATGATAATCTGTCCAACTATTAGTGAGGTTTGTACTTCATTGTGGGTGTTTGGAGTCAACTTGTGTGTTTATGTTTGAAGGACAAATCTGTTCACCAATAGGTGGCTAATGTTCTAAGCAGGAATCTGACTATACTTTCCTCCATGGGAAGAAAAAAGGGCATCAAACCTACTTCTACTCTTCATTAGGTTGTGTTAGAGCCATTTGTGGATGACACCTTCCTTTTCAGGTATTCTTCAGTGATTGAGGCTAGACAATGGAAATAAATCCTGTAAAATTATGCCCAGGCTTCTGGAAAGTGTATTAACTATCAAAAAAGCCAGTTGTTCTTCTTCAATACCCCCATGGAGATACAAAATAGGGTGCTTCAAATTCTGGGTTGTCTATCGACTTCACTCCCTTCTACCTATCTTCGCCTCCCCCTCACGGTCAAGGAGGTGTCCCAGGACTTCTGGAACTCTATCCTAGAAAGAACCCAAGGGAAACTCACTTGATGGAAAGCAAAGATCCTAAGTAGTGCTAGTAAACTTCAGCTGGTGGCCTCCACTCTCCAAGGGATCCAAGTTTACTTCCTATCCCTCTTCAAGATCAAAAGCAACATGGCGGACAAACTTGAAAGAATTCAGAGAACTTTCTTATGGGCTGGTTCTGAAGAAAAAAAGAGGATGTCTCTGGTCAATTGGGACATGGTCTACCTCCCAAAAAGACTGGGTGGCTTGGGCCTAAGGAGAATTGGCTTGATGAATAGAGACCTTACCATGAAAGTGGCCTGGAAAGTCATAGAAGGAAAATTGGATTGGTGCAAAATAATGGAAGCTAAGTATCTCCAAGGACACCCCTATGGGAGAATGTACCATGATAGTGACCTCCCCAGTGGATCCAAACTCTGGGTGAACATCTGTAAATGCAAGCCCTTGTTGTCTAAAGGAGCTCTTTGGTAGCTTCAAAATGGGAGATCCATCAGATTATGGGTGTACTATTGGATCCTAAAGTACCCTAACCTGGGGGTTAGGTACAAACCTCTTATGGACTATCTCAGACCTCTCCTTGGTAACATAACCTCCAACTACATCACAGGTAGGAACTAGAAAGATATAGCCAATCTGGTTAGAGATAGACCAAACCTTCAATATTTGGCCAAGGAGCTCATGGAAACCCTAACTGATGTTAGAACCTTGGGCTTGGGTGGCCAAGACTCCATTATCTGGGCTCCTACCCAAGCTGGTACCTTCTCAGTAAAATCTTCTTACAACCCACTTCTAAAGGAAGATAATAACCTAGGTGACTGGAAGAAGGTGTGGATCCCTCAGCTCATGCTGAAAACCAATTTCTTCTGGTGGACCCTTATGCATGGTAAAATCCTAACCCAGGATAATCTTATAAAGAGGGGCTTCTCCATGGAAAATAGGTGTGTCCTATGTAAAAAGGAGGAGGAAATGGTGAACCACCTATTTATACACTATGACTATGCTACTAGCATCTGGCAAGAGGTCATCGAAAAGTTGGGTAGCTCGTGGGCTATGGGTAGTGATGTGCATCAATTTACTAATTGGAGATCTCCCTCCAACCACCCCCTTCTCCAACTCCTTTGGTGAATGTTGCCCCCACACATCTGCTGGAATATTTGGAAGGAAAGGAATAATAGGATATTCAGGGAGGCTAGTATTCAGTCCAATAGTTGTCTCCATATTGGTACCAAGCTCTTTTGTGAGAATGTCGATGCAGCTAAGTGGAAGCTTCCCTCTATACCCCCCTTTTCCTGGGAAGTCAAAATTGCTGATAATTGGAACCTGTTGGCCGGGTTCTCCAAGTTCAATGATGCTAAGCTAATGGCTAGAAAAGCTACTAGATGGGTTACCCCTCTTAGAGGATGGACCAAATTAAACTTCCATGGGGTAGCTAATAACACTTCTCAAGATGGGGGAGGTGTGCTAAGAGACCATAAAGGCACTTGCCTTTTGGCCTATGCTGGGCTGCTCAATAATTGCATTGTTAACCAAGTGGAGGGAATGGCTCTACTTTAGGGGATTAATTTTTCAACCCAAATGAACATTAGATTGCTGGAAATGAAGGGGGATTCCAAATTGGTGTTGGAGGCTATCAAAAGAGGAGCTAATGTGGGATGGTGGATTAGCTCCATTTTGCTTGAGATCCATGAGCTTCTCAACAACTTCCAATGCATGACAATTGGCCACACGTACAGAGAGGGGAACATGGTGGCTGACTCGATAGTAGCTATTGGCGTAAAGAAAACCAAAATCAATAATTAGAGGATGGTCAATGAACTACCTAAGGTGAATCATGAACTACCTAAGGTGACTCAGCAACTCACCAAAGGGGAAATGATTATAACTGATATTTAAATGAGCCATGCTATAATATTTATTAGGAATCCTTCTCTAATCATGTGCTAGCATAATCTAGTGATTTTTGTGATTATGAAAAGCAATACCCTAAACCTCATAAAGAATCATAATTTCCTTTTTAGCATGTGGAGAAATAGTTGTCCGAATCGGCGGGCTTACCTGGCTAACAAGGACATCAAGTGCAGTCCTGGTGTTATTACTAATAATGGCACCTAGAGATCCATTAGATATTGTTGTATGGAGCCAGGCTCCCAAAAATTCACTCAAGGCCAGCTGATTGAGTATAACCTTCTCTCAAAATGGCCAAACCAAAACAAGTGGTTTTATATTATCTATTAAGAAGCTCGACCCTTTGGTTCTCTGGACATTCTAACGTAGGTGCTTCAGAGTTTTGACATGGGAGGAAACACCATTCACATCAAACTAGACAAGATCGATGAGACCTTCACCTCTGACCCTTTGGTGACCGACACTATCAAAGAGAGTAGTATTTGGAGTTTTATAGAGTGCATGAAAGGTGGGCACAGTGACAGGATATCCAAATAATTTGTCTTGTCCTAGAATAATAGGAGTGTTTTGATTGGTGGCATCCATTTCCATATCACTGAGGAGGTCATTGCTAAGGCGATGAGCCTCTCTATAGAAGGGAGAAAGTACAAAAAGACTAGTCAGATGCCTGACTCTACCAGTCTCAACCAAAGTTTTAGGGAGGGAGAGAATCCTGTCAAGAAGCAAGGGGGTTTCAGTCGGGAAGAGCTTCCAGAGTTCTAGCCGATGCTTTGTCTCATTGTGATGAAATATATCACCCTTGAATTTAAGTTTATGGTGTTCTACTACTACCACTTACCTTTTTTTTAATCACATTAGAAATAAGGACTTAATTTTTATTCCCTTCTACCTCATGCATTCCATAGAAAGTAATATTTTGGATATTAAAGAGAACCTTGATAAATCAATCCCTATCCTCCAACAGGGCCTCCTCTATATTTACCATTTCCACAAGGCTATTTTCCCTATGCCCCAACCTCCCCCCCCCGATTATCCAAGAGATTGGTTAAGAGGATTCCCCATCCAAAACTGAAAACCCCACTCACTCCACCTCCTATTCCATCCAGGTTATCCAGGAGTCTGATCTTGTTCCTAAAGAGGGTAGAACTCACAAAAAATGTGTTAAAAATCCTTTCAACAGGAGGGAAGAGCAGGAGGAGTCTCATGTCTCTGAGTCTCTAGCGACTAAAGATCGAAAGGAGTCTAATAGTACTCCTGAGACTAAATGCAAGCCCAAAAAATGGAGGTTGTTGGAGAGCCAGATCAAGCTAGAGGTGGACTTAGGTGGCTTGGGTTGCCAAAGGTCTAACAAAATTGCAAAGGAGTAGTGTAAAACTAGAATCTTGGAAGCGGTCTCTAGAGAGCAATCCCTATTTGAAAAATATTCTCACTCTATTGAGTCCATGAAGAGCTCTTCTATTGATCACATGAGTCTAATTAGGGCTGGTAACACTCCCCCTCCTAGCCCTCAACAAACCATGGAGACTCCCCACCCTACCCCACCTCTAACTTTACCCCATCATAACCAGAACAAGCCCCCCACTACTGAAAACAACCCTAGGGTTCTAGCTGGAAAATTCAGTCTTAAAGGCACCCTGAAGCTGAGGTTTTCTGATCTAGACAAAGAGATTGCTGACATCAAGTGGGACCTGCAGGAGCTGAAGGTTCATTGTAGGATGACTAACAAATTTGTGCTGAAGGTCATGCATGCTTTGGCTATGACCCTCTACACTACGCAGGAAAAACTGGCAGGTGGCAGTATGGAGGTAGATGAGGACAATAAGGATCTCTTCTTGTTCCTACAAAAGGAGTGCGTCAGGACCCTGATGTCCAAACATCTCGGCAGAAAGAACTAATTTCTGGTGCTCATGAGGTTTTTATTTTTGTCTGGGCATGGCCCTCAGTTCCCTTGTTTTGATTTAGGTTTTAAGGTTATTTGGCCTAGTCGTTGGTATAGCCCTGAGTGGCTTATTACTATTATTTTAATTGCTACTATTCACTTTAGATACTCTGGTTTAATCTTTTTGAAAATTACTATGGTGTTTGTTTTTGATAGAGGCAAATTAGACCTAGTTTATTCTGCTATTAAACTACTCTTGAAATGCTTTTGACTAGTGCCATTAATATGTTGTTAATGTGCCTCTAGTCCCTTTGTTCCTTGGGCCAGCACCATCTTGCTTCTTTTATCTATCAAAAACAATATAAATTTAAATAAAATAATTAAAATTAATTTTTTTTAAAAAATTTAAATTTTATATTGACAAAATGAACAATATATTGACATGTAAAGAATGCAAACCTATAGGGAAGAACATTTCATCTCTTTCTTCAGGATTAATTAACTTCATCCTCTTTGTAGTACAACACAATAAATAGTAACTAACTCTTACATTTCCAAGCTCAACAATCACTGCAAAGACATCTCCTGGACAATAAATTTATATATATGTGAGATGCTAAAATTTATTTAGTTCAATCTATAATCTATATATACATGCAACTCAAATCCATATAATGTGAAACTCAATTTATTATACTTACCAATTTTGACCAGTCTCGAAATATGATCGTAATCAATAGAAATCAAAGGAAAGTCACCAAAGTTTTCATCTTCATCTCTATCAAATGTATCAGTAACAATTAGTGGCACCAAATTCCTAGCACCTACATATCCACATTTTTTATTGATGCATTCCTCGTAGTTGTCAACAATTCAGTGACAACAAAAGAATGAGTAGTTCCTAGTGTTCAATGTCCAATTGTAACAATTTGTACTCATAAATGAATGCAAAGATCACATCTTTTCTATCCTCTTGCAACCATGCATAATTTTTCTATCCACCCATGAACAAATGCACATATTATATGAATTTTTCACATGCATAATTTATCTAGCTAAGTTACTGTTATACACTAAGTTTGCACCCTTGTCTCAAGCTCTCATAGTCTTGATAACCTAGTATAACATGGGAATCATCTCCAGGTGTGCGACCTATGCTAACTAAGATGAGACCTCCAGGTTCTAGACTGGTTCCTCTTGGATAATCACCTTAATTTTCTTCTAGACATGGAAAAGTAAACTCTTGAAGAAAAGGGATAGAAGTACTTGAAAGGGAGATGAATGAAAACAAACTACCTACTAGGTGATACACCAAAATTAGGGTTTGGATCTCAGTATAGAGGAATGGAATCGATGAAAGACTTAGGTCTAGTAGGTCACAACTTACTAAATAGGCTTGCATAAGTGTTTCATAGGAGGGTCTGAACATAAGACAACCTATGACCTGGAAGCAGACATTCACTTTTGCAACTCAGTGTAGGATTGAGATAAGACTGCTAGGGGGGCTGAAGTATACCCACAAAAACATCTAAATCAGATCAAACATAGTAACACAAATTACAGAAAGCAAGAGGGATCAGAGACCCTAAGATATCACTAAAAACATCATATACTTCAATCCAATAAGAGATAATTCAAACAAGGAAGCATAGGGACATGAAGAATTCACACAAAATACCTCTGCAATATCTAAATTAAAAATGAAAGATTACATAATGTGGAAAACTAGAGGGCAGGAAGAAATTCCATAGATAGCTTTCCAAGAAAGAGAATTTCTTCTTTACAAACTGTGAACTCTGAGCTCAAAAGCTCTAAAAATACAATATATACATCCCTTCTTGCACGCAGGCAAGGGTCAAAAACCTAACTAGGGTTAGAGAATTTTGCATAATGATAAACCATAGTTCTATCAAGTTTGATCATCAATATATTCCTACAAAATCAAAGTCAATCAGATACTTCTTGAGTGCCCCTCCTTGTACTTTACAATTAGCCTACAGACAAGCAACCCAGACTCATCTACCTACCTGCAACTCCACTAAGCCATGAAGGCTCACAATCTAATCACAATTCCCTGGATAACAGTACCATCAAAAGGTGGTGACAACTCTTTCTAGCATCTCCTAGTGTGAAAACATGGCAGAGTACCCTGCAACACTGGCCAATAGTCAACTCCATCAACCTCTCAACCATAACCATCCTAAGAATTTAATTCCTGAGCCAACCGATGTCATGTATGGCTGAAAGAATGCAAAACCCTAGCAAAACCCTCCCAAGAAATTTGAATTTAAATGTTAACGGCTAGCCTGGTCATTTTAAAATGCAACCATCGATACCCTTTGTTTCCCAACAGATGAACGGCCTAGATTACTCTTGAAAAACAAATTTAAACCCTTCTGACAAGTCAAAACCAACATCGGAGTCGACGGCCAATGAGAAATGAGCAAATTGACATGTCAGCATATTTGGACGCACCTCGAGCCTTTCTTCCTTCAAGTCATTCAGTGACCATGCGATTGAAGACCCTTTTATTCACAAAATCCATCTCTTTACCCTGGTCTTGTTAAGTGATTCAGTGAATAAGGCATTTCACTAAATCACTATGTCTTTCACTGACCCTTGGTTAAATCAAGCGAACACGAGAAACCCCTTAGTCGCTGATTCATAGAATTTTATTTTTTTAACTAACCCTGGGCCCAGGCTACCACATGTCACCTTTCTATTTGTTTCAGCTGCTCCATCAACAACCACCTTGGGAACCTTTCTGACAATGGACCCACTGCAAATGGATTCCAATCTAACGGCAGGTGCGTGATCTCATGACCGCTAAATATTCCTTTAGATCTTACACCTACTGTAGATCTGCATTAAACCATGACCCTACTGACACATCGGTCCACCTAGAAGTCCTCATCAGCACATGGCAACCAATCACACTCAAGAACATCAATGAACGAGGACCCACTGATGAACCACTGACAAAAAGCAAGATCGACGGTCGTTTGAAAATCTCATACCTCTGACACAACCCTTGCGAGGATACGATAGCTATCGATCTTCTACCAACTATCAGAACCTTTGACCACCAAAAGAACCCAGTGCCACTGATAATAAATGACTCATTCATGCATGGACCAATCAGGAAATGCCAACTATGTACACTTGGCAGTGGACCCACTGAACCTTGAAGCACTGTATAGAAGGGAAGATCGACGGTTGTCGTAAGATCGCAAGCCTCTGATAGACCTTATGAGATCTTATGACCACTGTAGATCTTAGCCCTTTTGACACATCCACAGACCTTCTGACATGGTCCCACTAACACATCCTCACTGTCACCTGGGAGCCAATAGAAAACAAGCACGTCACTAGAAAAGGACCCACCTAACAGAGCCCAAAGATAAAGCTAGATCAACGGTTGTTGCATGATCGCAAGTTTCAAAAAAACTCCTTGTGGACATGTGATAGTCATTAGATCAACATTGACTAACATGTGTCAGGCCCGCACTGACATTCTTTACAAATCATCATCTCTCGACCAATCAGGAGCTTCCACATAGGATGATGTGGTATCGGACCCGCTGAACACACTGCAGTAATTCGTTGATAGGGAATCGACAGCCGGCACATGATCTAATGCTCTAACACAAACCTTTCAAATCATCAAATAGCCATTATATTTCATCAATTGGGACCCCACATAAAAAGACCACCAGACCAAGACCGCCAACCAAAATGATAGCTGCTCGCCAAATCACAAAGTGTTAAGGGGTTAACCACCGAGAATCAGAGATTTGGCGACAGAAGGATTTAAAATGTGCACATGCTAAAAGGGAACTATAAGTGGCCAATAAAGTAACTACAAAATAGAATAGAGCCCCTAGGGTTTTGAACATTTTAAGCCTACAATGACTAGTTTTATGAATTTTTAAGTGTTTTTTGCACCTAGCTAGAGACCTAGAAATAGTTGCAAAGACTAGGGGAAAATAGATAAACCCATGAAATTTTGCAGAGTGCTTGACAGGGTTAAAACAGGGACCTGGGGATAGATATTTGCCAAATTTTCATGCATATGAAAATTAGGGTAACATTTTGGCAATTTTTGCTAGATGTCAGCCTACTAGACATAGATCAGTGGCCTTGACATAATTCATTGGGCATGGGGTCATTCCGAGGAACACAAAACTTGATAGAGAGACAATACTGGAAATAGAGACCAAACTTGGAAATAGAGACCTCTTGTGCACAGGCACTTCTTGGAAAGTAGGAAACTAATCTAGAAAATAGGGAAAGAAAATAGAAAATACATATTTACAAGAATTTACAGAGAGGGATTAACCTCAAAATAGGGCTTCAAGTGGAATCCATTCACTAATATTGGCAAGGTATCACCTTCAAGATTTGATAGCTGGAAAGCATTGGATCCCTTGCACCCTGTTATAACAAATGGTCCACCCCAAAATGAATCAAATTTGGTATGTCTCCCAGGCTTGGATCTGAATTCATCCCATTTGAGAACTACATCTCGAACTTTGAAATTTTTTATCCTGGCTCTTTTATCAAAATTTCTCTTTGTTTGAATCTGATGGAATTCCATACCCTGCATTGATTTGTCTTTGATTTCTTCCAACTCCATCAATTGAGCATATCTGATCTGCAATGGATCTCCTTCTTCAAAAAGGGCATATTGAGTAGCCAAGTCTAGAGCTGGCAATTCAACTGAATTAGACAACTTGGCCTCTCTACCATACACTAGCACATAAGGAGAATTCCCAATAATCTTCTTTGGATTAATTTTGTCTAACCACAAGGCAGACCTAAGTTTAATATGCCAATCCCTCTAATTGTCTTGTAGAGTCTTCTTGATTATCCTAATTAAATTCTTATTTGTTGATTCAGCCAAACCATTGCCTTGGGGGTAGTAATTTGAACTGGTATTTAGATAGATGCCATTCTTGACTGCCCACTCTGTGACATTGAGGCCTATGAATGCCAATGCATTATCTAAAATTATTGAATTTAGAATGCCAAATCTATGAATTATGTCATCATAAAAACTGATAGCACTCTCATTGGCCTCTTTTAAGGAAATTGCTTCTATCCATCTAGTGAAATAATCTGTTGCAGTAATTATCCACTTATGTCTTGCACTAGATGGAGGATTGATCATGCCAATGAAGTCTATACCCCACTTCATGAAGGGCTACTCTGTTCTGATTGGTTGTAGGGGTAAGGTTGCAAGCCTCTCTTTTCCTACAAACATGGTGCACTTGATGAATTTCCTCACATACTCATGACTATCCTTGAAGATAGATGGCCAATAGTATCCATCCCTCATGATTTTAAAAGTAGTAGTCCTATGAGAAAAGTGACCTCTAGAAGGTCCATCATGAAACTCAAATAGGAGATCAGCTATCTTTTCTAAATCTATGCATCTTAAAAGGACACCATTGTGATCCTTTCTAAAAGCAACTTCATCTATCAACACAAAAGGAATAGATTGTAATCTATAATATCTCCTTTTTGCTGAATCCAAACCTGTAGGACATTTCCCTATCTTCAAGTAATTGATCATATTAGTTAACCAGCTTGTTGCCTTGGCTTGTTCTTTTGTAGAATGCACCACCAGAGATGCATCCATTTGCTCTAATTTCTTTGAACTTTCATCTGATGCCAAATGCTCACAAAGACCTCTTCCTCTAACCAGCTTGGTAGTTTGAATATCTATGTCATATTCCATCACCTTGGTGATCCAACCAGCTCTTTTCTCATTAAGGTCTTTGGAAAGAAAAAATTCTTTGACACTTGGGTGAGTCACTTTCAAGTGTACCTTGCTATGGGTCAATAGGTATTTGAAATTTTTAAGGCTCTTCACCACAACAAGTACATGCTTCTCTACAAAAGAGTATCTCTATTCATACTCTTCTAAACCTTTGCTAAAGAAAGCAATAGGTTGCTCCAATCCATCTGAATTTTCTTGAGTTAGCATTGCAGATATAGCATCATGACCTCCATAAGCATAAAGGATAAAATCCTTACTGAAATTTGGGTTTAGGAGAGCCGGGGCTTCTATTAAGGCCTCTTTGATAGCTTGGAAATTAACTCTCCCTTCTTTGGTCCAACTAAAAGTTGAACTCTTCTTTAACATGGCTATTAAAGGCTTGAGTAAATCTGCAATGTTAGGCAAGAATCTCCTAACAAAATTGATCTTTCCTATGAAAGATTGGAGACTTTTTTTGTGATGTGGTAGGGGTAGCTTTAGGATAGCTACAATTCTCTTAGGATCTACTATGATCCCTTCTTTGGATACTACATATCCCAAATTCTCTACACCTTTCAAAAATCTTCCTCAGATGTTTGATGTGATCTATTGCATGCTTTGAATAGAAAGTTATGTCATCCAAGTAGACCAGTACAAATTTGTACATGAGGCTTTTAAATGCCATATCCATTTCCTTTTAAAATGTAGCACCTGCATTTGACAAACCAAAGGGCATCTTTTGATAAGCCATGCTTCCCCATTTGGTTGTAAATGCAGTCTTGTATTGATCCTCTTCTTTAACCAAGATCTAATTGTATCCTAAATAGCCATCCAATAATGAAAATATCTCAGATCTAGAGACACATTGTAAAATTTGTTCCATGGAGGTTAATGGATGGTGGTCTTTTAAAGAGGCCCTCTTAAGATCCCTAAAGTCAACACATACCCTCAATTCCCCATTCTTCTTCCTGACAGGAACAAGGTTGGAAACCGAACTAGTATGCTTAATGGGGTAGATGATACCACTTCCTATTAGTTTGAGCACTTCTTTATGCATAAGTGGCTCAAGTTTGAGATTAATAGGCCTTTTCTTTTGCCTTACTGGTTTGGCCTTAGGTTCTAATTCAATAGTGTGCCGAGCAAGGGCAGGATCAAAACCCTTGAGGTCTTCATACTGCCATGCAAAAACATCATTGAATTATTTGAATAATTGAGTGTATGCCTTTTTTTTCCAATTTAGTGTTCATTTTCCAAATTGTAAGCTCTTACCTGGCTCCAACTCTAGCTCAACACAATGTTATTATTGGACCACTAGGCCAGCTTTGCTTCTCTTAACTTCATCATCCTTGTTGAAGATAGTCTCTAAGGTGACAAGACCTCTAGGCATCTTATTGGACTTCAGTTGTATCACTTGATCACCATAGTTTTGTGATAGCCTATCTTGATTGTGTTCTGAAAAAACATCTTCAAACAAGAATTGTAGAATTTGTTCATCATTGTCAAACACTTGCCAATTGACATCATTATCAGGAATAGAAGCTCTGACAATCACTTTGATATGCTTTTGATCTACCTCTTTTGAAATGCTATTTGGAATGTCATACTAAGATCCAATAGCAGCTAACCTATCTGCATTTTGATTTAGTTTCATAGGGATAGCAACAATATTGAAAGCACAAAAACCTTCAATTGCATCCCAAAATCTATGCTTGTATGCTCTCAAGGTGTCATTTTTGGTTTCACTTATCCCTCTCACTTGGCTGACAACTAATTCACTGTCACCATTGACTTTTAAGGCCTTAAGCCCTCTTTTCCTAGCCCACTCTAGTCCATTAACTAGACTTTCATACTCTGTAGAATTGCTAGTGCAGGAGAAATTGAACCTAAAGGCAATATAATACCTTTCTCCTTTTGGAGACACTAGCATAGCACCACCACCAAAACCATGTCTACTTCTAGCTCCATCAAAAAATAGCTCCCAAACCTGATTGCTCTGATTCTCTGAATCAGTATCTTCTTTGAGGAGGCTTGGTTCTATAGCTTCACTTTCTTGTATTAAATTACTTCCCAAACCAAAATCTCAAAAAAGACTTTCTTGGGCCTCTCAAGTTCTTTCATCTAGAAAAATATCAGGCATACTTTCTATCTTAGTGCTTGCTTCACTAATGGTTTGGAAATCACTGTCATCAAATATGGGGTAGTTTACATTGATGGTATTGGATACATATGGCTCTATATGGTGTGCTACCAATGGTTCTAATTTAATGGTGACCTTGGTCCCATACCTTGTATGAAATAGCATGTGAGACTAGTTAGAAGATAGGTATCCTCCTATCTTGGCTATAAACTCCCTTGAAAGACATATAGAAAATAATGCAGGGAGATCTATAATATATATATATATTAAGGAGGATGGAAACATTAGGACTAGCATGTAGGACCAGACTGGTATCCTTGGCCACACCTATAGTATTGACTAAGGATCCATCAAGTTGGGTAACCTTCTTTTGGAAGGGGTCATATTTTAGTCCTAATTGGTCAACCACCTTCTTAGACATCATAGTGCTAGTAGCTCCACTATCTACCATGCAATTATGCACTAAAGATTTTCCAATAATTAGAGATATATAAAAGGGAGGTGGCTTTGAGTTCCTACCTTGTGTGGCATTGCCATTGGAGTTGCTACTTGGAGCCTCCTTTTCTTGATCAGTGTTAACCAACACTGGCTTTGTAGCTTCTTTTGTAGGTTGAGGAGTTGCTACCTCTATGTAAACCATTCAAGAGCCTTTTCTTTTAGAGAGGCTACTAATAATTTTGTGGCCACATCCTCTTGAGTTATGTTTTGTATGCTGTAGATGGTGGTCACATCTCTTATGTGCTCAAAAGTAGTTGTTTGCCCTTCACCAGTGAAATTAGATATACTCTTTAATGCCACCAAGGGCACATCATGATGTTGAGCAAAGGCTAATGGACTTCCTTGGTTGAAATGTGCAAAGGAAAACCATCTAGCCATTGTAGAAGTTGGAATCTGAAGATTGACAACTATATGAGCCCTATTTGCTGCTAGATTTCAATCCTCTTCTAGATCTCTAGTTAGAGATTTGCCTCTTCTTCTAGAATGAAAGGAAAAGGTCTCCCTTCTAAGGTATTAGGAGGTGTTGATTGAACTCTCCTTGTAGGGGATGTTCTTTGAGTTGACCTACCTTTGTGACTTCCTCTTGAGGGCAACTCTAAAAATTTGGTGGGCTTTGAGCTTCTAGTCTCAATCTTTCCCATAAACCTTAAACAAGGTTGGCCTAAATCTTTGAAACTGCTGGAGTCACCAGATATACTTGATAGAACAACTTCTAAAATTCTATATTATGCAATCTATATACTAGAGACAACATAATCTTCAACAATGAACTTCTTGTTAGTGGTCCCACAGGGCGTGCCAGAATTGTTATACACTAAGTTTACACCCTTGTCTCAAGCTCTCGTAGTCTTGATAACCTAGTATAACATGGGAATCATCTCCAGGTGTGGGACCTATGCTAACTGAGATGAGACCTCCAGGTTCTAGGCTGGTTCATCTTGGATAATCACCTTAATTTGCTTCTACACATGGAAAAGTAAACTCTTGAAGAAAAGGGATAGAAGGAGTACTTGAAAGGGAAATGACTAAAAACAAAATACCTACTAGGTGATACACTGAAATTAGGGTTTGGATCTTAGTATAGAGGAATGGAACTGATGAAAGACTTAGGTCTAGTAGGTCACAACTTACTGAACAGGATTGCATAAGTGTTTCATAGGAGGGTCTAAACATAAGACACAACCTATGACCTACAAGCAGACATTCACTTCTGTAACTCGGTGTAGGATTGAGACAAGACTGGTAGGGGGGCTGAAGTATACCCACAAAAACATCTAAATCAGATCAAACATAGTAACACAAAAAATTACAGAAAGCAAGAGGGATCAGGAACCCTAAGATGTCACTGAAAACATCATATACTTCAATCCAATAAGAGATAATTCAAAAAAGGAAGCATAGGGACATGAAAAATTCTCACAAAATACCTCTGCAATATCTAAATTATCAATGAAAGATTACATAATGTGGAAAACCAGAGGGTAGGAAGAAATGCCATGGATAGCTTTCCAAGAAAGAGAATTTCTTCTTTACAAAATGTTAACTCTGAGCTCAAAAGCTCTAAAAATAAAATATATAAATCCCTTCTTGCATGCAGGCAAGGGTCAAAAACCTAACTAGGGTTAGAGAATTTTGCATAATGGTAAACCCTAGTTCTATTGAGTCTGATCATAAATATATTCCTACAAAATCAAAGCTGATCAGATACTTCTGGAGTGCCCCTCCCTATACTTTACAATCAGCCTGCAGACAAGCAACCCAGACTCATCTATCTACCTACAACTCCACTAAGCCATGAAGGCTCACAATCTAATCGTAATTCCCTGGATAATAGTACCATTCAAAAGGTGGCACCAACTCTTTCTACCATCTCCTAGCGTGAAAATGTGGCATAGTACCCTGCAACGCCGGCCAAGAGTCAACTCCATCACCCTCTCAACTATAACTGTCCTAAGAATTTAATTCCTGAGCCAACCGACATCGTGTATGGCTGAAAGAATGCAAAACCCTAGCAAAACCCTTGCAAGAAATTTGAATTTATATGTTAACAGCTAGCCTGGTTATTTTAAAACACGACCGTGGATACCCTTTATTTCCTGGTAGATGAATGTCCCAGATTACTCTTGAAAAACAACTTTAAACCCTTCTGAAAAGTTAAAACCAACATGGAGGTTGACGATCAATGAGAAATGAGAAAATTGACATGTCAACATATTTGGACCCACCTCGAGCCCTTCTTCTTTCAATTCATTTGGTGACCACATGACTGAAGACCCTTTCATTCACAAAATCCATCTCTTTACCCTAGCCTAGTTAAGAGATTCAACGAACAAGGCATTTCACTGAATCGCTAAGTCTTTCACTGACCCTTGGTTAAATCAAGTGAACATGAGAAACCCCTTAGTCGCTGATTCAAAAAATATATTTTTTAACTAACCCTGGGCCCAGGCTACCACATGTCACCTTTCTATTTGTTCTGGCTACTCAATCAGCAACCACCTCAGCAACCTTTCTCACAATGGACCCACTACAAACAAACTCCAATCTAATAGTGGGTGCATGATCTCATGACCGTTGAATATTTCTTCAAATCATACGCCTGTCATAGATCTACATTAAACTATGACCCTAGTGACACATCGGTCCACCTAGAAGTCCTCATTAGCATGCGAAAACCAATCACACTCAAGCACATTAGTGAACGAGGACCCACTAATGAAGCCCTGACAAAAAGCAAGGTCAAAGGTTGTCTGAAAATCTCATACCTCTCACACAACCCTTGCAAAGATATGACAACCGTCGATCTTCTGTCGATTGTCAGAACCACTGACCGCTGAAAGAACCCGAACCCACTGATAAGAAATGACTCATTCATGCAAGGACCAATTAGGAAATGCCAACTATGTACACCTAGCAGTGGACCCACTGAACCTTGAAGCGCTACATAGAAGGGAAGAGCGATGATTATCGTAAGATCGCAAGCCTCTAACAGATCTTATCAGATCTTACAACCACCATAGATCTTAGCCCTTTTGACACATCTATAGACCTTCTAACATGGTCCCACTAATGCATCCTCACTGTCACCTAGGAGCCAATAGAAAACAAGCACGTCACCAGAAAAGGACCCACCCAATAGAGCCTAGATATAAAGCAAGATCAACGGTTGTCGCATGATCACAAGTGTCATAAAAACTCCTTACAGACATGTGATAGCTATTAGATCAACATTAACTAACAACTACCAAACCCGCACTGACATTCTTTACAAATCATCATCTCTCGACCAATCAGGAGCTTCCACATAGGACGACGTGGCATCGGACCCACTGAACACACTACAGTGCTTCATTAACAGGGAATCGACGGCCGGCACATGATCTGATGCTCTGACACAAACCTTTCAAATCATCAGATAGCCATTAGATTTCATTGAATGGGACCCCACATAAAAAGATTGCCAGACCAAGACCGCCAACCGAAACGGTAGCTGCTCGCCAAATCGCAAAGTGTTGAGGGGTTAACCGCCGAGAATCAGAGATTTGGTGACTGAAGAATTTAAAATGCACACATGCTAAAAGGGAACTATAGGTGTCCAATAAAGTAATTGCAAAATAGAATAGAGCCCCTAGAGTTTTCAAGATTTTAAGCCTACAACGGCCAGTTTTATGTATTTTTAAGGGTTTTTTGCACCTAGCCAGAGACCTAGAAATAGTTGCAGAGACCAGGGGAAAATAGATAAACCCATGAAATTTTGCAGAGTGCTTGGCAAGGTCAAAACAGGGACCTGGGGATAGATATTTGCCAAATTTGCATGCATATGAAAATTAGGGTAACAGTTACATAAGTGCTTCAACTTTTCCATTTGGAAATATCTATTAAATGCATGTTTTATACCAATTACTAAAGAAATAAAATTATTTCAGAAAAGTGATGTTTCAATAACTCCTACTCTTTTTAATAATATTTTTTGACAAATATAAAACATCCTTTTTAGAGCACAAAGTCAAGATTATCATCATATAATTTTTATAGTATTTTAATTAGATCTAATATATTATAATTTCAAAATACTGCAAGTAGGTATTTTAACATTTAAGAACAAGCTGCTTCAAAAATAGAAAAAAATAGTAAAACTTATCAAAAAAATTGAAATTTTATATTTAGCACTAGAGAAAATTTTCTTCAAGAATGTGTAATTTTTTTTGTTGAATGGTGTAGATTTGATAGGGGGAATTTGGTGGGAGATGAAAACTATTGATTTTAGGTATGTTCGACTTTGAGTAGTTATAATGAAGAAAATATACATTAAAAACTATTTTTTCTTCTATTCTGCACTATCTATACATTTCATATATAACATATTTTGAAATCAAAGGAAAAAAAGATTATTTGCATATACTTTTTTGGTGGGAACAAGACCCTCAGTTTTCGACAAGTAAAAAATAGACTTCAAAAATTAAAAAATAATGTGAATTATTGTTCAAATAAGATTTACAAAATTATAGGCATAAAATTCATCCACTTTAAAGGGGTTGCTAAAATAAATTTTGATGGTTCTTCAAGAGGAAATCCAGGGAAATCAAGTGCAGGGTGTGCATCCGAGATCATCAAGGCTTTCTACTAGCAATAAAATGTTGTTCACTCCCACAAGGATCAAATAATATGGCAGAGACTCGGGCTTTATTTGCAGGCTTAGTATTGGCTAAAACTGGAGGATTTCAACATATTCATATATAAGGTGATTCAATGATTATAATTAAAGCATGTATTAATCGTGTATCACATAATTGGATGCTAACATATATATATTACAACAAATTTGGTACTTATTAGACTCCTTTATGGAAGTATTCATTTCTCAGACATTGTAGGAAGAAAATGCGTTGGCAGATCAACTTGCAAACAAGGGTTATGATGGACATGAGGGGCTGATGTTTTCTCCAAACGATATCATCAAACAAGATGTAAAACTAAAAGATTTAATTACTTTGGACAAGACATCGTATGATGGAACATGTTCAAATGTGTGGATTTGAGATTACCCCCATGTGTAAATTGTTAGCTGAGCTTGTTACTTGGTGGATGTAGTTACAACACATCAATTGCCCACATGGCATAAGTATTGTGCTTGTGTGGGAGTATGGAAGGATGATATAGTAATGAATTCATAATCTTGGGGTCATTAATTTGAAACAACAATCTTCACTTGTGTGTCGTCATTTCTAATTTGCAGCCCAGTCTAAGTACATTGTGTTTGCAGTTATGTAATTAATTATATGGATGATATATGAGGCTTTGGTGACATACGCTATGGTTTATTATGATCTCTGTACCATTACACCTTCAAGAAAATATTATCAGAGATTTTCCTTAATTGGCATGAGTACTGTTAGTTCCTCTGCCACCTTTAAATACCTTGGCTTTTAGCAATGTTAAGTGGTTATCTTTCCTAGGCTAGATTCTTGTTTGGTCATTGAGCTTTATTTGCAATATGGAGTTTCCTTGCTGTGCTACTTGCAGACATCTTCATGATGACCTTCTACACAAGAATTTTAGGGTACTCTTATCCCCACCTACCTCTGAGCTCTCATTCCCGAATCTAATAGATGACTCGAAGATTGATCAAATGTTCATCTACAACTCCATGCTCCATTACAGGGAAGTTCGCAGGGTTATCACTGAACATGTGCTCTCACCAAGGACTAAAGCAATTGTATTCCCAACACAACTGGTGCCAATTTTCTTATCCAACATGATGGATCTGCTAGAATCACTTGAGTTAGTCCTTTTTATTGCCAATAAATTAGTACGCCCATAGTTCATTTTGGACAATCGGCTCATGGGGGCCCTACAGAAGTATGATCTATGGTTAAGAAAAGTGCTAGTGGGTGGGCTTTTTTCTCACCATGACCTCATGTCAAGCCATGAACATTTGATGTCTTACGATAGCTTCAAATGGGCCATGGAAAAATGGAGTTACCAAATTATTAGCGCCAACCTGCAGATTATGAGTTTGGCTCTTGGTAAGGACCTCGTGAACAAGATTAGGTGTGTGGCTCATGTGGTGTTGGATCTCTTGATCTTGTCATCTCCATTGATTCAACCACTTATTCCTCCAGTGAATTTGTCTTGCGAAGTTTTACTTCCTGGCACTTCAAAGTAGGTTCCTGACCTAAATGTACCTCTTTCACTGGCTCTATCATCTACTGATCCTCCTACAACTTTGACAATTATTCTTGATGATTGGGAGGCAGTGACTGCTTTGGTTCCACCTATGGGTTGGGAGTTGGCATGGGACCATGTGCTGTATCCATCCTCACCCATGGATGAGTGTTAATTCCACTTAATTGGTTGGTTTTTATGCAAAAATTGTTTCTACCATGTTCTATTACTGATACGTAAGAATGGGTTTTTGATGGGTCTTATGGGGGATTTGATTGAAATTGACATCCATTTTGTATCTACCCTATAAGTGGGTTTTTGGGTTTTGGTTTGTATAATCCTTCATGGATTCAAGGTTTTCATGTGGAAAACCAAATGTAAAAAACTATATAATTACCTTGCATGTATATGACAATGATTCCGGGGTTTCTTCCTGATTCTTCCATGGATGAGTCTTTGAATAAGTTTATATAAATATAAATATGGTGGCTACTCTACTTTGGTTAAAAAAAATAAAAAAATTCATCCACTTTTAGACATTTCATTGGTTTACATAATCTCCAAATTCTAAACATAAATGCCATTTTTATGTCGTTAAAGGGTATGTGTAGGATCATGGTATGCCAAAAAGTGGCGATGTGAAAAAATAAACTTTTCACTCATCCAAAAGTGCACTTCAAATTTTTTTGACTTTCTAGTAGGTCTGGGTGTCAGTACACCTGGCCAAGCCAAAATCCAAAGCACGGGCCTAATCAGATATTTGATAATATCGGATATCTGATTTTTGCCAATAAATTATATTTGTAGCCCACAGCCGCGTTCAACATTTTCATTGTGAAAACGTTAAACACAGCTCTAAGGGTTTTGGATATTTGATAGTATTTCATATCCAATTTTCTCAACATCAATAGGTATGTTAAATTTTTAAGTTTGTGTTTTTTTTATTGTTTTTTATTTTAAATTTGTAGTTTTTAATATAAAAACTAGGGTTTAAATGATATTTTTTATTGTTTTTTGAAATTTATTGTAATTGTCTATTTGGGTTCTAATTTTAATCAGACATGGACTCAAATAAATCATAAAACCTTCCCAATGATCCCACAAATAATCCAGAACCACCTCCAAACAATCCCCTACTTTTAGGAGACAAACCAGTCTCAAACCCTCATCATTTAGAGGATCTCATAGGAGACAATCTAAATCATCTTAGAGGATATCAGACCACATATGCTAATATCCCCACATTGTACCCCATATTTTCCACATTGAAATCTATTATGGAAAACATGGAGAAACTTACAAAGCAACATAATGTTGCACTTCTTTGGCGTGATTCCATGCATGCCCAATTTCACGATGGGTTTGACTATGATCACGTTATGAACCTAAACATAAAAAAACATGACATATATAATATTTTTGTGGATCCCAAAACCGATTTAAAAGTGGACCCTAAAAAACCCAAGTTATCAATTAAATTGTGCCCAAATGATGCAATACGTGATATATTTTGGGACCGTTGGTGGATGGTTTCTAATATACCACCTCACAATAGTTTGGATGTCCCATTTTAGTTCATTAAAAAATTGTATGCTGAATTTATGCTTGGTCACAAGGTAAATTATTGGAGTATGAAACTGAACTAGGGTGTAGGCTTAGGCATTCCTCAAGATAGGCCATGGGCACACCGAGTGAAATCTCACACATATGTCCCCACTCCTAAGATTTCACCACCTCCTACAGTGAAACATCCTGATATTATTGCTGAGGGTAGCTCACAGACTATTCAAGCCATTTACACCTTGAGTAATCTATTGGTTATGCAAAGCGCAACATTGTTGCCTCCTCATCCTGATACTTTTGGCCCTTTGACATCCTCCACGAGCTCACATGTTTGTGTGCCCGACACTTGCATTATGTGCAAGAATATATGCTTAGGTCCCCTGAATGATAGTGATGCATATAACTACGTCTTCGAGGTGGATGATACTACTCAACAAGGTATGTGCAGGATCATGGTATGCCAAACTAGGCTCTTAAGTGGCAATAAAAATTCAAAAAATTAAGTTTAGGCAAGTTGACATAAAATTTTGACCAATTTATAAATATTGTATCAAAAATATGTAAGAATAGAATCTGTAGAAAATTGAATTTAGTTTCTAAGATACTAGTCCTTTTTTAAAAAACAATTATTTGATATGTTGAAAATTTCAAATTTCAATGTAGTAGGTGTATGTCTGACCACCTTAAAAAAAATCAAATGATAATACTTTTTTACAAGATTCAAGATATATGTAGTAGACTCATGTCCCGATGTGACACATATTTTTTTGTATTTTTTTTCCTTGTAAATAATTAATTATGATTTTTCTTCTAAAACTTTTCTAGAATAAAAAATACTCTCGTGTTTGACGATGTTAACTTAGTCTAAAATTTATCAAATTAAAAAAAAAATTTATTTTTCTTGTAGTAGGAAAATCATAGAATGTGACACATGTTTTGGATTTCAAAAATATTATATAGTTTTAAAGTTATAGCTATTTTTCAATAAGTCTATCAATCAAGACTAGAAAGATAACAAGTAGGTGTATGTTTGACCACATTAACCAAAATCAAATGATAATATTTTTTTATGCTTCTAGATAAAAGTACTAGACTCATGTCCAGATGTGATGTATATTTTTCTTTGTATATTTTTCTAGGTAAATAATTAATTATGATTTTTCTTCTAGAAATTTTCCTGAATATGAAAACTCTCATGTCTGACCACCTTAACTTAGTCTAAACTTCATCAAATTAAAAGAATTATTTACTATTATTGTATTAGGTGAACCATAGAATGTGATGTATATATCATATTTCAAAAATGTTATATTGTTTAAAAGTTATAGTTGTTTGTCAAAGAGTTTATCAATAAGGACTTCTTTTTCACATCACCATGTTTTGGCATACCATGATCCCGCATAGACCCAACACACTAACTAGAAGCTGACAGTTTTATCTGAATTCTATGTGTAGCGTGTAGAATTTATTATTTTGTAATTGAGGACCGACTCATTTGTAATTATTTGAGTTTGGTATATAAGAAGGAATTTTTTCCTTATTGTAATGTGTACTATGAAGATTGAGATGTGAATATATGCATGAAGTGAAGAAAAGAGCTAATTCAGTGATGAAGGAAGACTTGTGAGTACAGAGATCTGGAATTGTGATCTTGTGTAGTAGAGAGTGTAGTTTGGCACAGTGTGAAGGAGGTAATATATTTCATATTATTCTATTTAATAATTCTAAGATCTTTTGGACAGTGGGTTCAGAGATCTTGCCTTGAAGCTGTTTGGGTAGTGGGTCCTTCTGTCTTCCATAAACTCTTAACCGGGTTAGAATCTTTTAACAGGGATTCAAAATCTCCTAACAGGGATTTATATGTACTAAATGTATTTCATAAGACTCCTAACAGGGTCCATCCTCTAACAAGGAAATTTCATATTAGTACATCATTTTGTGGGCATCATTCCCACTGGGGTTAACTCTTTTCAAAAGGTTCCCTAGTTAACATATCTTGTGTTATTGTGCAATTGTGTATGATTATCTTTCTATGGTTGATCAGTACATTGAAAACATCTCATGCAATTTGGAAAGCTTTACATTCTACTTTTGAAGGTGATGAACATGCAAAGAAGGCTAGATTACATAATTGGATTTGTGCATTTGAAGATATTAGAATGATGGAAGATGAATCTATTAGAAGCTATATTGGTAGGATGTCTGAGATTGTGATAGGAATAAAGTCTTGTGGAGGTGATAAGATAGAGAATGAAGTGATATGGAAAATTTTGAGAACTTTGACACCAGTATTCAAGCAGACAATGCAGATGATTGAACAAGTGATACCTTATACATCAAAATTTTCAAGAGAGACTCTTCTTGGAAGATTAGAAACAACAAAGATGAACTTGAGATTATCAAGAGAGCTACCTAGAATGGAAACAACATTCAGTTCTCTTAGCATCAGACCTACAAGAAGTACTAGTGTGAATGGAGATTATGCCAGCAGTAGTAGATTTGAGGAAGATAAGAAGATTGAAGAAGGTATTGCATTACTTGTAAAAAGAGAACCAAATGGTAAGAAAATATTTAAATGTTGGACTTGTCAAGAATATGGTCATTTTGCATCTAAATGTCCTAAAAGAGTTAAGAAGTATAGAAGCAACTTTGAACCTAGAAGATCTAAAGAATGTTATTATGCAAATGATGAAGATTTTGAAGCAGGAATTGAAAAACATTTAAGTGACAGTGATAATGATAACTTTGAGGAAATAGGATTTGTAGCAATTAAAGATGAAAGTTTTGAATTTGATAAAAGGGAAGAAAAAGCATTAGTTTCACAAATTGAAAAGAAATCTGATTGGATTATAGATAGTGATTGTTCACATCATATGACTGGAGATAAAAGAAAGTTTGTTAACTTAGATAATTATGATGGAGGAATTGTTAGGGTTGTTAACAATGCACCTTGTTTGATTAAGGGTATAAGATCTATTACTCTTGATGGAAAGACTAACACTGATGATGTTTACTTTGTTGATGGATTAAGACATAATCTACTAAGTGTTGGACAATTGGCTGATAAGGGTTATCAAGTTTGGTTTTCTAAGAAAACTTGTGTGATAAAAGACAAAGATGGAAATCTGATTGGAAAAGGATCTAGAACCAGAGGTAATGTATTTTAGTTGAATCCTACTGAGATGACATGTTTGATAACTAGGATTGATGATAGTTGGTTATGGCATAAAAGGTATTGTCATATAAAATTTGATAATATTGTCAAGGTGAGCACTACACTTGTGGTAAGAGATTTACCTAGAATTATGAAACCTACTAACATGATTTGCAAAGAATGTATGATGGCAAAGTAGAAAAGGAGTTTATTTCCCAATAAGAAGTTCACTTCGGCAAAGAAGTTGGAGATTGTTCATATAGACTTGAGTGGTCCTACTAGGACTAGAGGATTCTATGGCAAAAGGTATTTTATGATTCTTGTTGATGATTTTACAAGAATGATGTGGATTGCATTTTTGAAAGAAAAATCTGAAGCATTTGATAAATTTAAGATCATGAAATCAAAATTGAGAATGAATCTGAAATGAAGATTAAGTGTCTAAGATCTGATAGAGGTGATGAATTTACATATAGAGAGTTTAACACTTTTTGTGAAATGAATGGTATTAAGAGACAACTTTCAGCCCCTAGAACACCAGAAAAAAATGGTATTGCAGAAAGAAGAAACAGGTCAATAACTGAAGCAGCAAGAGCTATGTTGTTTGAAAATGATTTGGCTAAAACTTTTTGGAGAGAAGTAGTGAACACAGCAGTATACACTATGAACAGAGTACAAATCAGAGCAGATACAAACAAGACACCTTATGAATTATGGTTTGGACATACACCCTCAGTTAAGTATTTTAGAATTTTTGGAAGTAAATGTTATATTAAGAGAGATGATGATATAGGAAAGTTTAATCCTAGAAGTGATGAAGGAATGTTTCTTGGATATTCTTTAAAAAGAAAAGCATATAGATGTTATAACAAAAGAACTAACACTATTGTTGAAAGTGCAAATGTAAAAGTTGATGAAAAGTTTAAAATTCAGGAAAGAATGCTTGATTATGAATCTGATGGAGAAGCACAACCTCAGCCTAACATTGAAAATGCAGAATTATTTTTTGAAACTAACAGTGATTTACTGAAGGAAAGTCATACTAAAGAAGACAAAGAAGAGAACAAAGAAGAAAATAGAGAAGAAAATAGAGAAGAAAACCGATAAGAAAGCAGAGAAGAATCTACAATTGGAACAAGATCAGTAACTATGACACCTAACAAGTATACTTCAAGACATCACCCTATTGAGAAAGTTATTGGAAGTTTAGATAGAGGAGTTTTGACTCAGAATAAGGTACATTTATGTTTGATTTCTCAAATTGAACCTAAGACTACTAATGAAGCTTGTGAAGATGAATATTGGATCAATGCTATGAAAGAAGAACTAGAGAAGATTGAAAAAAACAAGACATGGGAATTGGTCCCTAGACCTGAAGACAAGAATGTGATTGGAACAAAGTGGGTATTCAGAAACAAGATGAATGAACAAGGAGAAGTGATAAGAAATAAAGCAAGATTGGTATGTAAAGGATATTCACAACAAGAAGGAATTGACTATGAAGAAACTTTTGCACCTGTGGCCAGACTTGAAGCAATGAGAATGTTTCTAGCATATGCAACTTACAAGAAATTCAAAGTGTATCAGATGGATGTGAAGTCAGCATTTTTGAATGATGAATTGGAAGAAGTCTATGTTGAGCAGCCTGAAGGTTTTCCTTTGACACAAGAACGAGATATGGTATGTAAGTTAAAGAAAGCTTTATATAGATTAAAACAAGCGCCTAGAACCTGGTATGCAAGAATGGATAAGTATTTATTCAAATTAGGATTTATAAAAGGAACATCAGATAGTAACTTATACACAAAAGAAATTGAGAATGGTTTGTTGGTTATAGTTATATTTGTTGATGATATTATCTTTGGAGGAGAAGATGAAGCTAGTGACAAATTTGTAGATGAAATGAAGATTGAATTTGAGATGAGCATGATTGGAGAAATGAAATATTTTTTGGGATTACAAATAACACAAAGCAAGGAAGGTATATTTGTAAGTCAAACTAAATATTTAAATGAATTATTGAAAAGATTTGGAATGGAAGATTCTAAACCTATTGGAACACCTATGGTAATCAGACATAAGTTATCTAGCAAAGATGAGACACCAGCAATTGAGCAGAAAAAGTATAGATCTATGATTGGAGGATTGCAGTACTTGACACATACAAGACCTGATATAGAACATTCAGTAGGGATTGTAACAAGATTTCAAGAAGAACCTAGAGAATCACATTATGCAGCAGTAAAGAGGATACCAAGATATCTGAAAGGAACAATGGATTATGGATTATGGTATGAGAATTCTGATGTTTTTACCTTATGTGCCTATACTGATGCAGATTGGGGAGGCAACATTGATGACAAGAAAAGAACCACTGGTGGAGCCTTTTTTCTTGGAGGTAAATTGGTCTCTTGGCTAAGTAAGAAGTAGAATTGTACTTCACAAAGTATAGCAAAAGCAGAATATGTTGCAACAGCAAATAATTGTAATCAGATTATTTGGATGAAGTAGATGTTGAAAGATATTGGAATAAAGTTTGATGAGCCTGTTGTTATACATTGTGATAACACCAGTAAAGTGAGTATGTCAAAAAATCCTATTTTACATTCTAAGACTAAACATATTGAGATCAAGTATCATGTTGTAAGAGAGAAAGTTGCAGAAAAATAAGTAAGATTGGAGTACATAAGTACAAAGGAGCAGATAGCAGATATATTTACAAGGCTTTACCTAAGGATACATTTGTGTATCTGAGAGGTATGCTTGGGGTTATGCCCCAACCTATTTTTGAGAATTGATGCAGATGGTTGCATCCGTCTAGTGGTATATGAGCCCTATCTTTCTTCTGGACTAGATGTTGTAACTTCCTCTATGGGGGAGTTTATGAGCTGAGTCATGAGGACTCTTGTTATTGTATTTTTCTGAAAAGTGTCTTTTGACATTAAGTTTTTGTTGACTTAGTGATAGAATTTCTATCATTGATGTCAATGGGGGAGAGATATACATGAAAAACATTGTGGATTGTATAAGAAAGCTGAATAGAAAAATGAAGCAAGATTTGATTTGATATTTTGCAGTGATGTTGCAGTATTGGATTTTTGGAACACTGGATGTTTTTCATCTATGTTTCCATCAATGCCAATGGGGGAGATTGTTAGGAATGAATGTAAAGTGTTTTGGTAGTCATTCTGTAGCAGTTGTTGTTGCATTCATGACTTGGATTGTCATTGATGTCAACACAGTGATATTCTAGATATTAGCAGGAAAGCAGGTATAGTTTTATTTTGCGCACATGTTGTATTGTAGATTGGCTTTTGCATAGTTGATGGTATGTTCTTTGGTGTGTTATTAACCTATTTTTAATACAGCAAAAATAAATTCATTCATTTGTAAGAGTTATGAGCATTTTGGTGAAAGTAGTGTTTAGACAGTGTTTCTATGTAGCGATGTTCAGAAATCAGAGGATATATCTTAGCTGGGATGGAATATGATTTTGTGCAGTTAAAGGGATGTTGGAGACTCATTAATGATGATGTGGTTCACAATGCAAACTTTGAGGACATGTTTGGAGAAAGTTATAGTAACTGGAAGCCGATAGTTTTATGTGAATTCTATGTGTAGCGTGTAGAGTTTATTATTTTGTAATTGAGGACTGAATCATTTGTAATTATTTGAGTTTGGTATATAAGAAGGAATTTCTTCATTATTGTAATGTGTACTATGAATATTGAGATGTGAATATATGCATGAAGTGAAGAAAAGAGTTAATTCAGTAATGAAGGAAGACTTGTGAGTACAGAGATCTGGAATTGTGATCTTGTGTAGTAGAGAGTGCAGTTTGGCACACTGTGAAGGAGGTAATATATTTCATATTATTCTATTGAATAATTCTAAGATCTTTTGGATAGTGGGTTCAGAGATCTTGCCTTGAAGCTGTTTGGGCAGTGGGTCCTTCTTTCTTCCATAAACTCTTAACCGGGTTAGAATCTTTTAACAGGGATTCAAAATCTCCTAACAGGGATTTATATGTACTAAATCTATTTCATAAGACTCCTAATAGGGTCCATCCTCTAACAAGGAACTTTCATATTAGTGCACCATTTTGTGGGCATCATTCCCACCGGGGTTTACTCTTTTCAAGAGGTTCCCTAGTTAACATATCTTGTGTTATTGTGCAATTGTGTATGATTATCTTTCTATGGTTGATCAGTACATTGATTATATTGTTTAAAGCTATTAAATGGATAAATTATCAGATAACTGATTCACCCCCCCCTCTCAGTTATCTTGGGGATCTTTACTTTCTAACATATATATATATATATATATATATATATATATATATATATATATATATATATATACATATACATATACATATACATATACATATACATATACATATACATATACATATACATATACATATACATATACATATACATATACATATACATATACATATACATATACATATACATATACATATACATATACATATACATATACATATACATATACATATACATATACATATACATATACATATACATATACATATACATATACATATACATATATATATATATATATATATATATATATATATATATATATATATATATATATATCATTAATAATTTAGAAACACGTGCTTACCTTTTATCTCCCAAAATTCTCTATGTGGTACCACTTGAGTCTATCATAATGATGTTCCATCCTCATTTGATGTGAAGTGTGTCTCACACCATTGAAAAATATCATGTGCATTTTTATACGATCTCCATTATAATTCATTTGATACTTTCATAGAGCACGTTTTATGCAAGCTCCAACACCGTCATGTTCACCTTTTCCATGTCCACTCTCAAAGAAACTCCAGACATGTGATATGTTTTCATTACGATAATATCTAAATAGTGCATAAAATGGTTTGGATTATTTGAATTGTGTAGTACATCCCTTTGACCAAACATTATGTTTATCAATTTTTTTGCGTCTTCCATTCAAATTTATAAAAAACATATTGAATCAGTGTTTGACATAATGAATGGCATGCTCTTTATCACCAATTATGTAAAAATGATATTCCTTCTTGATGATCCATGCTTAAAATGTTCTCTATATACCATCCAAATGTAATTGTGCATGTTGATAACATGTGTACCGTAATAGTAATCTACTCTTAAAACTCATATTATGATTGACCTACCTATTGATGAATAGAGGAATAGTTTTATGTGAAATCAACAACTAATAGAATAGTTCTAATTGAGAAATTGTCTCTCGGTGTTTGGAATTGTTGTGGTTGCCACTTTGCAAAAAAAAATGGTAAATGTAGGGTTGAATCAATTTTTCAAAATTTTCCATAAATGCTCCAACAGTTAACTCCTCTTCAATATATTCTAACCTTTAGAATTCTTTCCCAAATTTTGTTTCATTCTTTACATATTTGTAACTCTTGCAATTCACCATTTACCATTTTTGTTACATCAATGTTTTCATTTTTCAAAGGAAAAAGAGCCAAATCAGCACATCTTTCACATATTTCTTTTATGCAATTTGTTTGACCAACTGCATCATCTCTTTTGTGACATAAAATAGATGAGATGAACTCACTTCGTCTAGTAGGAGGAGCATATTCAAAAGAAGAAGTGTCTTCTACTAACTTTTGGAAAACTTGATAGTGGAGATCAAATTCAATATGATAATGGCAACAATAAGTTTCAAACAATTTGTTTGTCCTGACATAATATGGATTCAATCTTTCAAACAATGTTTTCCCAATCTTTATATTAGGATTTGAACTACAAAATGACACATACATTTCATGTTGGGTTGTGTTTAACCAAAGTTTTGTATGATGCTCATATAGATTAGGTGCAATTCTATGTCTAATGACATCTCTACTGTTTGATGAAGAATGAGTACTATCATTTCAAAATAATGTGACCAAATTCTTGATTCCCTCATCAATCCTATTAGAACAAGGATATCTCCACAATGATTTCCCAATTTTTATATTGTAGTGATTGATTAGGGAAGTACTATACATTTTTCCCCCTGCCCTTGTCGAGGTTTGAGGCCGGGCTGGGCCCTGAGCATGGGTTTGGGGGGAATATTTATTGGCTATTTTTGGGCTGAATTATTGTAACCCTAAAGTAGAAAAATAAGCTTGTATAAAATTTCTTAGGGTTAGGGATTTCATTATGATGAAGGTTTAGTATATTCTTGCAGTGGTATTGAGATGTAAGGGATTGTGGATTGTTATCAGGTTGTAATCACTAGATAATAATAATATTGGACTCACTATTGGTAGACGTAGCCCAGGGATTGGGTGAACCACATTAAATATTTATGTCTTATGTTCTCTTCTATGTGGTTTATTATTTTTTTGATATTGGTCATATTTGCATGTAATTGTTATTTTTGTCTTGTTAATCCTAACAAGTGGTATCAGAGGGAGGTTGTTTTTTCAGTTATCCTCTGCAAGAAGATCTCGTAGTTTAGTGGGAACAATGGAAGATGTGGGTAGGCTGAAGGTTGAAAAGTTTAATGGGAAAAATTTTCAATTATGGAAAATGCAAATGGAGGAGTATCTCTATTAGAAGGATCTATGGCAGCCATTGGAAGGAAAATCCAAGAAACCGTTAACAATGACTGATGAGGATTAGAATATTCTTGATAGAAAGGAACTCGGTAGTATTCAATTATGCCTGGCACAATCAATGGAATTCAATATTACACAAGAAAAGATGGCTGAAGATTTGATGCTTGAAACCTAGTGAAGTTGTATGAAAAGCCCACCGCTTCTAACAAGGTATTTCTCATGAAGTGTTTATTTAATATGAAGATGGAAGAAGGTGGAACTATTACTAATCATTTGATTGAGTTTATGTATAGTTACCAATCAATTATCTTTTGCAAATGTTATTTTTTGATGAATAAACTAGGGCTCTCTTGATTTTGTGTTCTTCGAGCTTGAAAGTTGGAATGGCCTAGTAATGGCTCTTAGTAACTCTATTTCGAGTTCTAATACCATAAAATTTGATGATGTTATCGATCTAAGTGAGGAAACTCATAGGAGAAGCTCAGGTGCATCTACATCTGGAAGTGTCTTGAATGCACAAAGAAGAGGTAGAATGAATGAGAGGAAACAATTCTAGAAATCATGGGAAATCAAGAGGAAACTCAAAGGGAAAGAGGTATGAATCGAAATGACCAAATGATTGTTGGTACTGTGGAAAACCAGGTCATAAGAAGAAAGATTCCTAGTCTCGGAAGAATAAAGAAGCAGAAAAATAAGAAGGTAACAAGGAGGAAAATGTGGTAAGTAATCAATCTGAAGAGGATTCTTTGATTCTTTCTTTAGAAAGTATTGATGATTCATGGGTTTTAGATTCTGGGGCTTCATTTCATGCTACACCCCATAGAGGTTATTTCCTTGATTATGTCCAAGGGGATTTTGGGCTAGTTTATTTGGGAGATAATGAACACTGTCAGATTGTTGGAAATGGGAAAATTAAGATTAAGTTGAAGAATGGGAATCATTGGATACTACAAGAGGTAAGACATGTTCCAAGGTTGAGTAAGAATTTAATTTCAGTAGGACATTTGGGTGATGAGGGTTGCAAAATTATTTTCAATGATATAAATTGGAAGGTTTCAAAAGGTTCCTTAGTAGTAGAAAAAGGTGTGAAAGTAGGAACCTTATATCTTTGTATAGGTCATACTATTCCTTCTACTTTAATTATTTCAAAGTAAAATGAATGTTTAGGAATAGTTGTTGTAGTTGAGTAGGAAGAACACCAAACAGTTATTGTAGATTCTAACACAACACTTTGGCACAACAAACTTGGGCACATGAGTGAAAAAG
Source organism: Chamaecyparis obtusa (assembly GCA_027943335.1). Classification (NCBI taxonomy): domain Eukaryota; kingdom Viridiplantae; phylum Streptophyta; class Pinopsida; order Cupressales; family Cupressaceae; genus Chamaecyparis; species Chamaecyparis obtusa. The sequence goes on along the minus strand of BSBK01007148.1, from coordinate 16,818 downwards.
GTATGAAACTAATTCATTCAAAGAAATTTTTATCTGGTCTGAAATGTGTCAATATGGAATTCTGCAAAAGTTGTGTGTATGGAAAACAAAAGAGAGTTAGTTTTGTGAATAGTGGAAAGGAAAAGAAAAATGAGAAATTAGAGCTTGTGCATACAGATATATGGGGACCATCTTGGGTATCTTCCCTTGGTGGCTCTATGTATTATGTTACATTTATAGATTATGCAACAAGAAAAGTATGGGTTTATTTCCTTAGACAAAAATCTAATATATTTTAAAATTTTAAGAAATGGAAATGCTTGGTTGAGAATGAAATTGGTAAGTATTGTAGCACAAAATTTGAATATTATTGTTCCTCTAATGGTATTTGTAGGTAGAAAATTGTACCAAGGACTCCACAAGAAAATGGAGTGGTTAAACGCATGAACAAGACAATAATGGAGCATGCAAGGAGCATGAGGTTGCATGCTAGGCTTCCCTTAAACATGTGTGTAGAGGTTGTTAATACATCTATTTATTTAATCAATAGATGTCCGTTTACTCCTTTGGACAATGGTATTCCAGAGGAAGCATGGAATGGTAAGAAGGTGAGTTATTCTTTTCTCAAAACCTTTGGTTGTGAAGCATTAACACATATAGATTCTAAAAATAGAACCAACCTGGAAGATAATTTAAATAAATATGTTATTTTTGGATATGGTATTGATGAATTTGGTTATAGGCTTTGGGATTTTGAAAATCATAAAATTGTAAGAAGCAAGAATGTCATATTCAATGAGAAAGTGTTGTACAAAGATTTGTTGTAGCAGCATGAGAAGAAAGAAAATGATAATGTAGTACTGGATGATACTCCAAAATAGGATGTTCTAGTAGTTCTTTATTCTCTATAGCAATAGCAACAACAAATATCACAAAATCCAGTGAATGTTAGATGGTCAACAAGGCTATGTAGACCTCCAAAAAGATTTTCTCTCTCTTTGTATTCTATTTTATTAACAGATGTTGGTGAGCCTGAATGTTATAATGAGGCTATCTAGGTAGATACAAAGCTTCAGTGGGAGTCTTTAATGATAGATGAAGTGGAATCCTCACTAAAAAATCAAACATGGGATTTATGTAAGTTACCTACACGTAAAAAGGCTTTATAGAATAAATGGGTTAACAAGATTAAATAAGAGGATGGAGGTAAGAAAATATTGAAAGCCAGATTAGTTGTAAAAGGATTTGCATAGGAAAAGGGTATTGATTGTGATGAGATATTTTCTCCAGTTGTTAAAATGACTTCTATTCATACTCTTTTAAGTATTGTGGCTACTGAATATTTGCATTTAGAGTAGCTTGATGTTAAAACATCTTTTCTTCATGGTGATTTGGATGAAGAAATATATATGGTACAAACATAAGGATTTGAAGTCAAGGGTAAGGAGGATCCGGTGTGAAGATTGCAGAAAACTTTATATGGCTTGAAGCAAGCACCTCGGCAATGCTATATTAAATTTGACACTTTTATGAGTGAGCATGGATACACTCGGTGTCATTCTGATGATTGTGTTTATTTTAAGAGGTTGGATGATGATAGCTACATTATTTTATGTTTATATGTTGATGATATGCTTGTAGCTAGGTCTAACATGGATCACATTAAGGGGTTGAAACAACAGCTAGCATATTCACTTTCTATGAAGTATTTGGGGGCAGAAAAAACAATCCTTGGTAAGAAAATTTGTAGAGATAGGAAAGATTAGAAATTGACTTTATCTCAAGCTGATTATATTGAGAAGGTGTTTCAACGTTTCTCTATGGAGAGTGCCAAAGCTGTCAGCACACCTTTACCTAGTCATTGGAAATTGACTAAGGAGATGTTTCCTAGGACACCAAAAGAGGAGGCTAAAATGTCCAAGGTACCTTATGCTTCAGTTGTAGGGAGTTTAATGTATGCTATGGTATGTACTAGTCTAGATATTATATAATGAGTGGCAGTTTTTAGCAGGTATATGATTCACCCTAGGATTGACCATTGGAATGCAGTCAAATGGATTTATAGATATTTGAGAGGTACATCCAATAAGTTTTTACACTTTGGGGGATCTACTACTACTGTACAAGGCTATGTTGACTTAGATTTGGTAGAAGATATAGATAGCAGGCGGAGTAGTACAGGATATGTATTTACTATTGGTGGGACAAGAGTGAGTTGGATTTCTCAGTTACAAAAGGTGAATGCATCATCCACTATTGAGGCAGAGTATGTTGCTTCTACATAGGCATCCAAGGAGATGATATGGCTTCAATTCTTCATGGAAGAATTGGGACATCTATAGAAGGATAATTATCTGTATACAAATAGCTAGAGTGACATTCATCTTGCAAAGAATTCTTCTTTGCACTCAAAGAAAAAACACATACAGTTACGATACCATTTCATTTGGTCAATTTTGGATGAGGGAAAATTAAAGATGCAAAAGATTCATACAGATGATAATCTAGTAGATATGTTTACAAAGTTAGTAACAAGGGAAAATTTGAAGTCTTTTTCAACTTCAATTGGTCTATTATACTAAAGGGAATTAAGAAAAAATTGATTCCAGGGTGGTTGGATCGAGTGGGAGCTGCACAGGGTAGCGGTTCTGCTACAGGATCAGTCTCAAAGTGGGATATTGTTGTTTTTTGTGTAGTATGATCAATGCCCAAGTGGGTTATTGTTATATTGTGGTGATTGATTAGGGATGTACTAAACACTTACCCCCCACCCACACTATGGTTCAGGGCCAGGCCGGGCCCCGAGTAGGGGTTTGGGGGGAACATTTATTGGCTATTTTTTGCCTTACTTATTGTAACCCTAAAGCGGAAAAATAATCTTGTATAAAATTGCTTAGGGTTAGAGATTTCATTATGATGAAGGTTTTAGTAGCTTCTTATGGTAGTATTAAGATGTAAGGGATTGTGGATTGTAATCAGGTTGTAATCACTAGATAATAATAATATTGGAGTTGTTGTTGGTGGACGTAGCCCAAGGATTGGGTGAACAATGCTAAATCTTTGTGTCTTGTGTTCTCTTCAGTGTGGTTTATTATTTTTCTGATATTGGTTATATTTGCATGTAACTTTTATTTTTGTCTTGTTAATCCTAACACCATTCTCCTTCCAAGGTGATATCATCCAAAATCATTCTCCTCTTGACATATCATGATATTGTTTTCCTACTAAAACCAATCTAAGATGAAACTAAAGATATTTGTATGTTTCGGGGCATAGTGTTACCTACAATGGATGTCAACATAACTCATCTTGTAATGGTCTTATCTTTAGTTCAAGATAGCTTCCCTACCTGGCTCAAACCTTTCCTAATATTTTTAATCATATCAATTTGTATGTCAACAACTTTTCTCTTCTTTGATGTTGTGTCTATACCCAATAAGTTTAATGCCTCTTCCAACTTTTTGTTTATAAGTACAACTAAAAGTAATTGGAATTATTCAAGTGTTTCAAAATTATCAAATTTGCCAATATTTCTCTTTCTATATTATTTATTGACCTCTTGTTAGCAAGGCTTAAAGGTTGAACATTAAAAAATGATCTCAATTTCTCCACATCTATTATAAGTAAATGATGCAATTTTCTATAATTAATATTTCTCTTTACAGTTTGAGATATATGTATAAGCTCATCCATACTAGTAGGAACACATGATTTTGACCCTTCTCCAAGATCAATTTCTTCATCTTTCATAGGGAGTGATCTTGACCCTTCTTCAATGTGCATTTCTTCAACTTGTCTTGACCCTCCTACTTAAGCTTCTCCTTCACCTTAACCATCTTGATTGTGAGCTACATGCAAAAAAGAAATTAAGCTGGAGAAAAATAGAGAATAGGTCCATAAAATTTGGGCACGTAAAATTAGAGGTCTAATTCCATACCTTCTTTGGTTTTATAATAATATATCAATGGAGCTTCACAATTTATTTTTTCGGTACTAGGTGACCTTTTTCTTGCAGATTTACTTTTGTCTTCCCTTCTTGTTTCCATTTCTTCTCTCCTAAAAAATGTCTTCTAAAAATTTGGCAATAGTAACTCTCCTCTTCAAAAAAGCATCTTAGAAAAAAGCACCTTACTAGTAATTATCCTCTACAAAAAATCATCTTTGACAAAAACATCAATAGTATTTTCTCCTCCAAAAAAAATGCCTTGAAAAAAATTAGAGTAATAGTAAAAAATGCCAATTAAGTTGATTTCAATTGTGTGAAAAATGTAAAACAAAATTCTTGTATACCATAGAAAAGAAAAAGATAATTAGCTGACCTACTTCTGTCGAACTACCTTGGGTAAAAGTCCCTCGAGGCTTGTTCGCACTAGAGTTTTCCCAAGGGGTCTTCAAATGAAGACCCCTTCACACAAAGACCTGGGATGCCTTCGTGTCAAGGGGGTCTTCGTACAATGACCCCGAACTTGAAATTTTTATAAGGAGAAAAAAACTACGAAAAAAAAAATTTCAAGGCCTGAAACAAAGACCAAGCAAGATCATAGCCTGAAACAAAAAATGCTAGATGATTCTACTTGGAGGAAGTTTTCTAATGACTATATTTTTAATACATATTGAATTTATTGTCACTTTCAAAATGTACTTTAATTAAACATAGGTTGTTTGGCCATTTAGCAACCTATCTCTTCGACGCTTTGGCAAAAATAAGTAACTTTCAAAAAAAAATTATGAAAAATATGTAGGAAAAGAGTATGTGTATTACCTTTCTATCAAAAAAAGAAAAAATGAATTTTGATAAATAGAGATCTAGTTAGAGCGATCCAAAAGAAGCTGTCTAAATTATAATTACTCTCACTTTAGAACTTAATAACGTATGAAATATTGATCCAAAATGAATGAAACCAATTCCATCCATTAGATATTGAAGTTAAAAATATAACCTCAAAATAATTACATTGTTATCATTTTTGAAAAAAAAATTATGCTAATCCAAGCGATAGTCACTCAAAAATGTTGATTTTTCACACAAGCCACTTTTCAAAGGAGAAAGAAAAATGTATTCAAATCAATTTTTAAAAAAAATTCAAATATACTTAGAAACTAGAAATAAAGTGATAAAAGACTCTAGTTTACATCATCTTCAAATCCATAATAGTTTTGTAGCAATAGGTGTTTGAAAGTGAAGTTTTTTTCTTTTTGTTTTTTTTTTTATAAATTTTTCAGAATGTTGATCTCAGTGTCAAAGTTGGCCAAAAATGGGACACACTATTGTGTGACCACCTAGTATTCTAGAATGAAGATGTAATATCTATTATATGAAACAACGTAAGAAAGTAAACTATATTAACAATGCAAGTTTAAGCTAGAAATGAAGCTAAGTTAAGAAATGAGAGCAACTAGGACCTAAGAATTCAAATTAGCAAAATTACTCTATGAGTGCAAGAAAGATAGAAATTAAGATGCAATATTGTAAGATAACAAGATGGAATCCTTGAGCTAAGGAAGAGCTTCCTTATAAATAAATTGCCTCAAGAATGAAGGGTGGAGATTAAGAGGCAAGAAAATGTGTGATCGAGATGAAGAGGAAAAGGGAGAGTGAAGGAGATGGAAGGTTAGGTAGAAATGAGTGGTGACAATTAAGAGGAAAAAATAAGATGTTAGATAGAATAAGACAAAATAGCAATTTGAAAAGCACAAATCCCTTTTAATTGCTAAATAATTGAGATTAAGTGAGTGCACACATGTGAATGTGTTCTTTTAATAAAAGTGTAGAAACTTTATATTAAAAGTAATATTATAGCAATTAAATAAATATGCAAGCTCTAAAAACTATACCATAGTATAAGCTTGATATAATATTTTTGATTTAATTACACAAAGGGGATTTTTAAGGGTTACTGTACAAAATTGTCTAGCACAAAAGCCTTTGAGATTTAGGATTTTATTTGAGGCAATTTGATTGAAATAGGGGCTCAAGTTCTACTAGACCAATTTTAGGTGATTACTACTACCCTAATTTTCATATGCACGCAAATTTGGAAAACATCTATCCCCGGGTCCCTATTTTAACCCTGCCAAGCACCCTGCAAAATTTCATGGGTTTATCTATTTTCCCCTGGTCTCTGCAACTATTTCTAGGTCTTTGGCTAGGTGCAAAAAACCCTTAAAAATTCATAAAACTGGTCGTTGTAGGCTTAAAACCCTGAAAACCCTAGGGGCTCTATTCTATTTTGTAGTTACTTTATCAGCCACTTATAGTTCCCTTTTAGCATGGGCGCATTTTAAATCCTTCAGTCACCAAATCTCTAATTCTCGACGGTTAACCCCTTAACACTTTGCGATTTGGCGAGCAGCTACCATTTCGGTTGGTGGTCTTGGTTTGGCGGTCTTTTTATGTGGGGTCCCAGTTGATGAAATCTAATGGCTGTCTAATGATCTGAAAGGTTTGTGTCAGAGCATCAGATCATGCGCCGATCATCAATTCCCTATCAACGAAGCACTCTAGTGTGTTCAGTGGGTCTGATGCCACATCATCCTATGTGGAAGCTCTTGATTGGTTGAGAGATGATGATTTGTAAAGAATATCAGCGCGGGCCTAGTAGTTGTTAGTCGATCTTGATCTAACAGTTGTCGCATGTCTGCAAGGAGTTTTTCTGACACTTGTGATCATACGACAACCATTGATCTTGCTTTATCTCTGGGCTCTATTGGGTGGGTCCTTTTCTGGTGACGTGCTTGTTTTCTATTGGCTCCCAGGTGACAACAAGGATGCATCAGTGGGACTATGTTAGAAGGTCTATAGATGTGTCAAAAGGGCTAAGATCTACGATGGTCGTAAGATCTCATAAAGTCTGTCAGAGGCTTGCGATCTTATGACAATCGTCGATCTTCCCTTCTATGCAGCGCTTCAAGGTTCATTGGGTCCACTGCCAGGTGTACACAGTTGGGATTTCCTGATTGGTCCACATGTGAATGAGTCATTTCTTGTCAGTGGGGCTGGGTTCTTTTGGTGGTCAAAGGTTTTGATAGTCAGGAGAAGATCGACGGTTGTCTTATCTTTGCAAGGGTTGTGTCAGAGGTATGAGATTTTTAGATGATCGTTGATCTTGCTTTTTGTCAGGGGTTCGTCAATGGGTCCTCATTTTCTGATGTGCTTGAGTGTGATTGGTTGTCGCGTGCTAATGAGGACTTCCAGGTGGACCAATGTGTCATTAGGGTCATGGTTTAATGCATATCTAGAGTGGGCATATGATCTTAAGGAATATTCGGCCGTAATGAGATCATGCCCCTGCTCTTAGATTGGAATCCATTTGCAGTGGGTCTGTTGTCAGAAAGGTTGCCGAGGTGGTTGCTGATGGAGTGGCCAGAACAAATAGAAAGGTGACATGTGGTAGCCTAGGCCCAAGCTTGGTTAAAAAAAAAAATTTGCAAATCAATGACTAAGGGGTTTCTTGTGTTCACTTGATTTAACCAAGGGTCAGTGAAAGACTTAGCAATCTAGCGAAATGCCTTGTTCGCTGAATCGCTTAACTAGACTAGGGTAAAGAGATGGATTTCGCAAATGAAAGGGTCTTCGATCACGTGGTCGTTGAATGAATTGAAGGAAGAAGGGCTCAAGGTGGGTCCAAATATGTTGACATGTCAATTTTCTTGTTTCTCATTGGCAATCGACTCCCACATTGGTTTTGACTTGTCAGAAGGGTTTAAATTTGTTTTTCAAGAGTAATCTGGGCCATTCATCTGCTGGGAAACAAAGGGTATTGACGGTTGCATTTTAAAATGACTGGGCTAGCCGTTAACATTTAAATTCAAATTTCCTATGAGCGTTTTGCTAGGGTTTTGCATTCTTTCAGCCATACACGATGTCGGTTGGCTCAGGAATTAAATTCTCAAGATGGTTATGGGTTAGAGCATGATGGAGTTGACTATTGGCCAGTGTTTCATGGTACTGTGTTGTGTTTTCATGCCAGGAGATGCTAGAAAGAGTTGACACCACCTTTTGAATGGTACTATTATCCAGGGAATTGTGATCAAATTGTGAGCCTTCATGGCTTAGTGGAGTTGCAGGAGGTAGATGACTCCAGGTTGCTTGTCTACAGGCTGATTGTAAAGTATAGGGAGGGGCACTCAAGAAGTATCTAATCGACTTTGATTTTGTAGGAATATATTTATGATCAGACTTGACAGAACTAGGGTTTATCATTATGCAAAATTCTCTAACCCTAGTTAGGTTTCTAACCCTTGCCTGCGTGCAAGAAGGGATGTATATATTGTATTTTTAGAGCTTTTGAGCTCAGAGTTCACATTTTGTAAAGAAGAAATTGTCTTTCTTGGAAAGCTATCTGTGGCATTTCTTCCTGCCCTCTGGTTTTCCACATTCTGTAAACTTTCATTGATAATTTATATATTGCAGAGGTATTTTGTGACAATTTTTCATGTCCCTATGCTTCCTTGTTTGAATTATCTCTTATTGGATTGAAGTATATGATGTTTTCAATGATATCTTAGGGTTCCTAATCCCTCTTGCTTTTTGTAATTTTGTGTGTTACTGTGTTTGATCTGATTTAGATGTTTTTGTGGGTATACTTCAGTCCCGCTAGTAGTCTTACCTCAATCCTACACTGTGTTGCAGAAGTGAATGTCTTCTTGCAGGTCATAGGTTGTGTCTTATGTTCAGACCCTCCTATGAAACACTTATGCAAGCCTATTCACTAAGTTGTGACCTACTAGACCTAAGTATTTCATCGATTCCATTCCTCTATACTGAAATCCAAACCCTAATTTTGATGTTTCACCTAGTAGGTAGTTTGTTTTCAGTCATTTCCCTTTCAAGTAATCCTTCTATCCCTTTTCTCCAAGAGTTTACTTTTCCATGTCTAGAAGCAAATTAAGGTGATTATCCAAGAGGAACTAGCGTAGAACCTGGAGGTCTCATCTCAGTTAGCATAGGTCCCACACCTGGAGATGATTCCCATGTTATACTAGGTTATCAAGACTATGAGAGCTTGAGACAAGGGTGCAAACTTAGTGTATAACAATTACATCTACCATTTTTGAACTAAAAAAGTTAACCTTAGTCAACTTTATATCTTTTTTATTTCTTTGTACTACTATCCAGTGATGTTTATTCAACACACAAAGAGCTAGGTGAAGGGGACGTAAAAGCCTCATTAAAATCCTCAAAAATGGAAACAACCAAAAAAGGCAAGAAAGAATAATAAGGACAACAACTATATCATGCTCGATGGTAGATTTACCAAAGCTTATGACCATCATTTTATGTTGTTAAACCACTTTAGACATAATGTGAAAATTAGTCTTCCTTTTTATTTGTTGAGTTCATTGGTATCCATCATTATTAGTCTTCAGAAGGATCCGAAGGGGGACCATGCCTCTCATCAAGGCCTCATGGTTCTGGTGTATGATCTTCTTGAAACAAAAAAAATGGAAAACCCCTTTTTGAAGGGGTATACCAGAGATGATGAAGAAATAGAGGGTGATGAGGAGGATATGTATGTGGAGGAAAGAGAGGATAATGAGGAGGAGCCCTCTAAGGCCCTTTCCCTGAAAAGACTAAGTTTAAAGGTTCATCTTCTAAGAAAAATATTAAAAGGGCTTCTATTAAAGACTCTAATACTAATAAGGTCACTGAAGATGAGGGCTTTGAAGAGGAAAAGGGGAAACAGGAGAAAAAGAGGAAAAGAGGTGAGACCACTAGTACCAAGAAAAATAAAAAGAGGGTGATAAGTACCAGTAAGAGAAGAATCATTATTTCCTTAGAGGATGAAGAGAATCAAGAGGAGGAGAAGATTTTAGAGGAAAATATTATGGAGGAGATTGATGAAGATGGTAGGTTAGAGGTCGACAATGATAATCTAGGTGAAGGCCAAATTCCTCCAGAGAAGGAGAAGGATAATCCGCATAATGCCTACCAAGTTATGGATGAGATTGTGGATAGTATCAACAAAGACTTTGCAGTAACCAAGGAAACAAAGAACACTTCCAATGAGAATACTAATAAGGAATATAGTGGGAAAAAAGAAATGCCTAAAGATAAGAGTTGTTTGGTTAATTTTGCCTAGAGACTTGGTCAAATGATGGATGATATATGCAATATTAAAAAGGAAATGCGGGTGATGGGTTGTGAGGTGAACATCATTTAGAAGACTAGTCTAGGGGACAAACTAGTTGTTGTGTGCCTTGATGAAATGAAATATGTAGTGGGTAGAGCGGATGCTTTTTCTAAAATGGTTGACAAGGTTTGTGAGATGGAAAAAAGATTCAAAGAGAAGGAGGATAGAGCTATGGGTGGGAACTTTGAGGGAAGGCTACAAATGTTGATTAAAAGAGTGGTAAACTTAGAAGAATCTATCAAAAAAATTGGTGAGCAATGCCTTATTAGTCTCAAAGCCTACACTGAACACTCTAAGATCTTGGTTGGAAAGATGGTATAGGAGAAGGCAGATAAAGAGGTTAAGGAGTTGAAAGACACTACGGGGCCAGGAAAGTGTACACGGGCTAACACAAGAAAAATTGGTATCAAAGACAACAAAGAGAGCAAGGACCTAGAGGATTCAAGAACTTTGTTGGGCAAATGCATCTTATGATGATCTAGGCTGAAGACCTTATGAAGTGCGTTTAGCTACCTTTTTTTTGTTGTCCTATCTTTTTGCTATTCCTGTATGGGCTTTCTTTTTTTTCCACCTGTTGTTATGACTATTTACTTTTATGTTATGGCTTTTGTTCCTTGGTGCTGCAACACAATTACTGTTAAACATTATTGCTATACTTTTAACTCTTTGTTTTAGGTTTTCGGTCCTTATAAAACCCATTTTTACTTAATCAAAACAATAAGGACAACAACTGTCTCCATTGAAACAATATGATAAAATTTCATAAACTTAGTATGAACCTTAGAAACAACCATTTTTCCCCTATAGTAGTCAAGAAGTAATAAATATGGTACAAGAAAAAAGATACAATAATTACCAAAAAAAAATTCACATAAATTACTATACAAAAAATTTGAAAACCTATTTACACTTTTTCACAATAAATTAGACATTTGATTTCCCATTTCAACAAAATATTTTAATATAACTAATCAATTGAAAGAACAAAATACTGAGTAACGAATTTTCCACAACCAATAGAGCTTTTATTTACCCATTTTCACAAATATGTTAGTATAAATTACTAGTTGAATAAATTAAAAATATTTACATTTTTAAATTTGTTTAATAATCACTAAGCGAACTAATTACTTATTTTACCAAAATATATAAATATGTCCATGGGCCCTTGGTCTATTAGTGAAGTTGAAAGGTTCTTGATGAGCTCACGAGAGTTAGTCAAATAGCTAAAATGATTTTGTGGATGAAAAACCTCGATAAAGAATGTGAATATAACTTAGAAATCAAAACAACTAAATTTTTAAATTTATAACATAAATTGTATAGGTCATATTAAAAATTTAACATAAGATTGTAACTTCTGAAATCAATAAATACATTGTAAAATAGCAAAAAAAGAAAAAGAAAAAGCACATTATTAGTACTTGCTGCCCTTAAAATAATTCATATTTATTTTTAAAAATATGTTGTAATATAAATGCATGGTTTTGGATATAGATTATTTATTAACTAATGTATATTAAATTGAATAATAACATTCATTATATGTATTATAATTAGATGTTATATATTTAGATTAAATAACATAAATTATAATTATAATCTAAATATTAATAAACTTAATTTTTTCATTATATAAGTTATATGAACTATATAAAATATTATTAAAATTATTCCTTGTTAATTAAATGATGTAATTTATTTTGATTTTAACAATTATTTTTTTTAAATAAGAAATTATATTATATTATATTAATAATTTATGTGAAGTATTTGAATTTTAGTTTATAGTTATATTTTTAAAATATCTTATAATATATTATATTGATTATTTATGTATAAATTATTTTATCTCAAAAATTAATAATTATATTTAAGAAAAATAATTTTCTTGATATTTTTAATTATATATTTTTAAAATATTTATAATATCTAAAATTAAAAAATGAAAAAATAATATAAAAGATATTACTTGAAATCTTTTTAAAAATTAAAGATAATTTATGTACTTCATTAACATAGATATATTCACTTACATTTATAAGGATTAATTTTCTTTTGTTTTTATTAATTTGATTTAAATTATAATAATTAAATATCTTAAATTTGTAAAACAGAAGAGTAAAATATTTATAATTATTATATATTTATAATTCTAAATTAATATAAGACTTCACCTATTATATCAAATAGCTATAATATTAATTACATTGTGATTCATACCAATTATACTTGTACTTAGTTACTACAACAATGGATATTTGTTTATCTTTAACTTATCATTATTAACTTAATATCAAACTCCCAATCAATTAATCAATCTAATTATATTTGTATGAAATAGCCATAATACAATTTGGAAGAATATTATTATTATTATTATTATTATTATTATTATTATTGACCACTATGTGACACTTGTTTTATTTAAGACCATGACAAAAAGAAGCAACAATACATCAAATTAAGCAAAGAAAAAAATCTAATAGTTCAAACTAACTTGATAACCTACAGAATAAAGATTTAAAAAAATACGCTTCAAAATCGAATTTGTAAATTAATAATTTCTTAAAAAAATTAATATAAAGTTCTAGGGAAAGAAAAGTCTTGTGCAATCAATAAGACACTCGAATAACCATTAACACACTTTTGACCATTGTAATAAACACAGAAGGAAAGAAACAACACTTCGATCATTGCATTAGTCACGCGAAAGTACCTCCACTATATCTTCCCTTTTATTGTAATGTAGTAGAGCCCCACCATTGTGCAATGATCTGTCCGCGCTTCAAAGAAAATGTAGTAAATGATGATGGCACAACTTTTCCTATTAACATGCATGTCCCTCAGACCAGTTTATGCTTGTCCAGTAGTCCTTGATTTTAGGTATCCACGGTAGTACACCAATGTATCAAATTCTGGATGTAACTCTTGTACTAAACACACTGTATTTTGTATTTTTTTAAAATGATATAAGCTTAATGGCTGAATAAATTATAATCATGTATTCTTCAAAGAGAGGTCATAAGTTCAAATTTCACAAGCTGTAGGTTATGTATGTCTCATTTGTAGTGCAATTAGGGGCCTTGGGCAAGTACGAGGTAGTCCCATATCACAGCCACCATATGTAGACCCAAAAATATCGTATGACTGGTGTCGTGGACTGTAATAAGACCTTTCCTTTCCTTTTCAACTATAAAGGGCCATGCAAACCCCTGTCATCATAGCTGAACCCAAACTTCTTTTTCATCAAATTACCATCTAATACGATAATTCTGAATTCAAGGCAATATAATTTAAAGCTAAATTTTGATGTTTAAAATTTTGGAATGTTTGGAAAAATAATATACTTTTAATCAAATAATATGTAAGTGAAGAAGTATGTGAATTGATCACAACTAAAATTTATTTATTTATTCGAGGTATATTGTGTGAACTTTGATTCAAAGAAAATCAGTCTAAAATCAAATTTTAATGTCAGAAAGAAATTAAGGTTTTTAGAAGTTTTGAGAAACAAGTTTCTTCGAATCATATACCGTACAAGTGGAAAAAAAATTATACGAGTGTTTTCTAAGAATGATCATACATATGCATTCCGATACAGTAGCTATTATTGAATAGAAAGGCTTCTGCCTATCATGCTCCCTGCGAAATTGATGATATTGGAAAGCGTTCCAATCTCGATAGTATCGATCACAAACCAGTGTTTGTTAATGAGTTTGAGACTAAATATGGTAGCAAGAGCAATTGAATGATTTATGGAGCTTAAATCTGTAATAGTAACAAAGATTATTGCAATGTAGCAGAGCCTCATTACTGTAGAACTAGCAGGCTTTGCTTCAAATTAAATTTCTAGGTTTGTTACTATCATTGACAGCTGTTTCAAATAATGATATTGGAAAAAAATAAAATTAGAATATTCTTTATAGATGGATCTGGAAGAATGATGCTTACCCTAAAAAGTCTCACATCCCATTCTAAGTTAAGCATTTTACTTTAGTAAATGTTGACAGTACCCAATGTTGAGATACATCATAGACTAAAACCAGGTTAAGCCTGTCTAGTAGTCACTGATTTTAGCTAGCAGCATTGGTACTACAAACTGCAATGGTTGATCAAAGTCTAGATCAGGTTATCGTACATCGTTAAGAAATCAGATCAGTCCAAAATATTAAATATTCCTTTCTAGCATAAAAGTAAGTTATAATTATGTATTTTTCAAAATTTAATCTTTCTATGAATATAATGATAAAAATAATAATAATAGAGTAAATTTTCAAGATCTTGGAAGGGAAAAGTAAGGATTAAACTTAAGTACAACAAGGGTTACAAAGATGAGCAGATCAACAAAGAATAGTGAAGTGAAGGAATACAAATGCAGAATGTGTGTTACAAAAAATGTTGATCAGTTTTTTTAAGAGTATCAAATACATGTTCCTTTACAATAATGTTTATAGTTGTAAAAGGAAATCTATTATAATTTTTGACAATAGTAATCAGTTGGAACTAAATTTGAGACAATTGATTCATTTTATGGAAAAATTTACATCCTTAAGATTTTATGCTTTTTACTTTAGATCAAAATCAAATATCTTATAAGTACTATCAGAACCTTAACATAATAGTACTAAAACTCAAAAACCGGTCTTAAGATTTTTATTTCAGTAATAATTTACTATATTCTTTTATTTTAAGTTAAGAAAGTGGTCTTTATATCCACTCCATTTCATCTAAAGTTCTAAGAATGTATAAAGTGATATATATATATATAACAGGTGAATTAATCACCAGTCAAACACTGTCGGCTCAGACCAAGTATCGTCCAAAGCAGCACAAGTTTATCTTCAGCTACTCCATGTTTTTGCCAGTTCTCTCACGTCGCCATTAGTGATGCAACTTATCCATGTTACAGTGGACAAAGTATTTAATATGTATTGCCTGTCTAAATGAGAAGCGCCATTAATATTTCATCTGACTGTTACAAAAACTAGCATTTAATATGTATTTGGCTATAAATTCAAAGGATTGGACCTATGTTCAGCAGAGCTTATTATGTGGCTTTCTTTGATGTCCATGATTTTTTTTATATATTAATAATAAATAAAAAATTATAATAGAGTAATCTTTCAAGATAAAAATATTGAAAATAGAGAATAAAGATTAAAGCTAATTGTAAGAGGACACTACAAAGAGGAACAGATCAATAAAGAAAGTAGAGTGAAGTAATACACTTGTAGAATGCATTTTGCAAAAGAATGTATATCACTTTTTCTCCAAGAATATCTAATACATGCTCATTCAAAATAATGTTCATAGTTGTAAGAAAAAATCTATTGTGACCAGGTATAGCTGAATTTAAGATAATTGATTAGTATTACAGAAATTTTGAAGTCCTTAAAATTTTATGCTTTGTACTTTAGGACAAATTAAAGCAATTTTATTAGATGTTTATCCAGTACAGTCAGTACCAAGTAAAGAATCTTAAAATAATGGTACCACAACTCTGAAAAACTCACATCTTATCCAAATTCTTTTATTGAAAGATAAGAAAGTGGTCTTAATGACCACTTTATTACATATAAAGCTCTAAGAATAGCAATACTATTAATCTCTTACAAATTCTTAATTAGGTAACATAAATTACTGGAACCCAATATTTGCCAATAACAAACCCGCCATGCCCAGAACTCAGCGAATCCTGTCAATCAAAGCAACAGCAAGCCACAATGAAATTCACTGCAGGCAAAAGCAAGAGAGAAAAAGAGAAGGGTTAAGAAATTACGTGTTGCAGTTAATCGAGGGCGTGATAGTATAGCCGAGCTTAACCCCACAAAGACCAGGCAGCTTCCCAACCTTACTGTAGTTAGCGCTGCTGGAGGACGCCGCAGACTTTATGCAATTGCACGCAGATCGCCGATCAGCCGTAGTTTTAGCCGCGGCGTTGAGAGATTTAACGCCGTTACAGCATGCCCGTGTCGGCTGAGCGGCGTTCCCTGCCACGTAGGACAGGCACGGCGTTAAATCTGACACCACCGTTGAGCACGATATGGCGCCCTCAACTCGGCCGCTCATTCCCACCAACAGAGCACCAATTATCACTACAAAGAGAGCCAGATTCCTTCCATTACTGCCCTCCATTGCCCTTGCGCTGAGAATTTCTGCTTGCAAACGTTAGTGGTGTGATTGGAGTATATATAGGGTGAATGAATGGATTATTGGGCTTGATCAGATTAGAGAGCTAAATGGAAAGTTAATATTTTTAGAAAATGAATTGATCAATTTTTGAAATTTTTGATCATATTTTGGAATCCATGGAAAAGAGGATAAAAATCACGTTGCTATCATATCACATCGTAGCCATTATTGCTTGCATTGTCTACAGTAGCAAACCATAATTGTAAAATCAGAAACATTAGAGTAGATATTATTTCGGGGCGGCTACATAAGACAAGGTGGGTACCTAGTGATGTGCAAGGACTAAGGACTGAATGTGGACTCGGAAGAGACGCGGAAGAAAAGACGCATGTAGTTGAATTTCTTGTGTGGTGGAAAGAAGTCTCGGTGAGGATATCCAACTTGGAGTGGACGATGTTCATGAGTGTCGGCCTGAATTATTGCTAGCATTTTGAAACAAATGGAAGCCAAATTTAAGTTTGTAATAATTACTAAGATTTTATGTTTGATTTTTTGTTTCTTTTCACATTAA